>BSYO01000001.1:28580483-28740331 GCA_033239525.1 Nepenthes gracilis
ATATTAATATATAAATTATAGATAAAAATTAATAAAAATTGTAACATTCTGCATCTACACGTAGACATTGTCCGCTTGTCCCGGAGAACTTCACTGCCTCCAAGCCTACGTTTAGCTTGGGAGAGTTTCACTGATTCTGGGTTACACGCCTACGCCTGCTTGCTTCTCTTAAGGCCTAAACCGCCTCAAACGCTGTTTTCACAAGGGTGGGAGGTGTCCATGCCCTCTTATAAGGACATTTTGCTCCCTCCCCAATCCAATGTGAGACTCCATGCCCACCCTCGTGGACCTAATGGCCTCATCGACATACTCGGACCGGGATCTCAACCTCTGATACCATTTTTTGTGACCCTCCTCTGCTGCATCTGCATTTAGACATTGGGTTCATGCACTGGAGAACTTCGCGGCGCCTAAGCCTACAGGTGCCGCAGCCTCGCGAGAGTTTCACGCGCATCTCCAAGCCTGGCTGTGCCTACTTGCTTTGTTTCTGGCAGACGGCTCAAGCCGCCCCCAAAACGCTGGGTGCTTCACAAGGAGGGATGTGTCCATGCCCTTATAAGGACAATTCGCTCCTCCCTCAATCCAATGTGGGACCTATGCCCCATCCTCGTGGCTGGGCCCTCGCTGCACACTGGACTCGATCCCGACTCGATACTATTTGTAACATCCCCTGTATTCGTATGTAGATATTATCCGTCACCCGAGAGAACTTCACGGGCGTTCTCCAAGCCTACAGTGCCGCAGCTCAAGAGTTTCACGGTGATTCCAAGCCTACAGCTTCACGGTTTTGTTCCCGCAGACTTACTGGCCCTAAACGGGCCTACGCGAGTGAGCGTGTCCATATCTCTATATGACACTTCTGCCTCTCTCCCAATCCAATGTGGGACTTTACAAAAATAATATAATTATATCAATAAATATAATACTATTACTTATTATATAAGTGAAAAAATGAAGAGAAGAGATATAATTATGATATATCCCTTATTATATCCTCGAATCCCCTCACCCCTCTCTCCTCTCCCATTCAAAATCAAAGAAAAACGAATATAATTTTATTGATTGCCTTCTTATTTATTATAAGACATTCAAATTTATGGGCTATATTTTTTATTGAGATATAATTGTTTCTATCACAAAATTTTTATATATTTTTTAAAATATTATTGTTATAATTTAATTATTTTATAAAAATATTTTAATTAATATTTATTTTAAAATAAAAACAGTTAAATTATACTTATTCAATGCAAGATGTTTTTCTAAGAAAAAAGAGAGAGAGAGAAATAGGAAGGATGAGATATTGTAGCTATTTATTTTGATACTTTTAATAATATAATATTTTTTAATTATTTATATTAATAAATTAATATAAGGATACAAAGATGCACTAATATTATATTATTTAAAGATATTTTAAAAATTTAAAAATATATATATATCTAAGTCATGATATTAATTATTATTGCTTGTTTTTTTTTCTTTTTGTTAACATCAATTTTCACTTTATTTTTAATGAAGTATTTTCTTAATTACTACTGCTTATATTATTGTTTTTTTTTCTTTTTGTTAACATCAATTTTCACTTTATTATTAATGAACATTTCCTTAATTACTGCTACTTAAAATTTCTTAGCGATTACAATTACAATATTGATATGAATAAACAAGTCAACCAACGTTAAGTTTACTGACTCTAATCTATAAATCTATGGTTAACGCTTGGCTATCACGCCATCTAGCATGAGTATCCGCTGGTCCGGCAGGCAGGCTCGGTTGCCTGGCACCATGGTATTCCATGGTGCCTGACACCAAGTGATCAAAGCTGACCCCATGAGCCAAGACTGTGATTCCACCAGAGCCCAAATGGAAACTCAATTTCGCATTGGGGCATCGAGCTGTATAATCTTTGATTCTCGTTGACCGCATGACCTATATGAATTCAGACCTTACCCTTTTTGTTATCAAATTCATCCCCTACATTAGACCTAAATAAGAATAGATGAATAAATAAATAATATTCCAACAATGGAAAAAGTCTCCCAAAAACCTCTCTTCAAATAAAGAGTGCAGCGATACTAATTCGCTAAATAATATGGAGAAATTTTTGATTGCATCATTGTCTTCTAAGTAAATAAAATAGACACCTAACTCAAGTAATAAAATCGAAGACAACTTAATCACCGAGCACCATCAAAGTTAACAGACCCACCGTCTCACCCTGCAGCATTGAGCAAATATACATGTCATACCCGAATAAAATGGGAAGCAAAATCGATTACAGAAACTATGGAATTATAGACGCATCACTTTTCCGCTGCAGCCACATCAATCGCCTCATTCTGAGGGATATAAAGTTTCCCGAGCATCAGATTTTCAAATAAGTCCAAAGTGAAGAAAATAGCATACTTGATTTCAACGCCTGTATCTCATCTAATACTTTATGCATTTGCTTATAGAAAACCGGTCTTCATTGTTCATAGCAAATGCTCTCATTTTAGATGGAATGCTTATTTGTATAGCATCAATTATGGCATCACTTTAGCTCATTTACTTCTTTTCTCTGATTGGTCAATTCAAGGCATCGTGAGACTGCCGTTTGTTTAGCCCATCTATCATGTTTATATCATCTCCAGAGCTGTGAAGATGCATACCATCCACTATATTCATTTGAGCATTAGGTCAAGAGACATCCTCAAAGTCAAGGAATATCAATCACCGCCTTCAACCTCAAGATAAGAATAATCATTTAATGATCTTGTAAAAGTAAAACGATTTCATCCAATACATTAAATTGCAGCTATGTAACAAATGATTTAAAAAGAATAGGTTCCGTAGGTAAGAGACGCATATAAGGATGTTGCACACAAAGCACAACAGCAAGCCAGTGGTTTAGGAGACATACTGAGCACATGATATCTATGTCCATTCATGCACTTAGCAAAGTCAGATATAATCTTAATGATGGACAGATTTGACGCTGGCTGCCCAAGGTGTCTATTGGTATCGCTAAAGCATTTGCTTTTTTAAAAGAATAAATATATGAGAAAGGTATAACAAAGAAGTAAGACATTGGTTACACCTCAGCCTCGACTCCTCCTCGCTTACTAAGTGTGCAACGTGACAACATTCTCTCGATATGTGATTTTGAACATCTTCATTGTTTTAAACATGTTAACATTTTTAGCTTGTCAAATAATAATTAAAGCATATGAGAAAAACAAAGGTAGAGAACTATGCATTTGTTCCCGCATAACTCTTCCACAAATTAGAGAACGCAAAAGAAATCCTGCTCGCTCTTTCTTTCCCTGCCTCTTATACCAGCTGCATTACTTCGATTTATCTTCCAATAGGACTGCATCGAGTTCATAAAATGTACACCATTTACTAGGCATCGACAGAAAGGATGGTATCTTCTTGTCTCTAGCTCTTTATTTCGATCTTTTCTTCACTTCGTACCCTCACATAAATCATCTATAAAGTGGCCCAAGAAAATCCTAAACCACCACTACAATTTGTACAAATTCATATAAAGGAACCAAGACTCAAATAGGCCATATCATATATCCTACGTATAATGCACACCCACAATTATGAAAGGGAAATTCAAATACATGATAGACAAAAAGTTCAGCTCCTAATTCACCAAAGATCCGATGGAAGACTGGACTTCCACAAGAAAACTACCTCAAATACTACAAAAATATGTCGATTTCTCTGGTGAGTAATATCCTTCCGATGCTTCCTACAAAATTAGGGGGCTTACGCTGTTAAAAATTAGACACGGTGTCCATGAATGTATATCACAACAAGAATTGAATACTTTCTTCTCATAAATTTGTTCTCTGTGGTGAGCAAGTGAGAGGATTTGAAGTAGTCTCGGCCCCCGTAACTAACACTTCCAATATAGTTCAAGCACCGTACAACTCCTTGAACATCAAAGGCCGATGTAACATGCCTGCAAATTGGTACACTATAAAGCATCCTATATCAATTTCTTTATTTACATGTTAAAATCGTGGAGACAATCAAGAAGAAAAATAAGGAAAACACTGCTGGTGGAAAATACATAACTTAATTAAGGCCTCCAACTAGTACATCGTTTCCGCTTCCTTCCCCCTACATCCTATATGAGTCCTAAAATTCTAAATAAAATTTTACAAAATACGCTTAAAATTTGTCCGAGAATTAGCTATATTTATTGCACATTCTTTCTAATGTTCCTATTCTCAATTAAGTTTCTGGGATGCAAACAAAGGCCGATTCAATTAATGATATTTACTTTAATAAGGCAATGTAAGAGATACCAAGGGGCTCGGTGGGTTATAATGGTCATCACCTACATTAATAATTAGTATTATACTTCAAGACCTAAAATAAATTTTCCTTTTCTAAATGTACTTCATAAAAATCTACACAAGTTAGCTCCATGAATAACTAAAAACGATTTAGTGAAGAAAAGGCCAATTCCATGGAGCCATGCCCATGATTCCACTTCTGTCCCCATCAAACCAAAACAGGGCCTTTTCCCTAGTCATCAAAATATTATTACCGCCGAATAACGAATAAACAGGTTAGCCATTTTCTGCCACCTAACAATCAGCACACACACACACGACAGAGGATGGAGAAGATAGAGATAGAGAGAGACAGAGAGAGAGAGAGAGACTCTAAAAGCGTGATTGACGCAGCAACGTAATAAAAAGCAAGAAACCAAAAGAAAATCTCAAACTCAAGTAGACTGAAAGCTTGGGAGGGTGGGAGAGATGTCAGAGGGAATATCAAATAGCAAAGTACTCCTTCGCGATCACCGAGAAGAGAGTTGAGTGGAGAGAGAAAGGGAAAGGGCTCTTTTGTAATTTTACTATTTCGACTGTTAAACCTCGCATCAATGGCGCTGGAAGAGATAAACTAAAACCCTAAAAGAATTCATGGAATTAAAAGCAAGCATTCATCACATTCATTCTACCTCTCTCCGCCGAAATTCGATTCACTTTTCACTATTCAAATTGTAATTAATTAAGAGCAATAACATCTAATTTTCTAAGTAAGAGATTTATTAAGATTTTGAGATATAAATAATAATATAAATTTTATAAAATAAAAAAATTATAGATAAATTACGTGAGATAAATATTTTTTATATAAATTTAATATCAATAAATAGAATTAGTATAAATCTTTAATGTATAAATTTTAATAAATACGCCTACCAAATTAATTAATTATTTATTTATTTTTATTAGGAATTGATTTTTTATTCTCTTTTTTTGGGTAAGCAGGAATGGATTGAGGGGGAACGAGGGTAGGCTCTGCGGCTGCCTTCGCGTGCAGACCCTACTTTGATCGATAGCCGCCCTTTTTTCCGCCATGGCGACCGTTATTCTCCTCATCCTAATCGTCTTCGACGTAAAATTACAACAATTTTCGATGACAAATTTAAAATCAAATCTTACCACGTTATATTCATTCAAATGATGTACTGTCAATTTTATATCCGATTGTCTTGATGTGAGAACGACGCCTTGATTCAAAGAGGAATTCATCACATTGATGCTTTGATTTTGATTTGTCAATAACGGCCATAAATGCTGACAAAAATGGTAAAAACATCATGGGATTGAGAGAAATCTGGGAATGATACATTTTAGGAAAATACGTTTAGTATTATCTTTATCATTAAATGAAAAGTTAATAATAAATATTTTAATATATAAAATATTACTTTTAAATAATTATTATTTTATTTTAAAAATAATTAAAAATTTTTAGAGAAATATATCTTATTTATTCATTTAATATGAAAATTTCAATAAAATGAGATTTATACGTTTAAAACCACTGTAGGAAAATTTAACAATCATTAATTTATATATTTTTTTATAAAAGTAAATATATATAGTAATAAATATTTTTGAATATTTTTTCATCATATAGATATTTTCATATTTTAATATTTAAAACTAAAAAAACTTATTTTATAATTTTTTTTATCTACATAAAAATAGAGACATTACGAGGCGGAAATTCAAGCAAGTTGGCAAAAAGAAAGAAAGAAACGCAAACATGTCCTGCTGATCATGAAGTAGCGATCTATGGTTTATTCAACACAACTCACTATTCATGCGCATCACCTGTTTGATAAATTGTCCCAAAGAGGAAGGAGGCACCCTCACATGAGACTACATCAAAGAAGGGGAGAAAATGATGTCTTGCTCGCACCGGTTGCAGAGATATATCCGCGGGATTTCTTCACTGTTTGGAATGCGCACGCATCTGGTGTGCTGCCAAACTTCAGATGTCGCACGCCACCATCCTTTCACCGTCGTCGTCCTTTCACTCCACACGCACATTCCATAGCCATGGCCGTTTGACCACTGCTTTTACAAATCGCCAACAGCTTTCCGTATCGACCCCCACATTCGAAAACAAGCTCCCCCACCCCTTCAAACTCCCCACAAACAAAATCGTTTTCCTGAGCGTTTGAATTACAATTGATTCGATCTGCAGGCTCTCAGTCCCAAGTAAACTTCCTGAAGCGCTTTTCCACTTCTCGCTTCAGCTCACTGATCGTCGCTTCCCTTATGATAAACAGTTCAGGAGGTGGCTTTGGCACTGGGATAGCTGCCCGTCCTTGTCCTTGATTTGCAAAGTGCAGAAGATTTCTGCCGTCCCTTCCATGGCTCTTGATGGCAGCTCTTGGCGAAATTCTTTCACCAGGTGCTTGCAATCGAGGACGATCCTGGTTGCCAATGGCACAGCTGTCAACATGCCGCTGCTGCTTAGCCCCGGCTTTCTCTCCTTGAGTATGCATCTGTAGAGGTAGAAGATGTCCTTGGAAAGCTGAAATCTGGTGATCTTAGAAGAGGAAAACTTCCCATTTGAGTCAATCATGCCATCACTGTTTGTGATAGTAGTAGAGATGTCCTCGAGGCAATACTTAGAACTTTGGTTACTGGGTTCAAGCTCCGTCGAACGAGGTAATTTCCCACAACGTGATTTCCCAGAGATTTCTAAGACGAAATCGAGCAAGCCTGTGTCACCTATATAGGCACGGGCTGCGTCTCGTACCTCCTGCCTGTGGAAATCGGCGGAAAACGATGGAGGATGAAATCATGGTTTTCAAGCATGAGACCGATCCGGATAACCTCAAAAATTTACAGCAAAACCATGTAAAATCACGGGGATTATGGATGAAAAATGGTTAGGTGACAAAAAAATGGATTAGTGAGGATTTGTCAAATTTAAAGTTAGCTAGGTGGAATTCAAACAAGGAAATTGCAACAAGTGAGGCTTGAGGTAGATTAGGATAAGATTGTTATAAATATCAGTCGAATTAAAGCTAAAATGGAAAAAAATATAAGATAAAATTCCAGGAGGAAGAGGAGAAGGCGTCAAAAATAGAGGAAGAAGGAATTAATTAACAAATTTGAGTAAGTAATTATTTAATATTTTTGTTATTCTACAATCCTATACATTTCTAGTACCTTGAATGATTGTTCGTTTGTGCCAAATCTTTATTAGATGGTCTAATTTGAGAAAAATGCGGAGATGGTGCAAAAACAAAGATTCAAGAGAATTTTATGAAATTAGGATCGATTGGTAATATTAGGTACGTAAATTTGTCGGTCATTATATTAGGTATGAAAATTGCCTACTATTATATCTTGAATTTTTTTGTAATGTTCTCCATAATTGTTTTTTTTTTTTTTTTTGTAATTAAAGAATTATTTATTGGCCATTCGACTCACGTATTTTTTTCCCTAACTTTTCATATTAACAATCAGGTAAATATATTATGGAGTAGTCATGGATTTCATACTACATGATGTGGTTATGGATATTTCGTATGTATGTAATTATGATGGCTATATAAAAATAGCCATTATAGTACTAGTTTATATAGTTTAGAGAATGTACTTCTTAATGCATAAGTTCGTTTAAACTTGTAAATAAATAAAAGTTTAGCAAGTATTTCTTTTAAAAAAAATAATTAAATATATATTATGCCATAACAATAAATAAATTAATTAATTAATATAATAATAATAATAGATTGATTTCAACATTATCGGAACTATTGAAAAATATAATAGGGTCATGACAAAACATTTCCTCACGCATATATCCCTGACAAAGTTCCTTAAATCTGAATTTGTTCTAAGACTATCCTCATTCAGCATATTTGTTCCATTAGAAATGATCCTACAATTGATATACCTGCATTTCAATATGGATACTGATACAAATCTTACATTTCTTTCAAACTGGAAAAAATCCCAGAAGAATGATGACATCTAGAACGTGTCTTCTGCAGAAAGAACGAAAATGCAAGGCAGAGGCTGTTGCCCTTGGACATACAAGGTATCCTTTCATGACATTAGATGTAAATATACAACCATGGAACAAACCAATACCTATCAGGTGATATGCATCCGATTTTGTTATGGAGTTTATTTGATTTTCTTGATTTTTCAGACTTAATGGACTGGAGAAGGAAGTCCAAACTACCAGGAGGGTGGAAAGAAATGAAAAAAATAGCAATGAAGGATAATAGTGAATGCTCCAATTCAAGAAGGAATGAGGTCTCCAAGAAAAGCAAAACTTAAACAGGTATTTTCATTTCATGATCTCTATTTTTCACATCTTCCTATTTATAGATAATTCCTCACTCTCCTCAACTCCTTTAACAGAATACTAGTAAAAAGATAGAAAGAAGAAGCTGAAAACCGAAAAGATGCTACTTATTGTTATGGTTGTTGTTGAACTGGCCATGTGCTGCTCATATGATGCCCAACTCATGTGACTAGGAGGGTGCTTCCAGAAGTCTCACAAAAAACTTCATCCCACAATTATCAAGCTCCCACACTGCTTACTACTTTCACGACATTGGAATTGCCACATCATCTCTAAAATCACCATCATACCCCATCAAACTTTGCACCCCTCACGGTGACTCCAACAGTTCCTCTCTCCACGCCTTTCTAATACTTTTGTTGCTCAAGTCTTCCGACTGGAGATCACTGTTGCAGCTACTTCACTCACACTTCTCTTCTTGACACTCTTTCTTCTCTTCTTCCTTGGTGTTAATTGTGATAAAGCCTCTATCTTTTAAAGCACCTTGCCCTCAAGATGAGGATACCGTAGCTTGAGTGTGTATAAGGGCACCCATGTGTTGTTTTCATCTGACGCATCCTTCCATTTGTCAATGACCTCTGTAACTTCTTTTTGACCTATTTTCTAAACTATTCTGTCAACAACCCATTTGGTTTCAGGCAAAATCTGCCCTTCAATGTCCACCAGTTCTAGGGTAGGAATCGCTTCATCCCTTGCTCAAATTTGCCTTTTCAATATTGAAACGTGAAAAATTGGACCTATCCTCACGGTTCATGGAAGCTCCAATTAGTAAGCAACTGTTCCTATTTTCTCTAAGATTTTATAAGGGCCAAAGAATCTTGGCACAAGCTTTGACTTCTCCTAAAAGATACTGACTTTTGCAGATACAGTTGCAAGCGCAGGTAGACAAAATCCCTGATTTGGAACATTCTTTCAGATTGTGTTTATTATACTACAACATCATTTGGTCCTGAGCTTTGGATAGACTTTCCTTCAATAAGGCTAAAATTTGATCTCTGCTCTTAAGCTCCTCTCCAACTGTCATGTCCACCAAAGTCTCCTTAATGTACCGTGCCCATCTAGGTGGAGAAACTCCATAAACCGCCTCAAAGGGAGTCACCCTAGTTGAGTAGTGTTAATTGGTATTATACCACCATTCAATCATAGATAACCACTTTGATCAAGATTTTAGTTTATCAGTCACATAATACCTTAAATATTGTTCTAGGCACAGATTCACAATTTCAGACTGAACATCCAATTAAGAGTGGTAAGCGGTACTATAGACGCGTTTTATCCCCTATAGTTTAAATAGTTTCTTGAAAAATGAACCAATAAAAATGGGGTTTCTATCACTAATAATAGTCTTGGGATTCTCATATAGTCTCACTATAGTGTTAAGAAACAAGCTAGCAATTTCCGTTGCTGTGTAAGGGTGGGTTAGGGACATATAGTAGACATATTTTGTCAGTCTATCGACAAACACCAAAATATTGCTATAGTCATACGAAGAGAGTAGACACTCAATAAAATCCATTGACAAATTAGACCAAGGCTGTTAAGGAATTGGAATGGGTTGAAGGAGGCCTTACGTTCTAATCGGGTCAATTTTTGTTTGTTGGTATATTTAACATTCCCAAATGAATCCCTTTGATTCCTTCCACATGCCCTTCCAATGAAATTCGCCCCAAGCCCAGCTCAGGATTTTGTGGTAACACAAATATTCTCCCATAGGACTACAATACACTCAGTCCATGATTTTCCTTTTGAGAGTTAAATCATTCCCAATAACAATCTTTAAGAGATCGTGGATGTATCACCTTTTTGAAGCTATTGGATAATCTCCTTAAGGGCCGAGCCAATTCCATAGGCTGCCTTATCTCTTCAAGCCATTCTAGGTTGGGGAATGACAGCATCATGAAAGTTGATCGATCATCCTTTTTGGACAGCATATACACAACCTTGTTCTCTTAGTCCTGCCGGTATTAAATGAAGAAGTCGTAGCCTAAAAGTTTAGACATCAATTTTTGTTGAAATTGAGCTCTAACTTTTTATTCCAAAAGGAACTTCAAACTCTGTTGATCAGTTTTCACTATGAACACTTGCCCCAACAAATATGGTCTCCATTTTTTGATGGCCATAACCAAAGACAACAGGTCCTTTTCAAATGTGGATATGAATAAGGCCTTCCCTTTCAAGGCATGACTAAAATATGCTAATGGCCAATGGTCTCGTACTAACACAACTCCTATTCCTCCTCCTAAAGCATCACCTCAACAATAAATTTTTTGTAAAACAATTAAAGCCAACACAAGGGGTTCTCATATTGCTCTTTTTAACCTTTGGAAGGCTTCCTTGCATTCTCTGTCCACAAAATGGAATTCTTATTAAGAAGAGCAGTACGAAGGCGGCAATGAATCTGTAATTCTTAATAAACTTCCAATAGGAACCAATAAGACCCAAATTTCCCATTAAGGATTTAATTATACCAAGAAGTGTCCATTCTATTATGACTGAAATCTTAGTAAGATCAGCCTTCACTCATTCTTCTAATATGAGATGTCTTACGTATTTCATTTTTTTACAAAATAAAATCTACATTTGCTGAATTTTGCATAGAGCGGGTGGACATCCAGGGTGTGTGATACCTATCTCAGGTGACTCTCGTGTGCTTCACGGTTGAAGCTACAGATCAATATATCATTAAAGAATACCAGAACAAACTTTTGAAGGGAAATCTTTGAAAATTTTGTTCTTTAACCCTTGAAATGTAGTGGGAGCATTAGTTATCCCACATGGCATGACCAAGAAATCATAATGCCCCTCATGGGATCTAAAAGCTATTTTCTAAATATCCAACACCATTTTGATCTAGTAACCGGACCTTAAATTCAACTTGACGAAAATAGTAGCTCCATCTAGTTCGTCCAGTAGTTCATCTATTACCACTATAGGATACTTATCTTTAATGATTTCATGATTTAAAGGCAGATAATTTACACACATCCGTTAACTCCCATCAGCCTTCGTAACCAATAACACAGGTGAAGAGTAAGGACTCTAGTTGTTCCTTATGAGTCATGTTTCAATTAAGTCCCTTACCTGCTTCTTAATCTCACTTTTATAATAGTAAGGGTAACAATAAGGTCGTACACTGATTGGTTCGGAGTCATTTTTTTAGAACAATTTGGTGCTCATAGTCTCGAATTGGGGACAGCCCCTTAGGCTCCTTAAACACCCCTTCAAACTGTTGTAACAAATCCTTCACATCACCGAATGGATTCTCACAATAATGAGCTTTCGGATTATTCAAGAGTTGAAGTATCAACACTTTGTTTTCCAGACCAATGACTTTATGCCAAGCGCTCCCCTCAACAAGGGTAAGTTTAGCCATTTTTAATCAATGAAAATGTCCTCTAATGATTAAATTTCATATGAAGAGTAAGAAAATACCATAACATTGGCCCCAATGTGGCTAACCATTGTATTGCTAGCACCACATTGCAACCTCTCGGCGTCAAAGCTAAAAAGTTGGCCAATAAGTGATTACCTTGTAACTGAAACTTCACACCGAGGTAAGGCCCTTCGCCTTGTACAATGTCTCCATTGGCAATCTATACCTGCATGTTAGATGGTTCCAGCCTTCTCCATCTAAACTTCTCGGCCAACCCCAAGTCTAATAAGTTATGAGTACTTCTGGAGTCCATTAAAATCACCTTGACTACTCCACTAATCTTCCCTGTAACACACATGGTTTTGAGTGCCCATAATCGAGTGCATTGAAAACTCAACTAGCAAAGCCTCTGGGACCTCAAATTCCTGCAACTAATGATTGATGATAGCCCACTTAATATTAGGTTCCCTTGAATTCTCTTTCTCTATTACTTCTACCACGAACAATTTTGGACTAGAGCATTTATGTCTAGGGTTTACTTTTTGTCACAATTATAACACAACCCCTTCTCCCTTCTTTCCCTCATTTTAAATGGATAGAAGTGGTGCACTATCATTTCCAATTTGGTAGCAGCTTGATGCAAGCTTGTTGCCATGGACATACCAAAAGCTTAGTGAAGGTTGGTGGGTCCAAGGAGCTTTGTTAGAAACTAGATCTCATCCTTAAGTCCCCATAAAAAGCAGCTCAATTTTGTTGCAGCTGATACGTCCCTCGGTCAATTAGAAATAGCCTCAAATTGTGTTTTAAACATGTGTTTTATACGTTGTCACGGTCAAACTTTGATAGAGCTTCTATAATTGTTCCATCAAATTGTCATAGGCCATACTTCCAAACCTTGTAAGTAGGGCTCTTTCCCAATAGTCAAATTCTTCAATCACCTGAGTATCTTAGAACCATATTAATGCTTACTCTTCCATGTAAAATGAAGCTATCAGAATTTTCTAATTTTCAAAAGTCTGATAATATCAAAAGTATTATCTAGCCTTGAAAATCCACCTTTCAGGATTATCTCTTTGCAAGTGAGGAAAATCAATTCTCACATTACAATTCACATACCTCCCTAGCTCCTCTTCAGTTCATGGTGAGAGTTATACCCTTGGCAGCGTCACTAACTCTTCTTCGCATCCTATTAGTAGCTATATCCGTGGCAGATGGACAATTAGGATACATTAGTATACATCCAACATTAGATGCATTTATTCGGTAAGGCCATTCATACTCTTTTCCAGCAACTCAGCACACTCATTGTTGAGCTGGCCAAAATCATCCAGGCGATGGTTAATGAGCTGACCCAAGCTCTCATTTTGAAAGTTAGTCGCGGAAACTGATTATATAAGTTGATTGAAGCAGGTTCCCTCAACCATTGTTACTCATTGTTATTGTTGTTGCTGAGTTGACCACATGATGCCTAACTCACGTGACCGGGAGGGTGCTTCTAAAAGTCTCAATGAATCTTCATCCTATGATTATCAAGCCAGCACGCTGCTAACTACTCTCGTGGTCCTATAATTGCCACATCATCTCTGAAACCATCACCATACCCCATCAAACTCTACACCCCCTTACGATAACTCTCGTTGTTCATATCTTCACGCCTTTTAGATACTTTCGTTGCTCAAGTCTTCCAGCTAGAGATCACTTGTTGCGGCTACTTCTCTCGACACTCTTTCTTCTCTTCTTCCATGGAGTTAGCTATGACAACATGCTATCACAAAATTGTCTATAGGAAATTAACAAAGATTTTCTCAAAGTGACGATCTTGTTATTTCATAATGGTTCTCAACTTTTCATAAGATACATTAGGCATAAGAGATGTATTTGAAATATCACCAATAATGTTAGGCATTTCTTTAGCACATCATGTAGACTAATTGAGCCCACTTCTAAAAAGAATTGCACCACACAATTTTTACTTTGCATAAAATCATTATGCCCCATTTAAATTAATGTTATCTTGGCATTTTAAGTCAAAAGAATTACCAATCTTAGCATCAAAGTCATGATAGTAGTCATAAAGTAACTCTTCCCTGACAGATGCAACACATTACTTAAGGTCCAAGACACACTGCTAGGCTGCTACCAATACACCAAGACCATAACAGCATCGTTCACAGCTGGCCACTATTTTGTTTCATTATATAATTCAACTACTAATTAATAGCATCAATTGAAGGAAGGGATAAAAAACACTAATCAACGTTTATCAAAAGAATCCAGATGTTTACCTGGTAAGTTGGGGAGTCGCTGCAGACAAATATATTGGCAAGCAACTTTGCAAATCTCACACCACAATTTTCAGGGTCCAATGAACAAGCATAGAACATCACAAACTGCAATGAATAAAGGAATATAGTTTCAGCTAGAAGGAAATATACAGCTTGATAGAGACACAGAGACCAAAAATGCCATAAGAAACTAATGAAAACTATACTGAATGGTGATCAATGCATTAAAAGGATGATGCAGAAAATTCAACCCCGAGATGCATATGAGCAATTACCTGTGCAAATTTAGACTTGTATACATTAAGAACAGTAACCTGAAATGACTGAAGGAGATACTCGAATACCTGGCCACATATTGGAAACATACACTCAGACATCAAAGAAATAATGCCAATGAACAGAATAACTCGGAGAGCAGATAGTCCAGTGAGTACCTCAACCAAGCGACCACTGATTTCACAAGATTTCAAATGCTCAAAAGTAAGAACCATGAGGCTGTCCAACTTGTCAACCACTACATTTCCCCCTAAACTCTTGCGAGTTAAGGACTCCCTTGGAAACTACATAGGAAAGGCAGCATAATTTCAATTGCTGGCTAGAAACATGAATTCTTTAGAATATTATGGCAATTCATCAAAACAAGAATATGCAGAAGTATTCATGGGATTTATGGAAAACAAATAATCTTAAAAGAGAAAGCAAATGAAGCAGAAATATTAAATGGCATATGAATCATACTTCAATTCCATCTTCTTCAGCAGCTGTTGCCTCATCTTCCAGCTCCATCTCAAAAATGCCTTTAGTAGGTTCCTCTGATAGAATGTCATCCCATCCAATCTCCACCTATAATACGCTCTAAAATAAGATTAATGAGGCAGATGATCACTACCAGTACCAGCACAAATCTCAGCACTGGAAATCTGAAACAGAATTGATCCCCAAAAGTAGAGAGTAAAAAGAAACAAGCATGCAATACAACAGCATCAATCAAAAAGAGAAACAAAAGAAACAAGCATGCAATACAACAGCATCAATCAAAAAGAGAAACAAAAGGCCATGAACACCGGCCTGACCCTAGCAAGACCAAGAGAAACAAAGAGGCTGATCCCGATTATTCGAGGCCATGTTAACATACTCACATCCAAATCTATCAGCCGATCCACCACAGCCATAATTAGCGTTCTTCTCCCGACAAGTTCTCCAACTGCACTGGCCTCCAACCTCAGCATGTTCTCCACAAATATTGCCATCAACTACAAGAACAAAAAGGTTGCTTACTTAAAATTAAAAGATGAATTGTAGGAATTAATACAGTGAGTGTGCAGAGACTTTGTGACATTTATTATCACAGTCCATAGTGTCTGGTTCGTGTGAATGACCGATTTGACAAAAAGTTATTTTGCTTTTTTAAAGTCCAATATACTTATGTATGTTGCTGAAACATACCGTGCAGGAACAATTACAAATATTCATTTCATTTAACAATATGAATGCCGATTTCTATTACATAAGCATATGTGAAGGAGTAGAAATAGACATATTTATAAGTCCCCCTCTTGTGCGCGCACACACACGCACACAAAGTCCCCATCTAGTAGATATAACAAATATTCATTTCATTTAACAATATGAATACCGATTTCTATTACATATGCATTTGTGAGGGGGTAGAAATAGAGATATAAGTCCCCCCCCCACAAAAGCAGTCGCAGTCCCATCTAGTAGAATTCACATTCTTTTGTCCCATTAGGAAGAAACAAAGATTCTTTGAGTGTTAAAATAAGAGAGGCTAAACCGGAATAAATTACTATGGATTCAATGAGATACTATTGAAGAGATACTAGCAGGAAAACAACTATATTGTATCTATCTTATGCAGGCTGATTTAGTTATATGACAGACTCAAACAATTAAAAGTAGCTTTTTCATTAAAAATAAAAATTGACAACAATATAATTATGCTCTCATTCTGCTGAGCTGTCAACTTATCCAATAAATTAGCAATACATTTGAATTGATGGGATGCACATAAAAACATGGGATAAAGTAGCATAGCAAAGCAGGATACTTTCATGATTAGGTTTCTTCAGAAATCAGGATATGTCAATAAATTATTTACTAAATTTTGACATACAATAGTCATATTCAAAAAGAGAATGCAATTCTGAACTCACTGGTTCTTTTGTAAAAATGTTTGGCATTTTGTGGATAATAATAGGCAACAATCTTGATGGGGCGAGAGGAACCAGATCAGCAATATCTTTGAAAGCAGAGTGCACTCTGCACATTACTTGCTCCTTCTTTGCAACACAGCGCGGCTGCTTCAACATGTCTAATTGAGGAGGAATGAAGTTGCTTACAAGCATTTCTAAGCATACATCAACATATTTTCCGCTTGATGCTGCCCGTAACACAATGAAGGGGGAAATGAGCAACAATATTTCCCCGAGTTCCATGTGCAAATTAAGTTCTCATACCAGGGACATAATCAAGTCCGCCAAAGCATCCATGACATCAGGTCCATAGTTCCACATGCTCATACCAAAAATCTACACACAAATTATGTAAGTCTCTGAGTTTTGTCCAGTTGTATTGCTTGACAGCAATGGCGACAACAAGAGAAATTAAAATCAAATGAAAGTAATGATGGCATCTTACGGAACCAAGAAGAGACTGATGGTACACATCATCTATATAAGAAACTGCTCCAGAAAGTGCCTTCAAGCTTGTCTGCCATGCAACACAGTGTTCTTCAAAGTGAATTCAACTACTTGCAAGTTGCAATAGTAAATAATATCAAGGTCTTATCTCTCACTAATTGTGTAAGCTGCATGATTCTTCTTCAGCCAATTCACTTGGTTCAGTCAACATTCTTCAGAAAAAAAGAAGCAACTATAAATCATTTTCATTTCCTCACTCCAAGTTTCTAGGCCTGCCTTTTCCTTTCCCGTTATTGTTAACCTCACCAAATTAATGTCAATAAATTCAATTACTTGCCATGAAAAATTATATTTATCTTGAAGAATAAGTAATGGTAGCACAATATATGAGGTTCCGACATCATGTAGCCTAGAGAGTCAAATGTATGCGTGAAAGTGAGCGCCCAGTGAGCATGCCCCGAATGGTGATTCTAGGGTCTCTTTTATGGCCGAGAGGGTGATCTCCCTTCTTTGGAAGGCATGATCCTCTCTCGGCCCACCTGGGCCGACCCGCCATCCTGAGCAGACGCCACTGACAAGGTGGGGTGATTGCTTTCCTTCGACGGGCCAACAAATTTTCCAAGTCCTGCTTTCCTTCCTTCTCAACATACTACCGCTGAGTGCCTTGGTCAGTAAGAAATTGGGAAGATTTGGCGCCTTCCTTACTCAAGGGTGCCAATCTTGTCAATATCCTTTTCCTGTGAATCGAGATCGTGGAAGATGTTAGGAAAGCTGGTTGGCCGTCTGCAAGTCGTCACCCAAACGAAGGTGCCCATTAATGTAAAGGGGGTCCTTTGGGCCCATCACAGAGGCGCAGACGGCCAACGCCCGAAGCCGACCGTCATGCCGGGCCGCCTTCGGGCGAATCTAACGGAGAGTGGCTAGCAATCCAATGATTCCGCGACTGCAATGGAATAGGCCCATCACCAGAAAAGCCTCTAAGGGCCCAACAAGTCAGCAAGTGATTTCGGCCGACGCTGAGTCGACAGATACGAGCAAGTCGTTCGCCTGCACGGCCAACGCCGACGCTGACTGGCCCTGTGCTTTTCTTCAACCGCCCATCCTCTAATCGGGCTATCGGCCTTCCCGGGCTTTCGACCTCTTTTGGGCTGCCCATTATCAGTGTACCATCACTAGCCCCCATGCTGGTGGTCAAATTTCTCGGCCTCCAAGATATTTCATGATGGGACGCCCTTTATGGTTCCGGGGTGTTCTCGATCCCATGGAGCGCCTTGAGAGATTTGTGGAGGATAGCTTTGCCAAGATTTTTTATTATCTTGGTTAATTCCGGTTTTGTCGATCGCTTGGTCAATTCCGAGTACCAATTGTCGCCTCGCTTTGGTCAATTCCGAGTTCCGCACTGTCGATCGCCTCAAATAATTCCTCGAGTACTGTAATTGTCAATCGCTTTGGTCAATTCCGGTTCCGTAACTGTCGACCGGCCCCAATTCAATGAAAGGTTCACCGCTTTGGTCAATCGGGTTCTCCGGGCCACTAGCCGCCGCTTTCTCTTGCCGAATGCGACACGTGTCTCCCTTTGGCTGGACGAAGATTCTCGCCATTAATGCGCTGTGATCCGCCCGTGTGCAAGGCCAACCAGAAGGTGACACGTGGCACCCTAACGGTGCATTAATGAGGGTTTTGAGTGCTTGGCGCCCAAGTCCTTCTTCTCGCCGCCTTCGAATTCATCTTGAGCCTCCGGACCTTCATCTTCCTTCAAAAAAACCCTAAATCCTCTTACTTGAATGGCTTCCGCTGCGACTTCGCACCCGCTCTAAGGGAGAATGACATTAAAGCTCTGTGTGTGGAGTTTAACATTCCCAAAGGGGCGGCCGGAGGGTCTCAGTGCAAGAACGATAGAGCTTTTGCCCACACGAGGGTCACATCACCGCTTATGAGGCTCATCTCGAGAAGCGGCCTCCGCCGCGCCGCCGAAGGAATTCGAGTCGATCATGAGGGCCTTGCGCGCCCGATTGCCCAGCCACGCGCCAACGCCGTGAGGTACATTTGCATCGCTTGTATTTTTGCTCGTAAGCTTGAGCAGACTTTTCAATGTCCGGCGTTAGGGTGTTGTTTAAGTTGAACCGGGGCTCGAGTGGAAATCACTCTCCCCCCGTCCGGCATCAAAATTAACAAAGCTATCCACGATTCACCAAGAACTGAAAACTGATTCTTCTTCGTGAAGGTAGGGGAGAAGTGGTCCCTTACGAAAGATCAGGGCGAGATTCCCAAGGCGTATTTTGGTACGCCAAAGACGGAGCGCTCTCCGCCACGCGTGGCTTCAAAGCCATCGATGACAATCCGAGGAGTTTAGAAGGGATTTCCCGGTTTCTCGGGAGATCAGAAGGCTAAATGGGGGCCGCCGCCGCCGACTCACAAACCTAGTCCCCCGTTATGACGATGAATCCCGAAGACCCAAGGGCGTGATCATTCGCGAGAGGCGGGCGGAGGAGCCCGAGAGGGCGACGAGACGCCCTCCTCGTCGTCCCGCATTTTGATTATGTGGCCGCCGGGTTTTGTCATGGATCCTGCAAAGACGGCCGGAGCGGGAGGGTCGCGAGGACACCCGTGGAGGCAAAGTTTTTTGGCCTCGGCCGGCAGAAGGTGGTCCTCGGCGCTGCCTCGGTCTGGGATCAGCAGAGAGAGCCGACTCCGCGACGTTCCTAAAGGTTCGCGAATTTACATTGTTGGATCGCCAAGGGTTGATCCTCCAAAGGGGTTCCTAAGACCGCCAACGGCAAGAAACCTACTGCGCCGCCGCTCCCGAAGTCAGCAAGAGAGGAGCCTCGCCTGATGTGCTCGAGGGTTCGCGTGCTTATGTTAGAGAGCCGTCGCGGAGGACCGCTCCCTCAGCAGTTGCCCCGAAGGTAGCCGAAGGCAGGGGACCCGTTGCTGATGCTATCCTAGAGGCTGTACGAGAGGATCCGGCCATTGCGAGTGAATCAGATGAGTTCATGCATCGCCTTCTAGAAGAAGTTGCAGTGAGCTCGGCCTCAGGAGCTGCCACGGGTCAACCGTCGCCTAGCCCACAGCCGTCTGGTCCATGCCCCCAGACCAGGCTCGAGGGTCCCACGAGGAGACTTTGGGATGTAAGACTCTTGACAATTGATTCCTCTTATTTTGTTCCTTCAGGATTTCTGATTTGTTTTCTGTTTTTGTTTGGGCAGCCGCTGAGGGTGGCCTCCACTGTGTTCAAAGCGATGGTGCAGGGTATGGGGTGGAGTACCCACGGTGATATAGTCGTCCGCCAACCAAAGTATACCAGTCGGCTATCTTTTTGACCCGTTTGGCTCGTTCTGCGTCCTCCGGGAGTGATCCGTTAGCCAAATAGTTTAGGAAAGGTGTCATCCAAATTTTCATCTCGGAAATCTGCATGGCCTCCTGTTTCTCGATGCTGGGAGCGTTCAGGACCTCCCGCATGTCCCTTGAGTATCACTCAGTTTTCGACAAAGAACGGCCTTGGCACCGTCCGCCTTCCGCTTTGAGAGAGAACGTGAACAAGGTTTAGTATATCGAAACCTCGGATCATTTCCTTCGCCTTGGCCAAATACTTGGCCAAGAGTGGGTTGTTTGCCTCGAAGCCACCGTTAACCTGGTTAACGATGAGTTCGGAGTCGCTGTAGGCCGCCAGCCTCTTGGCGGAGCACTCTCTGGCCAGTCTTAAGCCCGCTAACAGGGCTTCATACTCGGCGACGTTGTTGGTTGCCGGAAAATTGAGTTTGAGTGAGTACTTCATCTCAAACCCGTCGGGAGTTGCGAGGACAACTCCAGCGCCGCTGCCTGTGTCCGTAGACGATCCGTCCACGTGCAGTATCCATTCCGGGACTCCAACAAGCAGTTCTGCATTCTCCTCGGGCTGTTCATCGAGGACTAGGGTCGTGGTCTCGACAAGGAAGTCAGCCAGCGCCTGAGCCTTCACGGCAGGCCTGGGCTGGAATTCGATGTTGAACTCGCCCAACTCGATAGCCCATTTGACTAACCTTCCTGAAACGTCGGGTTTCTAGAGTATGGCTTTTAAAGGCTGATCCGTGATGACCACTATCCGATGGGCTTGGAAGTACGGCCTTAACTTTCGCGCTGAGGATATTAGCGCTAGAGCCAATTTTTCTGCGCGAGAGTATCGGATTTCTGGGCCGGTCAACATTTTGCTCACATAGTAGACCGGTCGTTGCGCGTCTGAATCCTGCCGCACAAGGACAGAACTGAGCGATGTTTCTGACACCGCTAAGTAGAGGTATAGCACCTCTCCGCCTATTGGTGATACCAACACCGGCGGGCTGGCCAAGTATTGTTTCAATCTCTCGAAAGCAGTTTAGCAGTTCGCCGTCCACTGGAACCCGTTGGATTTCGTTCCTCGCAAGGCCTTGAAAAAGGACTGGTACTTGTCGTCAGACTTCGCGAGGAAGCGGGACAGGGCTGCCAGTCGTCCAGTGAGCCTCTGAACGTCATTCACGTTCCGTGGTGGTGCCATATCGGCAAGTGCTTTGATTTTTTTGGGGTTCGCCTCGATCCCTCGCTGGGAGACGATAAAACCCATGAACTTGCCGGAAGCTACTCCGAAGACACCCTTAGCGGGATTCAGCTTCATGTGGTGCCTACGGAGTACCTCGAACGACTCTTCCAAGTCGCGAATGTGATCGCCGGTGACCTTGCTCTTAACGAGCATGTCATCGACGTAGACCTCCATGTTACGACCGATCTGATTTTCGAACATTTTGTTGACCAACCGCTGGTAGGTTGCTTCAGCGTTCTTAAGGCCAAAGGGCATCCCCTTGTAGCAGTAGGTGCCATGGTCAGTCATGAACGAGGTATGCTCCTCGTCCTCTGAACTCATTCGAATCTGGTTGTAGCCTAAATAAGTGTCCATGAAGCTTAGCAGCTCATGTCCTGCCGTGGAGTCAACCAGCAGGTCTATTTGGGGCAAGGAAAAGCAGTCCTTGGGACAAGCCTTGTTAACGTCGGTGAAGTCGACGCACATCCGCCACTTTCCGTTGCTTTTCTTGACGAGGACGACATTAGAGAGCAGTCCGGGTATTGGACTTCCCTAATGAAGCCTACGTCCAGCAGCTTCTTCACCTCCTCTCGGATGGCGATCAGCTTCTCGACGGAGTGGTTCCTCCGCTTCTGCCTGACCGGCTTTTGATCAGGATCGAGGCCCAGTTTATGGATCATTACTTCTGCCGGGATTCCAGGCATGTCCGCCGGCATCAAAGCAAAAAGATCTGCGTTTTCACGCAGGAATGTGATCAGCTCATCACACAGTGGCCCGGTGAGTGAGCCGCCAATCTGTACACACTTATCTGGTTCCCTCGGGTCCAGTGGGATCAGATCCGTGGCTTCTCCGGGCTGCGTCTGTTGGAGGGTTCCTCATCCCGATGGTTGAGTTCCCCAACAGGTTTAATACTGCCGCTCGGGGCAATCTGGGCCATGTAACAGGTCCGCCCAGTGACTTGATCGCCCAGAGCTTCTCCGATACCGTAGGGCATTGGGAATTTCATTTTAAGGTGTGGAATCGACGTGACCGCTCCAAACGTTGTTAGGCACGGTCTGCCTAGTAGTGCATTGTAAACGGAGGGCAGGTCGACCACCAGGAATGTTAGCATTCGGCTTGCCGTTTTTGGATAGGTGCCCAGGGTCACTTCCAGTTGGATTATCCCTTGAACGGGCACCGGTTCGTTGTCAAGGCCGTATAAAGGTTCTTCAGCAGGTTTTAATTGATTCTTTTTTAGGCCTAACTTAAAGAACGCATCCAAGTAAAGCAAATCTTTAGAACTTCCGTTATCGATAAAAACTCGTTTCAGCTGGCAGTCCATACTGCCATCTAAAACGAGTGCTGAGATTACAAGGGGGTCAGCATGGGGGGAGATTACATGGTTCGAGTCACATTCATTGAAGCTAATAATGTTGTCTACTGTGCGCGACTTCTTCCTCTCAAATTACCACCGCTCCTTGTTGTCGCCCGACTTTTGGCGGTCCGTGGTGATCATGTTAACCACCCCGCCGCGATCTGTTCGAGGCGGAGAAGGCCCTCGGCCCCTTCTCGCCGCTGCCCCGTCTCCGCCCGGTGTCCCGACGACCTCGGGTGAGGTGTCCTCTGCGGACCAGCTCCTCAATTTCCCTCTGCAGAGTCTTACAATCTTCGGTTGAGTGGCCAGTAGAGCGATGATAATCGCAGTATTTGGACTGGTTTCCCGAGTCCTTTTTCAGCGTCTTTAGCCACTTCAGAAACTTTTTCCCACGGATCTGCATGAGGACGTTGGAGCGCGTGTCCGTCAAGGGCGTGAAAGTGGTGGGCCCGTAGTCCCTGCGTTCTGGGGGCCCAGTCCTGCGCTGCTTCTGGCGGGAATGTTCTCCGCCTATGAACTTTCTTTTTCCTTCTCCAGGGAATGGCCGAGGCTGATCCGTCCGTTCCGGGCGTTTTGCCTCGTTGGCCTCCTCAGCAGCAGCGTAGGCGTGGTAATATATTCCGCCTTGCGAAACGTTTGAGAATTTTTGTGGACTAGGTGCTTGAAAAAGTAACCGTAGGTAAGTGCCGAGATGAAGCTGCCCAACTTCATCTCCTCAGTGATCCTGGGGATCCTTCTGGCTTCCGCCACGAAGCGATCCAGGAAGCGCCGCGGGTTCTCTCCCGGATTCTGCTTTATGTGGGAGCGGTGCCACGGCTGCTTCTCTTCCCGTCGGCTCGAAGCGTACTGAGCCAGGAAGAGATCTGTGAGCTCACGGAAACAGCCGACAGTACCTGAAGGGAGATGGTGAAACCAGATCCTGGCGTCTCCCTTCAGGGTGAGTGGAAAACAGCGGCACATCGCTGAGTCCTCCAGCCCTTGTAAATTCAGATGGGTGCGGAAGTGATCCAGATGGTCAACTGGATCACTACTCCCATCGTATGAGTCAAGAGATGGCATCTTGAGCTTGGTTGGGATTGGACGGTTCAGGATATCCGTAGTGAAAGGAGATCTGTCCAAGTCGATGGCGCGCTCGTCGCTCTTGAACACGCGGTTCCAGATTTGTTCCACTTGCGGATCGGCGCGAGTGGCTTTGGCTGATCTTTTGGAGTTGAGGTAATCCCTCAACTCCGTCTTGTCCTTGGAGGGTTCAGCAGTCGGTCTGTTGCTGCCTCCGGTGGATCTGGCAGTCCTGGAGGCTTGCTCCTGGACGGTGTTGCGATTTTCTGCCCGAGAGTATCGGGGATTTCTTCATTCTTGACTTTCTCTCGGGGACGTGCTCCCGGAGCGCTTCGCTGGCACATTACGCCAGAACGCGGGAGGACGCCAAAGACCGGGTTGTTTTCGGTCTTCCGAGGCCTCTTCGCCGGCATCTTCTTTCTCCCCGGCCACCCCTTTTGGTGGCGGGCAGGATGGCCGCCGGTGGAGCCGCCCAGGTTGCGGCTCTTCGGGCGCGCAGTATCTCAGACGGGCGATTGTTGGCCTGCATTTGCTCCACCAGTCGCAGGAAATAAGGTGGTGGAGCCTCGCCTGTAGCCCCGTTGACAAGGACGTCAGCAGCATGGTTCTGGTCGGGGTTAGCAGTGTCTCTAGCGGGATCGCTAGCCTAAGCTCTTGGGTTCACCATTGTAGAAGCAGAATGTGACAAAGAGTTTGTGCAAATTTTAGTGGTAGGCTTTTCGTAAGCGTTTCCCACAGACGGCGCCGATGATGCGTACCTGGATCCGACTTCGAACAGATTCGAATTCTCCTGGATGGTTTGAACCGGCTCCGTTCACTGAGTGCGAATCCTGCACACCACTAAAACGAACAAGAGGTCAGCGTAATCGACGGGAAGTTGTCCCACCGAAAATACTCCGACGCTCAAGTCAGTAAGGCAGTCACCAAAAGAATGAAACTAAAAAGAGAGTTCGGGAGAGGCAGAGTGTGTGATCCAGATGTAAGAGAGACGCAATGCCTTTCTTGTATCTGGATGGTGGGAAGGCAGAAAACGGCCGTGAGGTTCGTTTGTTGCCTTAGAGATTGTTTGAGGTTCTGAGGAGCTTGGTTGCTGAGAGGGAGCCCGTTTAGACACTTAGATTTTTCTGTCTCAAGGAGAGTGTGAAAGTGAGCGTCCAAGTGAGCATGCCCTGAATGGTGATTCTAGGGTCTCTTTTATGGTTGAGAGGGTGATCTCCCTTCTTTGGAAGGCGTGATCCTCTGTCCCCACTCGCCGACTGCCCTCCAGAGAGCAGACGCGCCTTGCCAAGGTGGGGTGATTGCTTCCCTTCCCGACGGCCAATGACTTTCCAAGTCTGTTTCCTTCCTTCTCAACATACTACCGTTGGAGTGCCTTGGTTGGCAAGGAATTGGGAAGATTTGGCGCCTTCCTTACTTGAAGGGCGCCAATCTTATCAATATCATTTTTGGTGTGAATTGAGATCGTGGAAGATGTTAGGAAAGCTGTGGTTGGTCGTCTGGTAAGTCGTGGGCCCAAACGGAGCAGGCCCATTACTGTAGAATGGCGTCCTTTGGGCCCAGTGTGCAGGGCGCAGACGGTCAACGTCTGAGTTGACCGTCAGCGTGTTGGCCGCCTTCGTGGCGAACGAATGAGAGTGGCTAGCAATCCAATGACGGGCCGTGGCCCAGAATGGAATAGGCCCATCACTGTAGAAAAGCCTCTAAGGGCCCAACAAGCTGTGCATGGACGGTCGACGTTGAGTTGACCGTATACGAGCAAATTGTCCGTCAAGACGGTCAACACCGACGTTAACAGTCCCGTGCTTTTCAGTTCAATGGCCCATCCTCTAACTGGGCCGTTGTCTGGCCTTCCTGGGCTTTCGTTGACCTCTCTTTGGGCCGGCCCATTATTGGTGTACCTATCACATTCCATATATTACGTTAAGATTATTGCCATAGTTTAAATCCATAATCTCTGAATGATAACAAAGCAACCTTACCATTGATTCAAAATTTAACCATCCTAAAATATAATTTAGGGGATAACAGAATTACCACAAGGAGGGCCACTTCATCAGGAGCAAGTTGACCTTTACGGTGCAAGACCCCTTCTAATTGGCTGCAACTGTCCAAATTACCCTGCCCAAAAGAAAACAGATGAAAAGAAAAAGGCAAGTGTTTATAGAACAATAATTTCAAAATACAATATAATGTCAACCAATATTTGTACCTTTTAAAATATGTAAGATGGAACCATGGATATTGATGAATTGACCAAACACATTAAAGACAATGTACCTTGGACCTTAGTACGTGCTTTTTGAAGATAGCATAGTTTTAGTGAATGAGACAAAAGATGGCATCAACAATAGGTTCAAAATTTGGAGAGACTTAGGAAGCTGAAAATTTTAGAATTAGCAAGATGTTAGACAATGGGAAGGTGAGGCTAGGGACCGAAAGCCAACCAAAAAGGAATTATTTTAAGCACTTGAATTGGTAGTTGAGAAAGATGGGGCGATAAATAAAGCTATAATTCATCATATTAAAGCATAATGGATGAAGTGAAAAACGACTTCGAAAATCATGCATGGTCGATGGATGTCATTCAAAGTTCAAAGAAAATAATATAAGGCAGTTACTAGGTCAACTATATAATATAGAGCAATGAATTGGGTTGTTAAATACTAACATGTCCAAAAAATGGTAGTAATGAAAACAAAGACATTGTGACCACAAAATAAATGGTAGGATTTGAAATGATATTATATTGGAGATAGTTGGGTGACACATACAGAAGAAAAAAAGTTACATGTGTATTTGAGGTAGTTTGGTCATATAATGCACCACATAGAAGATGTAAAAGGTTGGTAAAAGCTCGTTATAGATGAGGCAAATTTTAAAAAAAAAGTTTTAATGGAAATTATCAAGCATGATCATGCACGTTTGGAATTAGTTGATGATAGATGTACAACAGAGCTATATGAGTCAAAGAATTCATATAGATGACATAGAATAAAGAAGCTTAGTTTGATTTTGGTGAGATGAAAGAAGGCAGAGGGTAAATAATAACCATGCTACCTTGAGTCCCTCATACAATGATTTTATCATTTTTATACCCTATAATGTACTCAGATGAAAACCTTTTGCAGCAAAACTAGGGAGGGAGTACAATACTTGCATGCAATTGGTTGTAAGTTTCAATCACAAGAAAAAAAAAAGAAGAACAACTGTTAGAAAACCCGGAAAAATCGACACCCCGATACAAAACTTATAATCAATATTGAGTCCAACTACTAAAAACACAACGCCATGTATTTTAATGGCCTTCTATCTTATTTTTCCTTTGTTTTCATTTAATGTTTCTCTTCTTCATCTTTTTTTTTTTTCATTAGACAACAGGGTAATGGGCAGTGAGTAACAATGTACATTAGTAGTATGCATTCTACACTCAACATCACCTTTCTTGACACAATGAAGTAGAAAAAACCTTCATCTCCCTTTACTTCAAATACATTTTTAAAAAATAACTTTATTTGCTAAGAGACACCATCCTTTCTTGTTACTTTCCCTGCCCTCCCTCTTCCCATCTCCATGGATACATAAACAGGGCAATATATAATATAGTTTTTCAGTCATTGTGGAGTTTGAATCCTCGCTGTTTCAATAGAGAAGGCAGCTCAAACTAAAATATATCCTTACTGTGACATAAGGTAATTAAGATTTTAACCAGATTGATAATTAAAAGGATTTCCCTACCATAATATCCTTACTCTATATACGGTTTCATGTGATGAATTGACTGACTTAGCGAGAAAGAAAACAAAAGATAGTTAAAAGAAGGTTACGGATCACCTTAAGTGGTTTTTTTTTACAATTGAGTTCATATCGTTTTACTTGTTTCCATAATATATTACAACCAAATTAAATCCTTGTCAAAATTCTAGTGAAAACGTTATTTTTAGTATCTACAAGCCTAGTTGAATCTCTAATTTGTCAATGTCTTCATGCGTTTGGTCATTTTGAAATTCAGCTATGATTTTGATCTTCATCAATAATAATTTGGTGCCCGATTCTAAAAAAGAAATTGATCATGACAAATAAAAAGTCAGGTGCCCGATTCTAGAAAGGCACCAAAAAGGTTTTGGAAAAAATTTTCATTTACTGGATGATAATAGGGGAATAAACGTCAACCAAAAAGGGGGGAAGTAAGGAAAAAAACTGTCTTCAGTAACTGACCACTGCAGGAAATTGCCTCGCGAACTAAAAATTGAAAGATAAAAGAACAGCAGCAGCAGAACAACAATTAGCAACAAAAAGCAGCAATATTCAGATCGTAATACTTTTAGCTTACCGCTGAAGCAGATACAAGAGCCTCTTTGACATGATTAACCAACTCCGAATCGCTAAAATCAGCGTCGTCCATTGAATAATACTCCGTCCTTTCAATTGCCAGCTCCACTCCCATTTTTCCTTCAACAATTATCTTCTCCTCCTCACAAATTGCCGGAAATTCGTTCAGAGTGACGGTGTCGGCGCAGAAAAAGTAAAAACCCTACGTGTCATGATGCTTGAGTCGTACAATCGGGGCTTCCAACTGGTCAGCTGTCCAAGTGTTTTCCTGTTATTCGGTTGACCAAATTTCGCTCTCCTCTTCCCTTGCTTTCCTTCTCTCGGGTACAGCTCTCCCAACCCTAACTGCCGAATGGGAGTCAGGGTTGATAACCGCGACAAACCCGGAGATATGCAACGAAACTTAACACCTAAACGACGTCGTATACTCGTTACCTTGGGCTGAACAATTTGGTTATGAAATGGGCTTTTGCTCGAGCCACCGAATCCCTTCTCCTTCTTCTTTCAAATTATCAAACTCGAAAAAAAAAAAACTATGTTTTTATATAAAAACAAATTCTAAATATCTCACCCGTTTATAGTTTTTTATATTTTATTATTTTACATAGAGTCTATTTTAAATAAATTATTTTTTTAATTTTAATATATCCTATGTTATACGTCACAAGATCTACATTATAGCCCGAATTAGAAAATCACTTGATCTTCCACTGCTGGTTAACTTGGAGGAAGTCCAATTTTTATCTTTGTTAACTTGAAACATGCGCACCATAAATAACGAACAAGATGTCAAATGATTGTCGAAACTCACTCCGTAATTTATCTTTCAACACTCAAATCATACTTTTTTCTCAGAAAAATGAAATGATTTAAGAAAGATGTGAAAGAATAAAGAGTTGCATTTATATGGGGGATGTGAAAAGAGAATTGGGTTCTTGTACGCGCTCGACGGAGAGCAACTTAGAGAGATGGAGGATCGGGTTCCGATATATGGCACTCAGTGAGTGGCTCACTAGAGTGCGCTCGATGGAGCGCGGCTGAGGAAAGAAGGCACTTGGTTAGAGTGGCTCACTAAAAATGTACTCAGTGAATTGTTCACTAGGGAAGAAATGTAGGAAGGCACTCAATTGAAGTAGCTCACTAATGATACACTCGATAAATGACTCACTGATGGTAGAAAGGTAGGAAGGCACCTGATTAAAGTTGAGAGAAAATGCTTTATCAAAGGAAGTGAGCTCGGTTCTCCTGTAGCTCTGGTATCCTACTCGAGGATGGCTCCAGTAGAGGATTGATCGATCCTTTGTGATCAAAAGTCCCCCATTTGTGTGCTCCCCCAAAGCTCTCTCCTCGTGCCCAGAAACATGGTCTCCTCCCCCAAAAATGGTCTCTCTACTTTGTCATCATTATGAGTATTTGTAATGCTTGGTAAATGAGGCTTTAGCGCCATGGCCTACAACGGGTGTTTGACTAGAATTGGCTGGCTATAAGGGCGTTATTGAGAGCCACTGTTGTCAATTTTCACCTTACGGTCCAAGGGTGGCCATGAGGGGTCCCCCTCGATTCACTTGTCAAATTATTGCAGCGATGGTTGCAAGCGGCACCTGCATACGCGTACTTTGATTGTTGTATGCGCATATTCTAACTATTCTATTGACTGTCTGGTTGAGAATCTTCCTAATTGGTCCATCGATCTGCATTGGCAGCTTGGTTGTTGATGTTTGTATTATTGGCTCATTGTTTCCTCAATCTCATATTGGTTGCTATAGTGGTAATTGGGTTGTAACGGATCGGTCTCCTTTTAAGGGCCTTGATTGCTACTCGTTAGGCTCTCACTCTTCTTTACATGCTGACGGTTGGACGCGTGACTAGACCGACCTACTGTACTACTGGACCCATCACTATATATAAAAAATATATTGTAAATAGACTATAAATGAGTGTAATATCTTGTAAAGACCGCAATCCCGAAAACCAGGAAAGTAATTTTGGATGGTTTATGTAATTCAGATTATGATGGAATTAATCCAAAATAGTCTTTGACAAATATACTAGCCCCCTATGTCTTAGTTTTCTTGTATAATTAAGTCTGATTCCTTTAAATTAAGTTTTAAACCTAAAAGCCAGGAATTCATTCGGGATGTGTTAGGCAATTCGGATTTTGAGGTAAATCATCTCAATTGATCCTTGACAGGTAGACTAACTTCCCATATAGTCATTTCCCAAAACCCCGACACCCGATCTTTTAAATTTCCTTCAAACCCGAAAGCCAGGGATGTAAATCGAGAGATGATAAGAAATTTGATTTGGGACAAAATTAATACTATATGATCTTTAGTGTCTATACTAAGCTTCCATATCCTAAATTTTCACAAACACATGCCCAAATATCTTAAATTAAATCCTTCATGATAATAGGCAAAATGGGAAAATTTTGACAACCGAAGGGGACTTGGACAAATTCGATTTGGCAGCTGTACCAACAGGGAAATTAGAGGGATTTTTCACTCCATGTTGGACTATAGTAAGTATAAAATATAGTAAATTAAGGATATATTATATATTAATAGGAAACCAAGAGGCACAAGGAGAAGTTTAGCTGAATTATTTTTACATATGTACACATGGCACCAGCATGCACAGCCACATGATACCTATATTAGGGAAGAAATTAAGAGTTGGATGGACCACTTGCATGACTAAGTTTCCTGTCGGAGACCGTTGTAGTTCGGGCCCTGAGGCCTGCTTTCTTTGCTAACGAGAGTGGCTTGGCCATTCTGCCATCGTTGTGTGCTTCCTCCCGGGCTGTGCCCATGGCTAGGCTGAGGGGATTCTTTGACTTCTCCCGCGGCTGCCTTCCGCCGTTGGCGAAGGCTTTCGCAGGTGTCTACTCTACTAGCCATGCCAGGGTGCTAACCGCGGAGGAGGCTCGAGGTCAGTAACCCTCCGCGGGAGGGGAGCTTATTGCCCGTCTCGTGCGGGGTGCCTGACTTCAGTTCTTCCTGGACCCCGGTGGATTGGGTGCTGTAGACTCCCACCGGGGGATGCCCCTTGCTTCTCGCCCGGTTCGCCATAGGCTTTCGTGGGGCGTGGTACGGGAGCATACCAGGCTCCGCACTACAGTCTTCCTTCGTCTTTCTTCGCAGCTTCATGGTTGTGGATCTTGTATTTTGTAAGAGAACATTGATTAATAAAAGAAGTAGCCTTTTTTGCCTTCAATTTTTGTCTCATCTTTGTGGATGCTTTTCTTTTTATGGTCGTTTTGCCTTGAGGATCCACGCGTCATCCTCCGGGAGCTCGCGGAGTCTTTGTCAACCATCATGTCTCCTGGGGCGTCGAGCGCATTCAATTTTCTTGTGCGGTCAGGAGACATCGTTTCTTCTTGGAAACGCGCGAGTCACTTGGGGGCCTCCCACGTGGAGGACTCTGGTTGCCTTTTCCTTAAGTTCTTTTTGCCTTTTGGAATTGCCGCCTCTTCAGGAGGAAGCCCATCTATAAAGACGCGTTGCTTTTTCCTGGAGTTTGGCAAGCCTTTGTACTTGTTTACCCGTTAACCGCTCAACTCTCCTCTTCGTATCTTCTCGTGGCGAAATTGATGGAAGACTCTTCTAGAGACGCGGAGGGTTCTTCCTATGAATCCGAGTTTGGCTCTAATGCCCCTGCTTCTTCTGAAGTCACGGTCGCCGGCCCTTCTCGGAGTCTGGGAGTTCCTCCGGGTTTCGGGGGTATCCCTCTACGTCGGGGTGTTGTAGCGACCGAAAGGGAGCGGCTGAGAGCTCGCGTTGCGCATCTGGAGAACGCTCTGGCCGAGTTGGAGGCCAGGGCCATACGTCTGTCGAGTGCCACCGTGGGGGCGCAGGCCCGCATATCGACCCTTGAAGCAGAGCTTGAACAGCTCAAGAAGCATCATGAGGCTGAGGTCGCTGAGTTGCAGTCAGAGCTAGGGTCGAGGCTTCGGAATGAGGGAGCGAATCCGATTCCGGGGCGAGCCTTACGCGACGCCGCCCGGATATATCAGAGGCTGGCTTTGCTGGAGGACCCAAACTTCCGCGCGGGTGTCCTAGATCCTCGCAACTTGCGTGTCCGGACTCGCGGCCAGTTGGTGGATTATCGTGCCCAGAATTCCTACGCTGGCCTCTGGTTCCACTAGCTGTTTTGACATTGTTGCGCACTTCCCCTTTCTCTTTTTTTTTTTTTTTCTTGCCAGCGTTGTAGTAGAAGCGTGTCATCGTAATGAGAATTCCTCTTTCGCACCGCCTCGCTTGTTGGCTGTTTCTCGTTTCGTCCCTTCTTCTTCTCTTTTCTCTTTTTTTTTTTTTTTTGAATCGCCTTGGCGCTTACTGGTAGTACTTCTTGAGATGCGTAGCGTTCCACGTCCGTGGGACCAGCTTGCCTTCCTGGTTGCGCAGCTTGTAAGCTCCGTTTTGGAGGACCGCCGAGACCAGGAAGGGTCCCTCCCAGTTTGGGGAGAGGCCTATGGTAACGGGCATTACTTGAATGATCAGAATCAGAAAACGGGTGAAGAAAAAGGCCTATAAAAAGGAATGAGGCCTCCTGAAGAAAGGGACTTCGATCAAACAGAGGAAAAACACAATAAAAAAAGAGAAAATCGTTGTGATGTCAATATTCAAAACTTCTTAAATTCAATGCTTGTATTTATTTCTTTATTTCTACATCATTGAATGAGTTCATCTAGATCTTGAATTTTCGAGACGCATCATTGGCGCCGTCTGTGGGAACGTTCGAACAAAAAGTCAGTTCTCCCATCCCACTCACTGAAAAGCAAAATGGTCAATACGAGATCCCAAACTAATGTTCCAGTGAGGGATACTACCACTATTAATAATCCACCTGCTGCTGTCATCCAAATGGAAAATCGACAAGAAGAGATAATCCGAACATTCAACACTCGAATGGACGGGATGACAGAAGCAATCCACAATCTATGCGCTCAGATTAAGCATAATCAACCTACTAATCCTATCGACACACCAGCTGAAGTCGACAGAAGAAAGGATCATAAAAGAAAATTTGCCATACACCAGACAGAAATGCAAGAACAAGTGGCTTCAAGTAATGCGGGAGGCCGATCCCAATTGAGAGACCGATCTCAATTGAGAGGCCGATCCCAGTTGAGAGACCGATCTCAATTGAGAGGCCGATCTCAACTGGAAAGACGATCTCAAATAGAAGGCCGATCACGATTGGAGGGCCAATCTCGCTTAAGGCCTCAGTCTCGACTAGAAGGGCGATTGCGACCTATCCCACATAATATAAATCAAGATCGTCAAAATACCCAATGCGCTCAAAGGAATGAAAGACCACGTCGACATGAAGCTGTTTCCTGTAACGCACAAATAGGACGAGAAAACATTCGTCCTACTCAACAAGAAATACGACCAGTGGAACTGAGAACTTATCTCAATACAAAGAGATCAATCTTTCCACAGATGGAAGAAAAAGTCGAGAAAATTTGGAAACATATGTTCGGAGGAAACACTGAAACACACCCGATAAGTTTGCATCGATCACCATTTTCAATGGAAATTCGAACGAAGCCAATCCCACATAAGTTCAAAATGCCAACTTTGGATGCTTATGACGGAAGCACTGATCCTATGGACCATTTAGATCACTTCAGAACCCTGCTAAATTTTCAATGGCTGGATGAAATGACCATGTGTCAATGTTTTCCAATAACTCTCAAAGGAGATGCTCGAATCTGGTTCTACCGACTACAACCGACCCGATTCAATCATTTGAAGAATTGGCCGACAACTTTTGACCCACCTCGCTAAGCTAGCTAAGAATTGAAAAAAATACTGCATCTTGCCAGGATAAAACAAGGGTCAAATGAAAGCCTAAAAAGTTTCTTGGTTCGATTCACTGAAGAGGCCCGACAAATCCCACGAATAACTGATGAAGTTAAGTTGAATACTTTTATATCAACTTTGGAGCCGGGAGAGTTCTTCAAACATCTAGCTCACAGCGATCCAAAGACCTTTCGAGAGGCAGAGTCGATAACCCGAGCATACATTGCCGCAGAAGAAGCTAATGAAGCAAAAAAGCCGTTGTCACAGGACAATAATCAACGGAGACCACTAGATGGAAAGAAAGGAGCCAACAATTATGTTTACTCTCGAAAGGAAACAATCCAGACAGGTCCTCGATTTACTAGGGAGTCAAGCCTTTAAATTTAACTCCCTTGAACGAATCTCGAACAAATGTCCTCATGCAAATAAGGGGAGAAAAATTCCTTAAGTGGCCCAAGCCGCCAAAGAATCCAGAAGCCGGAGATCAAACGAAGTTTTGCCATTATCATCGTTCGCTGGGACATAGCACTGAAGATTGCCGAACTCTACAGAAAGAGATAGAAGAACTCATCAGGAGAGGACATCTGACAAAATTCCTAAAAGATTCTGATAAAACTACTGCAGAAATTACAGAGGAAAATCTACAACCGACACCCAAGAATCGAGTTGCTGCTGGCATAGTCAATATGATAACTAGCAAAACAGCAAAAGTACATCGATCTGATCGGCTCGAGAATGACTTGAAAACCAAAAAATTGAAGAGCAAGATCGAAGATGACATTATTCGTTTCGATAGGGATGACATGAAGCATGTACAATATCCTCATTCCGATCCCCTTGTTGTATCAATGCTCGTTTCAAATGGTAAAGTTGACTACCAAATGAAACGAGTTTTTATAGATAATGGATGTTCAAGTAATTTACTTTACCTCGATGTGTTTATTAAATTGGGGTTAAAAAGATCCAGTTTGAAAACGGCAGAGGGACCGCTATACGGATTAGATAACGAACCGATTCCAGTGCAAGGGATTATTCAGTTAGAAATAACTTTGGGAACATACCCCAGAGTGGCATCAAACAAACTATCATTTTTAGTAGTTGATCTACCATCAGTTTACAATGCTATTTTGGGCCGACCATGCCTAACCACTTTTGGGATAGTAACATCTATATCTCACTTGAAGATGAAATTCTTAACCTCATATGGAGTCGGCGAAGTCTTGGGAGATCAAAAAATTGGCCGATCCTATTATCTTTCTCAAATCAGTCAAACAACTCCCGAGGAACCAATCGAGGATCTTGATTATCGGGACGAAATTTCTTTACAACAAGCCCAATCTGGAGAAACGACAGATCAAGTCCTCCTTTACCCTGATAATCCGGACAAGTTCATACTAATAGGGTCCTCCCTATCCGAACCCGATCGTGATCGGTTAATAAGGTTTCTTCAAGAAAATTCGGATTTATTTGCCTGGTCACCCGCAGACATGCCAGGAATTCCAGTCGATATGATGGTACACAAATTGGGTTTGGATCCCAGCCATAAACCGATTAGACAAAAGCGAAGGAATCATTCTGTCGAAAAACTGATAGCTATTAGAGAAGAGGTAAAGAAGCTTTTAGACGCTGGTTTTATTCGGGAAGTTCAATACCCCGATTGGCTTTCTAACGTGGTCCTTGTAAAGAAAAATAGTGGAAAATGGCGAATGTGCGTGGACTTCACGAATGTGAATAAAGCATGCCCAAAGGACAGTTTTCCACTTCCAAGAATAGATCTATTGGTGGATTCAACTTCGGGATACGAATTGCTAAGTTTTATGGATGCTTACTTAGGATACAATCAAATACTGATGAATCCTGACGATGAAGAACTTACTTCTTTCATGACTGATCAAGGGACTTACTGTTACAAAGTTATGCCGTTCGGCCTAAAAAATGCGGGAGCGACATATCGTCGTCTCGTGAATAAGATGTTTGAAGAACAGATCGTAAATCAATGGAAGTCTATATTGATGATATGCTTGTTAAAAAGCAAAAAGCCGAGATCATATAGACGATCTTAACGAAACATTCAAATTACTCAAAGATATCGATGAAGTTAAATCCAACCAAATGCGCTGAGTTTCATCTGAAAATTTCTAGGCTTCATTGTTTCCCGAAGAGGAATTGAAGCCAATCTGAAAAAAATAAAGGCGGTTATAGAAATGAACCCACCACGGACGGTTAAGGAAGTTCAAAGGCTCACAGGGAGGTTAGCATCGCTCTCTCGTTTCCTATCCAAATCAGCCGAGAAGTATTTACCCTTTTTCAAGGCCTTGAGAGGAACCAAAACCAACGGATTTGTTTGGTCCTCCGATTGTCAAAAGGCTTTTGAAGAATTAAAAGAATACTTATCTAATCCTCCCTTATTGGCTTCACAAAAAACGGGAGAGGAATTATTCTTATACTTAGCCGTTTCATCGGTGGCGATCAGTTCGGTCCTAATTCGGCAAGAAGAAAATATACAGCAACCGATATATTACGTAAGCAAAATCCTGGCCAATGCAGAAACTCGATATACACACGCTGAAAAAATGGCCTTAGCCCTTATTTATTCAGCGAGGAAATTACGTCCTTATTTTCAGGCGCAAAAAATCGTTCTGCTAACTGATCAGCCTTTAAGAACGATTCTACAAAGACCAGATATGTCCGGAAGACTGGTGAAGTGGGCGATCGAATTAAGCGAATTCGATATAGAATATAAGCCGAGATCGGTTATCAAGGGACAAGGATTGGCAGATTTCGTTGTTGAAACTATGAGACCGATCATAGAAACAATTGAAGAAAGTCTTGAACTCGAAACAGAACCGGTCTGGTTACTACATGTGGATGGATCATCAATGCAATCTGGCAATGGGGCTGGAGTAGTCTTAAAAACTCCTGAAGGGACAGAAATATACTATTCATTGAGACTTGCATTCCCGGCAACCAATAACATTACAGAATATGAAGCTTTGCTCGCTGGACTTCGGTTAGCCAAAGAATGCTCGGCAAAAAATATAGTCATCTACAGCGATTCGGAGTTGGTCGTGAATCAGGTCCAAGGACACTTTGAAGCCGTAAGTGCTCCTTTGGTAAGTTATCTCGCTAAAGTTAAAAGTATGATGACGAATTTTAGTAAAATGGAGATAGTACATATCCAAAGGGAAGACAACGGAAAGGCAGATCATCTGGCGAAGGCTGCTGCGACTGAAATTCCTGAACAATACTCGAGAGTTATGCGTGAAATTCTGACAACTCCGAGTATCAAAGAAGCCCAACATGAAGTTTTTCATTTGAATGAGGGAGAAAATTGGATGTCTCCGTATTAGAAATACCTCAAAGATGGGATTTTACCAGAGAACCCAGAGAATAAAAGACGAATAAAGAAAACTGCCAGGTGATATACTATAATAGATGGCAGAATATACAAAAGAGGATATTCAATTCCATATTTGCGTTGTCTTACTCCAGAAGAAGCCGATTATGTATTGAGCGAGATACATTTAGGAATTTGTGGATCACATATTGGAGGCAAGAATCTTGCATTTAAAATAATACGCCAGGGATATTACTGGCCTACTATGAAGAAGGATGCCACAAATTTGTTAAAAAATGCGAAAATTGTCAATTACATGGCAACTTGACGCATCAGCCATCCACAGAGATGAAATCTATACAAGATCCTTGGCTGTTTCACAATGGGGACTCGATATATTGGGTCCTTTTTCCTATGACTACCGGACAAAGGAAGTTTATAATAGTCGGGATTGACTATTTTACTAAGTGGATAGAAGCCGTTCCATTGGCTCGGATAACGGAACACAACGCTATTGAATTTGTTAAGCAAAATATTATCTGCAGATTCGGGATTCCAGAGAGGATAATTACTGATAATGGCACTCAGTTCACTGGAAAACGGTTTACCAGGTATTGTTCTAACTTAAACGTTCGGTTAATTCACACTTCAGTGGCCTACCCTCAATCGAACGGACAAGTGGAAGTCACCAACCGAATTCTATTACATGGATTAAAAACAAAATTAGAAGACGCCGAAGGCTCTTGGGCAGAGGAACTGCCACTAGTTTTATGGTCATATCGTAAACGCCAAAAGAACCTACAAGGGAAACTCCTTTCAATCTATGTTTTGGGACAGAGGCTGTTATACCGGTAGAAATTGGATTACCCAGTTTGAGGATAGAGAATTTTGATCCGGCCCAAAACGATCAGAAAATCAGAGCACAACTTGATTTACTTGAGGAAATGAGAGAAACGACCCGAATTCGCACGGCTGTTTACCAACAACGAGTGGCTCGATACTACAATAAAAGAGTTAAAACACGCCAATTTGACGTTGGGGACTTGGTTCTACGAAGCATTGAAGCTACAGGAAAGATAGTCAACAGAAATAAGTTGTCTCCGAAATGGGAAGGACCTTTTATTATCTCTGCTGTTCTTCGAAACGGATCTTACAAGTTACGTACTCAAAATGGAAAACTCATTCCAAGAACATGGAATGCGATCCATTTAAAAAAGTTTTATCAATAAGATTTGATCATGGCAGGTACTTGTAAAATCTTAACTTACGCTTAATATATGTGATATGATTTTATCATTTATTTACATTCCTTAAGAACATTAATCGGCCTAGACTGCCCCTGAATCAAACGGCGAAATGCCACATGCTCACGAACCTATGTACGGTTTCAAAGCATTTAAAATTCGATCATATCGGATAACCATATTATGAATTTGGACTACAAAAGTAAGATCCACTTCATATGACACTCAACCGAGTGATCAAAATTACTAAACCTTGGGGGTCTATTCAACACATGTGTGGCGATTCCCTTACGAAAGGATGAACACATTCAGTCTACTATGGCCAAAAAAAGATATCAAATATTAAAAAGCGATGAAAATTTATACAAAATTCGTGATCAACTGAATTGAGATCATCCATGATACAATTTTACAAAACACTCCCAGAAGGATGTGATGAAGATTCTCCCCTATCAGTGCTATCCCTCAAATCAGATCGACGGTGTATACCCGTATTTCTTTGATCAAAAAGATCAACCGGGAATTGTGGATCTACCATTAAGGCAATCCTTTGGCAAAAGCGGATACCCTCTTGAAATCTGGCGACCAAAGCCGATCCAATTTCTTCTGGTCTAAATCTGGTCAACATTTCGGAATTCAAGTTTGCAATTTCCTGTTGGGCCGATCCCAATTCTTTTTGAGACTCAGACAGATTGAAGCTCATAGATTGGATTTCATCTCTCGCTTTCTGCAGATCAGCTTCGAGGATAATGTTCCTATCTTTATATTGCTGAGCCTCAACAGTAGCAGCTTCCATCTTATTTCTCATCTCTTCAAAGACCATGGGATCTACTCGATTCTGAGACAGAGTTTGAACTTCTCTCTGAAGTTGTCCGATCCAAAGTCTTCGTTGATGGATGCCGATCCGCATGATTTCATTTAATCTTTCATCCTGTAAGGATTTTTTATCAGTTCAGATTTACAAGTTTAAACCGAATTTGAATAACTTGACAACAAACGAAAACCAACCTGAATGAAGCGAGCTCTCAAAGAAATTTCATTCAAAGGAATCCGGGAAGCAGACGTATTTGGGCGATCAGCATGGCTTCCAGGACTAGGGTGCGAAGAAGTGGGAGTGTTCATCCATTCTGCTCGAACCCCAACCGTTGATACTGGAACCTCAGGAATATTAATCTCCTTTCCAGGACGAGGAGGATCAGCAACTACCGTCCGGATTTCATCCACGGCTGAAGAAGAAATAAGAGGGTTCTCAATGGGAGCCTCAGAAGCAGCTCTTTGAATCCGATCTGAAATATGGGCCGATCGAGAAGAATCGTCGACCACTAAGACGTTTGAAATCTGTTCAGAAGAAGGCTCATTATGGATTTCAGACAGAGGAGTTAGGCCACTGAATATGGCCACCTCAGAACCAATGTTCTTGTCCGGCATTGGAGCGTCAAAAGTTGGATCGGCCGTTTCTTCAGTCCCTTGCGCTTGCGTTGTAGGCGTTAGATCGATGGAAGGTGAAACACTTTTTTCTGCTGATTTCTTCATACCTTCCATCCTATCAGATATTGGAACGCCAGAATCAGTAGAGGAAGCCGTTGGACTAGAATGGATCACCCGGCGCTTTGAGGATGAACCTTTAGCTCTTGATTGATGAATCTTTCGTTTGCGTTTCGGGGTGTAACTATTCGTTGCAGGAATCGCAAGTAAAGGCTCCCATTTGGCCAATGATAAAATTTCAGGCGACAAAAGACGCTCTTTATCAGAGAATGAGTTGATATTATCTCTTATCAAGTCAGTAAACTGGCGAACTGATTTTTCGTCATCTTCGTCAAGTTTGCCAGAAAAAGACGATGGAACATTACCCCAAACAGTGGAAAAACTCATATCAAAACTAGCTTTCAGAAAGAAAAACCTATCTTTCCAGCTTTTCACAGATTCGTAAATGACTCCACTAATATTCAATTCGAGCGGTGTCAAAGAGATCCAATCCCCAATATGACTAAACTTAAAAACCACCTTTACTGTTGGGATATTCAGCGTAAGCCCACGAAGCCGAAAGAAGATGCAGAGATTGCAGAGATACCTGATGGCGTTAGCGTGAAGCCTGGCTATGGGAACTCCTAATTCCACGAATATCTGACGAAGCTCAAGAGCCAGAGGAATGCGTATACCACTATTCAGATGAGCTTCATAAATGGTGATGTAACCATCAGGGGGAGCGCAAGCCCTATCGTCTTCGGAAGGGACCAAGAAAGGTATATCTTTACTGATCTTGAACTTTGTATATATTGAATCAATATCGGCAGACGACAGAACCGATTTAATGGATTGAACATGAAGAACTTGAATACGAGGAGCCATGGAGAATTCCGAAAAGAATCTGGAATGGTGAAAGAAGAGGAAAAGCCTTCTGATGAAATTTTGAATTACAATGAAATGTTCTTCAAACCTTTATAGTTGGCGGCTGACTGACGTCCTCGTCATGATGAGACATACGTGCCGAAGCCTGATTAGTCCGCTCACTGAAATGTAATTAATGAACATCCCATCCTTCGAGATGTTATTTGAAAGTTTTCGAAAACCAACGGATTAGAGCCAACTTCGATCAGGATCGGTAAAAACGGTTTCAAACGTAAGCTAGTTAAAAACGATCCTTGAATGAAAGGACGATCCAAATCGGCGGACACGGAGATTTCTGGTTCTCGATCCTGAATGAAAAGACCGATCCAAATCGGCGAACACGGAGATTTTTGGTTCTCAATCCAAAATAAAAGACCGATCCAAATCAGCGAACATCGGAGTATTGTTTTCAAATGAAAAGACGATCCAGATTGGCGAACACGAAAGTTTTGGTTCTGAAAGAAAACCGATCCTGAATAAAAGACCGATCCAGATTGGCGAACACGAAAGTTTTGGTTCTGAAAGAAAACCGATCCTGAATAAAAGTGTGACGCCCCGAGCCCGAGTCACCCGACCCGACCCGAGACCGTCACGCGGAAACCCAAAATCATAAATGATCTCATAAATGCATTACTAAATAATACATATTGAAATTAATTTCCATTATAAATGTTCTAAATACAATATAAAATCTAAACTCTGGGAACGTAGTCCCAATAATAAACAACACTCGATCAATAAAGTTAACTTTAGAGCTTCCAGTCACAAGCTTCTTATTCCAAGATAGTCTCTATCCCGAAATTCTTCAGCCACAACTTGATTTCTTCTAACCTGTCATAACCATACACTGGAGCCAATAAAACGCAAGGTGAGCATAAGGCCCAGCAAGTAAATAAGCAAAGAAATAATGGAATACAATAAAGCGTCTCGGAACATAATTATATAGACAATTATCCGAGATTCAACAACACGTCGTATCCACGACTCAAAGCCATATGACAACAAGCTCAAGGATGCAAATTGGATTCCACCGAATCCGAGTAACAATCACGGCATAGGTTCCATCGAACCCTTCACAAATGAGGTCCCAAATATACAAGAGATCACGAAAGTCTCCTAGGACCTTATACATCACTGTGAACCCTCAACTCACACACCCGACCCACAGCGGGTAACATCAAGGTTCCGTGCTTCTTAAGTTTGACAAGCGACCTGGTCTCGTGATACTTGCCGGCCCGTATTGTACAAATCTTTTGATCACACTCTCGTTATCCCGTCGGATAACATTACATATTCTCGTGATCCTCGATCCCACAGAATATACATATCATTATCAAGTCAAACCCAAGATTACCTTGGCTCGATATCCACCGATATCTCACAATCGGTTCACAGGATTATAAGCATCCATCCAAACGACATCAACCTCCTAATATGGATCCAAAGATTTTAAAAGTGGGATTTCATTAAGATTTCGTAGCCTCCCATTCGACCCGACACCTTAGTGTTTTCATACGGTCTCTCAACTTAGCTATGGGTGAGTCTTGATAAATATACGCACACTTAACGTTTCATAAAGAATAATTTACCTAATTCATGAATGAAATACTTAATACTCATAATACAAAACACGCTGCCAACCCATCATATACACTTATATATATATATATATATATCCAAACACATATAACCACACATTTATTTTAGCATATATATATATATATATATATATTCATACCCACATATTCCACCATGGCCCAATTCATCCTAGCCCAACACCACACACACACATTGAGCTCAGGGCCCAATCACCCACAACCCACAACCACACACACACACATTGGGCCCAGCCCAATAACACACACACACATCCACCCTTCAACACACACACACATTGGGCCCAGCCCAATCACACACATACTACCAGGTCCACGGCTCACGGCTGCATTTTGCTGCTCTCTCCACACACACGCACAGTGCACACCTGCACAATACCCACCGTATACACACACCACACGCATACGTATATGCCTACACCGAATACACCCAACAATATACACACTCCACGTGCACTGTACATACACAAGCACCCGCACCGGCACCGGCACCGCCACGCATGTACACATACACACACATACGTATACAATTATATATATATACATATACACTGCATAATTACTTGGCCACATACACACAGCCACGCACCGAGCACTGAGCACTCACGCACCGTGCACAACACCACCATCCAGTCAGCCAACAGAGCACGAAGCTCTGTTTCGCCCAATTTCTATTTTATTCCAGAACCATTTTCACAACATTCTCCACATATACCCAATCTCAACAGCATCTGGAGAAGTGAAGGAAAGAAGGGGCAGATTTGCAATATACGAAGATTGCTTGCAAGAATGAGAAGGAAGTTTTACTTGCCTGTTGAACAGAGACGGTTAGGGTTTAACGGCGACGAGGATTTACGGCGACGGCGGCACAACTGACGAAGGCAACGGCAACGGCTTCAACCGCAGCGATCGGCAACGGCGACGGCTTCAACGGCAGCAATGTCGACGACGGCGACAGCAGCGGCAACTACGGCGACGACGGCTTCAGTGACTTTGCTCTGCTTCGGCTTCAGATTTGGGATGGTGGCTTCGGTACCGATTGATGTCGGCGACGGCAGCTTTTGCACGCTAGGGTTTTGCGACGGCTGCCCTTCCTCCCACACCCACGTCTCCTTAAATAGTGAAGGATTAGGTTTAGGGTTTCGCTCGGTTTCCATTTTTGGGCGTCGTTGGATCCGCGTCCATGGCTTCGCCGCCTTCCTCTTCCTCCTCCCTTTCCTTCCTTCTCTTCCTCTTTCTTTCCTTCTTCTTCCTTTCTTTCTTTCTTTCTTTTCTTTCTTTCTTTCTTCTTTTCTTTCCCCTTTTTCTTCGGCCGATCCTTTCCTATTATTATTATTATTATTATTATTATTATTATTAATTATTATTATTATTATTATTATTATTATTATTATTATTATTATTATTATTATTATTATTATTATTATTATTATATTTATTTAATATAATTAATTACATATTATTAATTATTAATTATTTAATAATTATATTATTATTTTTTTATTAAATTTATTTAACAGACCGAGTCAAAATACCGGGGTATTACAAAAAGACCGATCCAGATTGGCGAACACGAAAGTTTTTGTTCTAAAAGAAAACCGATCCTGAATGAAAAGACCGATCTAAATCAGCGAACACGGAGATTTTTGGTTCTCGATCCTGAATAAAAGACCGATCCAGATTGGCGAACACGAAAGTTTTTGTTCTAAAAGAAAACCGATCCTGAATGAAAAGACCGATCCAAATCAGCGAACACGGAGATTTTTGGTTCTCGATCCTAAATAAAAGATCGATCCAAATTAGCGAACATCGGAGTGTTGTTTTCAAATGAAAAGACGATCCAGATTGGCGAACATGAAAGAGTTGGTTTCAAATGAAAGCCGATCCTGAACAAAAGGACATATCGCCAGATTAAGAATTCTAATCTACCGACATGGGGGACTAGTGATGGGTACGTTATCTACAGTAAAATGATGTGGATCATTGAAGAAGGTCCATCAGAGATATGGCCCATCAAAGAAGGCCCATCATATTTGAAATTATAGCATTTAAACATGTGCGAATTACCGTTAAGGAAGAATGGTTACATAACCGATCAAACCAATTCAGAATTTTATTACGAATGATCGATCGGGGAAAACGGGTGAAGAAAAAGGCCTATAAAAAGGAATGAGGCCTCCCGAAGAAAGGGACTCCGATCAAACAGAGGAAAAACACAATAAAAAAAGAGAAAATCGTTGTGATGTCAATATTCAAGACTTCTTAAATTCAATGCTTGTATGTATTTCTTTATTTCTACATCATTGAATGAGTTCATCTAGATCTTGAATTTTTGAGACGCATCAAAAGTGTATAATTATTGGTAAAAATATATGTCTAATAAAATAAAAGCATATACTTGTAAAAATATGAGTATTTATAAAAGAATATATCTTTTCATATTAAAATAATAAAATTATTAATTTCTTAAAAAAAATTATAAATAGAGTAAAAGTTCCTATCTAGCAATTGGTATTATGTGATTTAATTTTTATTTATTTTTTTCTTATAAATATTTAAAATTAAATAAATTATTGGATAATTTATTTTTTTATTCTTTTATATTTTTATAATATATATTTGTTAAATTAATTATTTGGTAAGAAACTGATTAAGAAAAGAAAAAGAAATACATTTATTGTGGTTATATTTTCTTTTCCATTTAATATATAAATTAATATTATGGTAACAAATTAAAGTGTCCCATAATCTTAATTGTCTGAAATTATCTCAAATAGTTTTATATTTATTATTTTATAATATTAAATATTGTGTCATATTAAATAATTATCTGACTCTAAAAAAAAGTCATTGTATAAAGCTTTATAATTAGATAAAGAATGAAATTGTGTATAATATTTATAAAAAAGTATTGTCAGCTAAAGATCTTGAATTTATTTTTCTTATCATCTTTAATTCTATTAGTTTTGTCATTTTAAAAAAAAATAAAGTATAAAATTTATTTGTTGATTTACTCACTAAATTTGTCAACCTATGTTGATAAATTTAGATAAAATTAACATAATTTTTTAGCATGCATATTGATTGCATAATTATTATTTATAGTATTACTCTTTACAGTTATATTCCATTAATTGATTATTGCATAAAAATGTATATTAATTGATTATTTGTTCAAATTATAATTTGATAATTCATTTAAGTTATCTCTTTTGATTAAACATAATAACCATAATTGTGGCATAAAATATATATTGATCTTTACTATCTATCTAACATATGATAGCCCAAAACTGTCATATCCCAATACAGTATCATCTGATAGTACCATCGCCAGCACTGATTAGGCCACCTATTATAACTAGTCATTGTTGCATTTCAATAATTTGTACTAAATGACAATTTACTATGGCGAAATAGCTAACTGACTGGTTATCTCAACTACCTACCATCGTCATTTGTTGGCTACTGTAATTTTTTTTCCTTATTATAATCTTACCTTTGAAGAAAATATTCGATGTGTTCGATAATTCACTGGTTGATAAAAAATCAGGCCTGTAAGAAAAGATCGTCTTGAAAGCCGTAATCTAATAAAAACTCATTTAAATCTAATACCCCAAAAAAGGAAGCAAAGTGGGATGCTCTCTTAGCCCAAGGTTTAGCCAGCGCTGAGGTTGACCCAATAAGTATAACCAGGCACCGTTCAACGATAAATGGGCAATTATAACTAATCAACAAAGGTTCTTCTAGCTCAGCAATCACGACAGTTTTTCTAATAGCCTAAGTGATATCTGCAAGGTCTTTATCTATGCAATTGTTGGTGCCGAGATATCACGTGTAGTCCTCCGACATCCCTAAGAAAATGTCATAATTACCACTCTAATTTATTGGCATACAAAAAAATATAGAGGGGAGAGCAAGTGTCAACTGGGAAGTCCAAAAAAAGCTACATTAGCCCCAAGTCTATAAATATCTCTTTTTTCTTGCAAGGAGAGGGATCCGGAGAATGGGGAGGATGAAATATTCCTACTCTCAAGTATCATTAAAATATCAAATTATTTTTTCTCAAACCACTATGCTTTCGAGTGTACCACATCTCAAATCATTTAACTCACAAGTGTACAAGCGCCCATCACTAAGTCGCTTCCAAGCCGAATGCACTCATTGGAGTTTAGCCATCCATCTCTAAGCCGCTTTATAATCGAGCGTAATCACTCGAACTTAATCCTTCGCCTCAAAGTTGCTCTTTAACCATGCACACTTATTAGAGCTCAACCCTCCGTAAACATCCAATCCCTTAAAATATGTATCTACGTTTTATTCATTCATCATCATATCTTTCTATCTGTTTGAGAAAAATTTTTTATTTGAACGTCGAAAGACATATCAATAAGCGAGTTTGTCCATCCTCTGGCCTCTAATTTGACAATTGTGATATATAATATCCAAATTTAGAGTAATAAAGACTAGACCCGTTTCAGCTCGACCTATCGGAAAGACCAAGCGGTTTCATAATTTATTCGATAATTTGGATCCAAATATGTATCAATATTTATATTACACAGATGAAAAAACATAAATGTATTACATTATTATTTTTAATAGTATTTTTTTAATAATATTTTATTAGAATTTTCATTAATGTAAATTTATCTATTAGACTTATAAGTAAATTTGATACATCACTTAATCCAAATTGTTGAATGAATTGGAGAGTTGTCGAATTTGGGTGTCCAACTGAAAGTGGGTTCAATTTTCATTACTTAGAACATGAATCCTGCATATTATAAGAAACAAACAAGAAATCAGAGAATACGATATTCACTTTCTAGTATATTATCCGATATTTAAATTATTAATATTTTTACTTGGTCAAGAAAAATAGTAGGATGAGAATAGAAATACGTAGATGCAAAAATATTTAGGAGATTGAGTGTAATGTATAGGACTGGGCTCCGTAGAAGCGCTCAACAAATGAGCAATTTTTTACGGTGTACTCGCAAAGGGAATGGCTTAGAAAGAAAGATGCACTCGCTAAAAGTGTGGCTTCTCGTGAGAGAGAGTTTTCAAAACACCTCAATGTTTAAGTTTTTGATTGATCAATCTTCTCATTTTATGTGGAGGAAGGGATATATTTATAGAATGAGTGCTGGTTATCTATCCAGAGTTTCACAACTTTGCAATTGTGAATAGCCGACACCACAGCCCTACGATTGTGGATTGTAAATGCTACAACTCTATAGTTCTACAAGAGTCGCCATCGTGCTTCACCACTAGCATTCTACACCCAGGCAATCAGGAGGGTGGCAAACTAGTAACAGTTACATGTAACTCCTGCCCTGGCAATCATAAAGAACCACATGTTGGTAGTGGTTACATGGGTTTGTTTGTTAAGTTGTCGCTAGCTGAGCTGTACTTATAAAGACTATCCACGGATCAACCCTAATGGCCTATATATTATTAGACATTTTGGGGTCAAGTTGGTCGGACTCACCATCGCATGTTTTGGTTCTTGAACTTGAAAGAGCTCCTACTGGGCTGTCGTTTCTTGAGCCTTTCTTCCTTCTACAAGCTGAGTTCTTGACTGACCTTTGCATTGTTAGACCCATCAAAATTTAATACTTCATATTAAACTATAAAAATTGAAAGATTCATACCGAAATAATTATTTTATTCTATGGACATGATCTAAATTCTTTAAAAATTTAATTTAAACCATCAAATTTATTTAAATGCCTGACCGTCCCGGGGCTCAATTTCGCCGTCAACCCATCACGGTTGCAGTCTGCTAAGAAGGGCCGCCACGGCACCTCTAGCCTGAAGCTTGATAAGCGGCCTTCACCTTTTCGGCTCTCGGGTATACTTTCTATTTCCTCCTTCCCATTATCTTCCACTAAGAATTTTCGCCTCCGATATGCACAACTACATGCGTAACTCTCAGGCTGTGTTTGATTATTCAATCGAACTTATCTCGGTACCTATTGTTTTCACCTTCTCAGTTAAGGCAAGAAATTGCTGGTAAATTTTCACTTTTTGGCTCTCAGTCATGGTCGAATAACAATGGATTTAGATGTAATCGAGCCCTGGGATCGGTTCAAATTTTTTCACAGCCGAGTCATATTATGTACTGTAATGACCGGTCATTATGAACCGAATCGTGATTGATTATGGATTGGAAACTATCACAATCCAGCAGTCGTTAATAAACAAACTAGAAAGCTCTCGTTTCAACGTAGTGATGTTTTTGAATCGATCATAGACTGCATCATCGAATGTTTTTCTTTTTCTTTTGAATTTATTACCCTGATAATTATGAGAATTACTATTGATCAAACGTTTATGGGGAAACATTGTTAATTCACTTTATGTTTCTTTATATAGCTTTTTGCATAGTCAGATATTGCTACGGCTGAACGCTAAATGGGCATAATGCAGTTGCATTTATTAGATTGAAGTTCTATCATCACTATCATGTTCCATTGGCATGACTTCCATATTGTGTAGTGCTAGTGCCATGTATTGTTGACAATAGACCATGTATTGTTGACAATAGAATTGGATGCAATTAAATCGTATGAGTTTTATTTTGAACTCCAATGAGTCTCTATAAATATTATTCAAATGAATGTTATATGGCTTCATCACATACCCTTGAATTTTTCCAACTTAAATGTTTGATTTTCCTTCGCTCACCTCTGTGCCATGCTCATTCTCTATTTCACCTTCCATATGACATTGAGTTGCACGTAGATTGAACAAATTAGTGGTAAACAATTTTTTGTAAAACATGCAAGGAGTATATGGTATAGAACTTTGGAAGAATACAGCATATTGAATTATGTCCATTTTTTCAATTTATGCCCTTCTTTCTTCTTGTACAACTAGATATAGTACTTTATGCTCTAGTTGAAGAACTTTATGATTTAAGCATCATTATACTGTGTGCATATTGTCAGCTTGCATGGCGCACTCGGATTTTTTCAGTATACTTTCTTCAGCAGTCGTTTGGTGCATGGCATATGTCACTGTTGCAGTTATCAGCTATCTACGCATAGTCAGTTCTATATGCACCTTTCTTTCAAGTTCCTGAAGCAATTTGCAGTCATTCATTGACATTACATACTGTGGGCAGCAGATAAATCCCTTTCTTTCTTAATTTAAGCTACTATTATTATCGTGTCGCAGCATTGTTTCCGATGCCTTTTATTACAATGTGTGCGGAGGACTGTGGGACAACTACATAATCACAGCTTTCCAAGAGCTCCCCAGGAACATCATGCAACATATTTACCCTTAGCATGGCAGTCAATGCTAACCGTTTCATTGAAATTTCTCATGGTAGAAGGTTGGTTGTAGTCTAAAAGATTATAAACCTTAGAGTGGCAAATGAAACAGATTTGGGAACCTAGAAACGCTAGGGTCAAGAGCAAGGTAGAAACTGAGCATGGACCTTCTTGAATATCATATGATTTACTTGGGTACTGTGGATTATTATGTTTCTCATGGTAGAAGATGCCGGATATATTTTTCCACCACAAATGTACATGGTGAGAAGTAGATAGAGTTGCTTGGTAAACCTTATGGCCATTTCCCCTAAATCCCCACGCACCCCAAAAAAGAGGAAATCATTCTCATATTAGTATAGGAAATTTCTTGCAGATAGCTTCGCTTATGTGCCTCCGGTCCATATTCTCCCATTGCCCCAAAATTCATTGTATGCTTTGTTGCCTATCGTCGTATCCTCATCCGAGGTTCCATTATTATGATGGGATCAATTTATGTAATTGATATGAGGGAATTGTTGGGTATATGTGTGGACTGCATTGATGAAAGTATCTTATATTGAGTATTGAGTATTGAGAAGTTGTATTAGCTTATGAACATGTATTGATCCATAAACCAATAGAGTAGGCTATTGGAACTAGACGATATCCAACCCAGGTAATTTCTATAAGTATCTGCAAGATGTTTGGAGTTCCATAAGTTTTGTGAGGTCCTAAAGTTCTAGAAAGCCAAGGTTCTTCATCTATTGTTCCGCCCCACAATTACCTGTGTTTGAAGAGGCAATGTGATGTTGACTCTCTCTTTGATGATTCAGCGTGGTGTTCTCTTCCAACAAGAGCCACGCCAGAGTATCTGTACAAAAGTGCCACTAAAAAAATATTGTATGGTGGGCTTCAGATCTTGAAAAAGATTGTGATGATTTCACCTGATTGGCATCAGGCTTTTCAGCTGTCAGTAAATAAGACTCATTATTACAGATGTATGATTTCATGCAGAATGTCTATCACCCCCACGAATAACAACAGTAACAGATAAAGCACAATGGCCCACTACATGAGGTGGGCTTTATGAATGTGGACTCCTCTTTTTCCCCTACTTGGGATGGAGACGTGACTATCAAATCCAATCATAATATCTTTGCCATTATTGATGTGTGATCAATGTTGGGGAAGCAGCCTCAGACAAAAGCAAAACTCGAGAGCCACCAGGGAAAAGGAGTGGAAGGGGAACTGCAAGATGAGTTTCAAGAAGCATGCAACTTGCCTATTAGATGTCAACAGCAATGAAAAGTTTGAGCAGATTCTTCTTGCTGACCGCGGTGATTCTTCACAGAGTGCTTCTTCACGGAAAGGAGTTCCAGGTATTACTTTTGTCATCTCTCAGCATTATAAGTAGCTCTTATTATGGTTATCATCATCACATGATTTATGTCTCCTATTTACCACCGTTGCTAGAGGAAATCATCACTTTCAAAGCACTTGCCAGTCAGCCTTGAATCTAAACTATCGATCCATTTTCTTAAGTGAATAAGTGTGTTTGAAGTAAAAACCAAGGAGTTTTCTTTTCTTTTCTTTTTTTTTTTTGAAGAGGGTTTTGGGTATAATACTGTACGATTTGGGGCCATGAAAACAGTGGCCAAATTGTCAAAAACTTGTACAAAACGATAGTTCTTTCTGGAATTGGATCAAATGGCATTGGTGATTTTTATCAGAGTAACTCCTCTTTGATTCTACTAAATCTGACATGCTGAATTTCATTCGATGTGGAGTTACCTGAAGAGCATCTTGCAGCTACTTTGTTTAAGTTTTGTTTGTGGACGAGTGTGGTTGAAAAACCTGTGAGGGGGGGCGCATAAAACCTGCACTCAAAACAATCTGACAGGAATTGCTCAGGTTCTGGGCTGAGTTTATATAAAATCCCTACTTTGGACTATTTTAATTTTTTAAAGTATTGTGGTTTTGAATTGACTTGATGAGTGGAAATAGATTTTTTTTTTTTTTTTTTTGGGTAAGTGTATTAAATGAAGAATTATTTGTACAACCTGGATGAATGATGACCTGCTTCCAAGTCCCAAAAACAGTTGACTTACCTAACCCGCCAAAAGCCTTCAAAATAAAGGTGAAGGGAGCACCGAAACAATCTTGCAAAGAGAAAATAAAATAAAACAAATTAACGACAACATTGAAGGTAACCATTTCCTATAAATATGTATTTTTGTGCTTATCACATAAACTTTCAATGTTGCTCCAAGTAATATGGATCACTTTGCTTTTGTCAAAGGAATAATTGTCATTGAAGATCAAATTGTTCCTCACCTTCCATAAGTGATATACGGTAGCCCAAAGGCTACCCTTGAGACGAAATGATTGTGGCTCTTCCTCTTCCATTTGACTGCTGTCCATTTAATTTCAATGCCCCAGTTGAGATATGGCTAATGACAACCCATATTCTGACACAACATATTCCAAATATGTTTAGAAACAGAATATTTGAAGAAGAGATGTTGAATGAATGTGTTAATTTTGCGCAAAATGCAACAGGACAAGGAGTGAAGAAAAGAGAATTGATTAGCCGTGCCGAGACGCCCAATCATGGCAAGCCAGATAATAAATAAATGAGAGAGGATCAAATGCGGACCCCAAGCAAGGCCATGTCTATTGATAGGTTGGCTGGCAGGCTTGAAAAATGCACCAGATTGATCTGACTAAGAAGCGACCGTACTCCTTGAGAGACCATGAGATAGTATCCTCTCTGCCTTGATTAAGGAAGTTGTCTAGCCAAGAATGGATAAAATATCTCCTGCTACTGCAGTTACCAAGGTCCATCTCCACACTGAGCCCCTAAGAGTAGCAATGAGAGGGCTATTGGGGTGCTAGTTATCACCCCATAAGAATGTTCTCATTTCATTTATGAAAATATGGTTGACAAATGGTCTAATTGACTGTCGTAGATTCAAAATCTTCAGGAAGCTCTATAAACATGGTAAATGAATATTAATCGACCATATGTAGTTGTCATGGATATGGAATTTGCCAATCCAAATGACCCAAATGGTGGAGCCCTTCTCAGCCATGATCATCCAAAGATGCTTGACTGGGAGAGCATTATTCCAAGCAAAATGTCTTTGATCACAAGGCTTCTTATTTGATATTGCACTCCTCAACCAAGCAACTTTAGACAAGCCTCCTTCGGCTCATTCCACAGGAAATGACAAAGGATGCTATCAATTTTCTTAAGGATAATTCTAGGAAGAATAACAATTGAAGACCAGTTATGATTCCACCGAAAATAGATGATTATGATTTATATTATATTTCGAATATCAAGTTTAGCATATTTTTGTGCTGTTGTTTAATAGTTGGAAGAATCATTTAAATGTCCATTTATGGACTTGAATCATATTTGTTGGATTGTAAGTTTGAATAGTTATTAGTGATTAGTATATTGTCATTAATTTAATTGATTAGAAATTTATATTAATGTTTCAAATTCGGTAATTTTTCTTATTGGAAGGAGAGAAAAACAAAACAAAACAAAAATTTTAGGTTAAGTTTGGATTTAGTCATATAACAAACCAACCAAAACCATCTAATTTTGTCCCTTTTAAAATTTATCTATTAGATTTGGAGATGCATTTAAAGCATTGGATTACTTATGAGTTTGGTTATTTAGTCTTGATATGTCATTGGATTCGGATTGTTGTACAGATTAGGTAGCAACTTGATCTTTCACAGTGGATCGAATTGGAGTAGATTCGATTTTCATCTTTGCTAACTTAGGTTCTGCGTATTACAAATAACAAGCAAGAAGTCAGAGGATTGGCGGGATTTGATCCCTGGTTTATCCTTCGATGCTTAGGTTGGAAATTTTTTTTAGAAAATAGAAAGATGCGATGATGTAAGAGAATGTAATAGTGCACGTATGCGGGGATGTAAGAAGAGGATTGAGCTCCTATAATGCGCTCGATGGAGATCAGCTTTGAAAAAGTCGGAGGGTAAGGCTCTGGCGTACTACACTCAGGGAGTGGCTTTTGGAGTATTGAGAAGTGAGAGAGTTGTTTCGAGAAGGAGAGCTTGGGTTTTTTTGCGCTCTTACTAATCGATTGGAATCGATCCCTTCTCCTGCAGAGGAGAGGGATATTTGTAGGCATGACCAATTGTAGCATTGGCGCTAAGGCTGGTGACAAGTGTTCAACCAGAATTCGCTAGCTGTTAGATGCTAGCGGGAGCAACTATTGTCAAGTGTGATGTGACCATAGTTAGTTGTGGTCGACAGGGCCCAAATTATTCATGTGTGGATTGGTTAGACTGTTCTGGGTTGGCAGGCGTGATGGTTCTTCAGAGTTGACATCTATTACCATTAGTCAGTGTCTGCTACGTCAGCCACCCCTATACTGCCAGGCTGCCGCTATTGAGGTAGAGGATAGATTTGGGCCATGATTGGTCACGCCACAGAGGTTACCTGTTGGGCTTAAACCGTCGTTATGTTCTTTGGCCAAAAACTCGTCCATTGGAGATGGGCTGCCCATGAGATCTTTTGGGCTTCGCTGCTTCGTAGGCCCTTCCGACAAACAGGCCGACTTTTGGTTCAACCAATATTATAACCGAACCCATTACTAGCCCATCATGTTATTTTATTTAATAAACATATTCTACAAAGTTCCTTTTGTTCTATAATAGTAGAACTAGAACAACTTACACACCTTTTTATAAAAATTTTCATAAGAGGTAGACTATTCTGTTTCAATAGTGAGTTGGTCAATCTCCATTCAAGCCTTATCTAAACCATCCATTTTTCCTCCTAAAGGCCCCACAAAGGAAGAATAGAATCTTAGGGACCATAGCCATTCCACGGGTCTCAAGGCATTAAATTTGGCTGCTGGCGGCATATGTATATGTTACGACGCTCATCGGATTAGGAGCACATGCCTGGACAGCTAACGATACCCGTCAGACTTGGAGCACACGCGTTCGGACAACCGATGACCCATTGGTGAACATACCGAAAGGCTGAAATTTAAACCTATAAACATGGAGGACTAATGATGGGTTCAGTCAGCTCAACCCAAAAAGTGAACCCATCAACAAAAGGAATTGGCCTGAAATTGGACAATGTTTCAACCAGCCCAATCGACCTAGACTATCTAAACTAATAGGCGAGCTCATCGGTCTAGTCAAGATGGCCTACAATTCACTTCTTGCATATTGGAAAAACCCACTATAACCGGTCAAAAACTGTAAGATAAACGATATCTCTTTATCCATCCGGACAACCCACTATAATCAGTCAAAAACTACAAGACAAATGATATTTCTTTATCCATCCGAACAGTTCAAAGGACGGTTGTCAGGAAAGGTCAAATTGCATTCTAACTCTATAAATATCTCTCACTGTGGGAGGAGAGAAAAAAAAAAGAGAAGAGAAAGAGATAGAGTACACTTTGAGTGCATCTCTCTCCCAAAGATGTTTCTTGAGAAAGTGCACCATATTTAGTGTGATGATCCGAGTTTCAGAATATGATAATTGAAAGATAAATAAGTTAAAATAGGTGGATTGTGTTCAAAAGGTACAAGAGAAATGGATGGAAAAGCTCAAAGAATCGAAATTAGTAAATCAAAAACCGAAATTTGTAAGCGGTGAATTGTTAATTCGTAAATGAGATTTTGGGTTTTAAAGTGTGAGGTTTCGGAATCAAGAACTTGATAATAAAGAGGTGATTAGTATGTTGAAGATCAATACTAATCCTATGGAATGATTAAGGTTGGGTATCGGTAGAAAAATTGGGAAAGAATTCGGGTCTGGGCTGTTGAAGCCACCCTGCCAGCAGGCTTGCGCCTGCTGGGCGCTCGAGCCATGGATTGAAACCCGTGCTGAAACCCGCGCCGAGTTTCCTTCTCCCTCGTTTTTTAGATCGACCGAGGGTTTTAGAGAGAGAGAGAGGGCGCGACTAGAGAGAGAAGAAGGGAGATTGAGCCCGGGAGTCCAGATCCGTCCTAGAGTCGGGTATAAAAGTGAAAGCACGCGTCGAGGCAAGTGTTCTCGTACCCACTTATCGTTCTCTTTCGATGTTTTACTTGTTTTCGTTGGGTATTTTGTGTCGATACCCACGGTGAACGTTAGAATATGGAAACCCATGCCTAGAGGTCCAAGAATACGTAGTTATTTGGCCAAATCGCGTTCGTTTCGTCCGGGTGGGTTTTACCGAAATCCTAACCCACGAAAATTTGGGGGTTTTCGTTTCCCGGCCTTGTATCATGAAATTGACCACAAAATGTGAGTCCCCACGTCCCAATGATGAATATATGTTGGCCGCGGGTTCGATTATACTATAAAGTTATTTAATTTAAAAAAATTAATTATTTAATATTAATTAAATAATTATAATTAAAATAAATTGAATTAACTTTTCTTTTAAAATGGTAAATACTCTAACGGCACGTTTGGTTGCTGGAATGGAATAAGGTGGGAATATAATAGTTATTTCCAGGGAATATAATTAGATGAGAATAGAGTTGAGAATTGTTATTCCTATGTTTGGTTGTTGGAATAGAATTAGTTGAGAATTTGTATTATAATATTTGGTTTGTAGAATTGTATAAGGAATAAGGTAAGAATTTATCGGAATAACGCTTTTATCCTTATTAATTATAAAAATATTTTATATAAAATAATACATATTAAGAGATATTAAATAAAAAATATTATAAGAGATATTAAATAAATAATAATAATAATAAAATATAATTTAAAATATTAATAATAATAAAATAAATAATAAATGTATATTAATAAATATTGTTAATAATAAATAATAATTATAATAAATTGTTAATAGAATAAAATAATAAGAGATAATTAATAATTAATAATAATAATAATAGATAATTTAAAATATTATTAATAATAAAATAATTAATAATAAATATATATTAATAAATAATAATAATAATAATATGGGGTAAATTTGGGTTTATAAAAATATTATGTGGGAATAGAAATTCTATTCCCTCCTTATTCTTGGTGAAATTATTATTTCACCGTTTGGTTATATTTAAGTTGGGAATAATTATTCCTGAAGAAATAGACACTAATTAAATTAATAATATTTAAGTAATTATTTAATTTTTAAACATCAAATTAGATATCTAATGGAATCAACCTGTCATTATTAGGGAACAGGAGATTATGCTTTGAGAAGTAGAATTTTATTTTATTATTTTTTTTAAAAAAATATATTTTATAAATTTATAATATAAAAAAAAAAGATATTTGTTTGGGGGCAAAATTCCTAGTAAGCGACAACTCGCCCCCGTTATTGGTGTGATTATTCGGTCTCAAATTACGCCTAGGCCATTGACCGTTGTCACATCCATCTTCTCAAACCATCGCTAATTCACACGGGCGGATAGCCGCCACCCCGCTCCGTCGTCAGTGGCCAGCATGACTACCAGGCACCTCCTCACCTTCCTACCTCTCGGATGTTTCCTGCGCGTTGGCTCCCTTTTTATCTATTTGCCATGGCCTTCGCTGACTTTTTTTTCTCTCTCTATCTATCTCTCAAAACAGGAGGATGCGAGCATTCAAGCGGTGGATGAAAGCGAACGCCATAGAGTGCAGCGACGCACTGGAACTAATCGACTCTGAAGATGAAGGAACTTCCGTGAAATCGAAGTGCGAGTTGAGAGAGGGGGATCTGGTGGCGACAATTCCAAAACAAGCCTGCCTGACTGTCAAGACCTCCAGCGCGCGGGAGATGATCGAGGCCGCCGGCTTGGACAGCTATTTAGGCCTGTCGGTTGCGATTATGTTCGAGAGGAGTTTGGGTCCTCTCTCTCGTTGGGCTGGTTATCTTCAGCTTTTGCCCGATTCTGAGTGTTTGCCTTTGGTTTGGACCTTGGATGAAATTGATTCTTTTCTTCTAGGCACTGAGCTCCACAGGGTACACCATCTTTTAGGCATGACGTTATCAATTTATAGTTCTGTAGTGACTTTTTCCCATCTATGATTTTGTTTGAGGCTAGTGAAATTCGTCTACTCTTAGAGATTCCAAACTTCATCATATTTGGTTCACGGTGACGCTGTATCATTGCTTACATCATGACGTGATATTCATGCACCCAACTTGTAAACTATCCACTATCTTAGACTATATATAAAGCCAACATTGCTTTTGGTGATTTCTGGTTGAATATTTTTCTGACATCTAGAAAAGGCCTTCAATCTATATTTGTATCAACTGCCCGTTTAGGCTGTGTCATATCCTTTACGTCTGGCTAGGAAGTAATTGAGCACACTAGAAGCTAAAGAGTACTTGCCAACTATTTTCAAAAAAATTAAGCAAAATATTTGTTGTATCTACACACGAGTCCTTGTTTTCGTCAAAGTGTCTATATCTCCGGTGTCTAAAATTAATGAAATCAAATTATAAAATTTGGGTTTAAGAAAATGGGCAGGAACTATTAATTAGTTCAGTGTTAGAAGAAATAAATGAATCTTTGGATGGATTGTATTATATTGATAATTTATTTAACTTACAAATGTGTTCTACAGGCCTCATGGGTACTAGAAATCTAGTGTTTTTGTGTGTGTTTGTTTCTGCAATGGATTAGTAATTATCACCAATCAAAGTTGTCGTAAAGACGGAATTCCTCAAGACTATGAAACTTTTTGTATGAACTTATCCGGTGAGAAACTAGATCTTTTCTTTTGTTACTAATTGCTTGAATGACTTAATGTCTGATTTATTATATGTGGTCTATAGTTTGTGGTACAAGATTTGTAATATTTTGGCTGTGGACCATTATTTATGTGGCCAGCATTTTTAGAGTTAATTGATTAATGCATTTATTCTGGTTTCTTTTTAGATTACATAACCATGGAAAAATGTTGAAGCATGTTGACAATATAGTGGCGGTTGATGTTTGTTGAAGAGGGAAAGGTGGAAGAAAGGATTTTTCCTATTTGAAAGAATGAGAATTAGAAGATAAGGGAGAATCTGATTATTCTTTTGTTGACTATATGCTGTTATTATCCAACATTTTGTTTGACTCATAACGAGAAAGGTATTGATTTATTGTTCTTCCTTGTGGTCTGTGAAGATCCAAGATTTGTTCATGGAGGGATGTGAAGAGTCATCGACTTCTGTTTCAGTTATTTAGGCAATTGATCTATTGAGTGGAAAGACTATTCATTTCAGTAGAATATATTTCCTCTAAATCTCTTTATCTACAAATATTATTGGTCGATGAGATAGTGTAATTGATTTTTAAAGAAAAAGTTTGTGCGAGTTGCAACTCCAGTAGTGATAAGTTGGTTTTGCTGGCATTGACTCGGACTCATACTAAGTCATTAAACTTTCAACATTGGCCTATTCTAAATCAAGCTTATTTTATCTGATCAAAACCATATATGACTTCATTTGTTTGGCTTTCATCATTGATGAGTTGTACTGAAGTAGGGTTATATGCAAAAATATTCTATGTTGAAGTTCGAAGTCTCAGCAAAATTCAACAACAATAAATCTTAGCCTGAACTGATTATAATTTATACTTCTATGTTATAATGTGTTGTTTTCTATTATGTCCTCCATTTTCTTCTCGGTCAATACTTCTTAGGAACTTATCAAATAACAGTAAAATATCCAAGCTGGTAAAAAAATGGAACTTTGATGAGGACATCGTTTCTTAAGTGGAGTAGAGTTTAGGAGTTGGCGTTTGAGATCTCACATCACCTTGAAAAGGAGAGTGGTCCAAGGTAGAGGTTCTGTAGTTCTCAAATTTTTGGTCCTTTTGTGTTATTTTTGGGATATAAGAATTGTGCAATTCCCTGCCTTTCCATTTACAATTTTGCCAAGGAAACTGTGAGCTAGCACAAGTTTCAGTGGTGCAAAGCTGAGATGTTTGAAAAATTTACCCCAACTTGGGGTGATAGCTTGTGCAAGTTGTACCCTTAGTTTATACCTTTATGCTTCACTCATATTTTCATCAAAGATTTGGTGGTAATTTGTAGACTAAGATTTTTTAGTGTTCAAAACTTTGTGTTTGATCATTTTGCTGCACTTGTAGGCAGACTGTAAAAGAAGATAAAGCTCTTATTCGTGAGGATTGGAAGGAGTATATTCTACCGCTTGTTAGTTCATTGCTAATAAAGCTTGATCCAAAATTTTTTGGTGTGGAAGAATACTTTGCTGCAAAGTCTCTTGTGGCTTCTCGATCTTTTGAGATAGATGATTACCATGGCTGTGGGATGGTTCCTCTGGCAGATCTGTAAGTTATTCACCATACCTTCCCCTCCTCCCACCCCCCAACGAAAAAAAAAAACTTTTATGTGAAATATTTTCACATATATGATGGAGTCTTACAAATTAAGTGATATTTTGAAAGTGTCATGTTTTAACCAGTGGCAGATAGAAGTAGTGGTATCATTTGACTCCATTAAAAAATAATATTAGTTCTATGTAATTGGAAGGAAGGTAATTTTAGGATATAATTGATCACCAAAAATGTTAATAATTAACCGTTTCAGAACTTGATATAAAACCAAGGTCCCAGTGCATGAGGCTCACATGTCAAGGGGTCTTGAGAGGTTCAAGTTGACACACCTTATCCTTGCATTGCAAAGAGAATTCCATCTTCTCTTGATGTTTTTGGGAAAATAAAGTATCCGGGGAAATAATAAACCATTACACAATAAAAAAGATCAGTATTTGTATAATTGTACTTTGACTTCTACTATTATGATGTACCATTCAGTTTCTGTTTTTTACTAAAGATGCTTAACTTCTCAAGCATATGAATTATTCTCTTTTTTTCATGAGTAAGGTGAAGACTTATACCATATGAAATCCTATAAGATGGCGCACCTTCCATGAAATCTAGTCTTTTGTTTCACAAACCATTTATGGAGGCCAATTTCCAAAGCAATGAAGAAAATAGAGTCAATTGAGCCGTTTTTTTGCTACAACAATGGAGTCTTTTTCATCAATTAATGTCACTACTAATAGGTGCAGAAATCACCGAAACAAAGTGATTAAAGTGAAATTGCTGACATTTAATCAAATTCATTTGTCTCCCCTTTTTTTTATTTATCTTTGTCCTTTTCTAAAATGGGACTGGGAAAACCAAATTTTCAATTCATTCACTCATTCGTTTTGGCTTATTTTGGGTGATTTGTTTCCCCATTTTCATTGGTGTACATTTAGACCAATCATCCAACAGAGAGAAGGATTGAAAAGATACAACTGAGAGAGAAGTATCCATAATAGAAAGTGAGCGTTGCCCAGAAAAGAAGAAAGTGTGTTGTGGGCTGCAGGAGGGGGAAACAGTTGTGGACAAATAAACACATAATTCACTATCGCTCCTTTTCTTTATTTTTTCCTATTGATAACACTGCTTGTCTTTTTAAAGTTCCTTTTCATTTATAGTTAATAGTAACTTGTAGTTTATTATATTCATGCCTTATTCTTCTAAGGTGAAAAATCAGTAAAATTATGTGGCACTATAAGGCTGGCTCCACTGCACAAAATTTCTGGATCAGCCCCTGGTTATAACCAATCTAAAGATTACATAGCATGGCTATGAAACTCTACTTCCCTACCTGCAGTCACACACACTCTTACACAAACGTGTGCACTTCTATACTCTTGAGAATTGAAGAAAATAAGAACTCTTATGTTGGATATATGTTTCTCTGATTCAGAACTATTTTTGTTGATTAGCTCATTGTTCCTCACTGTGATCCTTTCCTTGTAAAACTTACTGTTGTGTTTAACTAATCACATTCTCATGGAAATCCAGATTTAACCACAAGACTGAATCGAGATGTACACTTCACCTTTGCTTCTTCTGCTGGTGAATCGGAGGACGATCTCGAAAACACTACTAATTGCGGTGATGGTGAATTACAAACTGAAAGCTCTTTCTTTACGATGATAGATCCATATCTCTTTGTTATTGGGAAAACTTCCCTTGACAGAGCTGATTTTGGGTACCCTCAAGATGTGAAGGAGAATTCCACTGTCTTGGAAATGATTATTGTGAAAGATGTCAAAGCTGGAGTAGAGGTTTGTACCTATTGCTTAACTTTTTAGGTATTTGGAGCTCTTTTCTTTTGGAAATATCTGAGTAATTGGTTTGGCTATTTAATGAATGGCTTTGGCAGAATAGCATTTTGAGACTCACTGATTATTTTTGACTTGATAGTTGTTATCAGAGAAAAATGTCTGATATGGAGCAGATAGGTCTGATGATGTTTCACCTGAAACTAGATGATGATTGTCTTCGTTTTATCTCTGTCATTGAAAGGATGGTTAATTCCTTCTCATGGTAGTTCAGACATCAGATACTTGTTTGGGTCTAATAAATATGAGCATGGAAGCTGGATATCTTCTCCTTCCCCCATTAGATGATCTTACAGGGCCCTGCAATTGAGCTTTAAGACTATATATTGAATGGGTGACTTAGAGAGACACTCTTTGGGATATGCTCAGGTTATATTTCATCCCATCCATCTTTCAACACTGATGGCCCCACACAAAAATAGATGAATGGATAGGTTCCACAACACTCAAAAATGTCCCAAAGGTGTCCTCCAAACATTTCTCATATAGGATATATCTGATTCAATCAATATTACTATTTTCTCATTTGCTACTGTCTTTTGTTTCTTCAGGTTTTCAATACATATGGATCAATGGGTAATGCAGCATTATTGCACCGATATGGATTTACAGAGATAGACAATCCTTACGACATTGTGAATATTGATTTAGATCTGGTAGTGCAGTGGAGTTCGGCAACATTTTCTGGCCGTTTTACTCGATCAAAACTATCCCTATGGAGGCGGCTAAGTTATGCTGGATGCGTTAGCCAGAACTCGGAATATTTTGAGATCTCATTTGATGGGGAACCCCAAATTGAGCTGTTGATTTTACTTCACATAATCTCACTAACCGAAGATGCATATACTGAGTTGAATCTGGCCGTATCAGTTGCTGAGAATTCCAAGGAATCGCTAATATATAACTCGTTGAAAAAAAGCAAGATTTCATGGGGTACAGTTTCCAAGTCAAGCAATGGTATGTTACTGTCAAAGGGTGTTCGCCGTGCACTGTTGTCATTGGCTGACATGAGGGAGAGCCTTTACGGATTACGCTCACTTGATGATGATATAGAGAAATTGAGGAACAGTTGTTGCATTAGAGAAAGGAAGTTGTACCATTCTTTAACGTTGCGTGTTAGTGAAAGGAGGATCCTCAACAGGCTTAGAACTTGGTCCGCTGGAATAGCAAGGAGAGTGGCCTTCAGTAAGAAGTTGAAAAGATGAGATCTTGATCTGCTATTCTATGGGTATTTTGAGCTGTCCCTCCCCTTTTTCCTGGCCAAGGTCCTATTAGCAACGTGAAGGGTTGAGATCTCTTTTTTCTCAGTGTGACAAAGACATGGACAGTATTTTCTGTGCTGATGTTTCAGAACTCCGAGGTACTGTTTGTGCAATTTCTTTATGGTTCCATGACATTCATATGTCTATTGTGACATAAAGCTAGAATAATCTCTCTTTTCCTTCTTTTATCTTTGCTCCAAAATTTGTAGAATGGAAATAGAAGTAGCTATTATAAATACTTGATGCAATCTTAATCCTCAATTTTTAATATTGACCGTACAAGAGACAGAGTATTGATGGTAGGATGATCATATCACAAAATTAAACACACGGTATAGCTTGAAGCCATAAATGAGTCAAGCGAATAGTGTTCTTCCAAAAAACTAGAATTTTAAATCATGTAAATATTTCAACAATTTTAAGTCAAATAAGACTAAATTGATCAGTCTAAATCCTCAAATTGTTTAAAGTTATTTTCCTTGAGAACAGTTAGATACTCCTGAGAACTTGAATTGAATTTCAGTTTTTTAATTTCCTCCAGCAGGGAATAGCACAGGAAAGACAGTATGTGCAGCTTTGAGAAAAAAAGAGGAGTATTTTTATGCTTTTTTTTCAAATTTAGATGTCCCACCCTATTTACGACCAACCTATTATGGGATCAATGGGATTTAAGGGGGAAAATAGAAAAGAAAAAAAAATTCAGTCCTTAGTATTGGGAGTGGATTGTAAGGGGATGGCAAATGGATGGTATAAGTAGCATTTCTAAAAGAATATAAGGACGAGGACTTTGGAAACATACGAGGACTCTTCCAAAAGTCAAGAAAAAGGTCGAGGACTCATCCAAAGCCAAGATAGGTTAAACAAAGACAAGAACTCGTCCCAAAAAGTCCGAGCGGTCAGTCCGCCTGAAACAAAGCTTATAGGACAGCAACGCAGATAGTAGGCCGAGAACTCCCTAAAGTCCGAGAATATGTCAACAAAAGGACGAGGACTTTCACAATGACCGAGAGCGCCAGCTCAGCGTTCGCAGTTTCCCAAGGAAAGCGGAAAGCCTGTGAACACGTCACAGCAGCTAGCACGAATCCCTGGAAATACGTCTTGTCACATCAAGACTGACATTCCTGACACAATACGGCTAAAAGCGGCGCTAGTGGCTAAAAACGCTGACACACTCCAGCACGTTCGAAAACGGCGTAGCAGGGAAGTAGGTGACCAACCTCCCAGCCAGACGCCAATTGTAACGGCTATTTCTCTTCTTATAAATACCCATCGCAAGCAATAAGAAAGGAGAGATCGAGAGATAGAGAGAAAACAGCTAAGACAGAGCACTGAGACGATAGAGGACTCTCAGAGAAAAATCTCTAAGGAAGCAATCGCTTATTTTCTGGAATTTGTACTCTGTAAACGACATTTCACATAGTGAAAAAATCTTTACCAGGCACCAAGCCTCGTGGTTTTTCCCACTTATTTTACAAGTGGGTTTTCCACGTAAAAATCGTGTTGTCCGTTTCATTCATCCAATGAATCACTCGTACTCGACTGCCTCTCATCATTAGCATGCTCTCGGACTCAAAACACTCGTCCATTCACTTTTCAACGCTCAAAACCCTTATGTTGTAATCAGTTCCGCCTACCTTACGTCATCACACGACAGCAACGTACGGTCCTCGGAACGGAACGCAACATTGGCGCCGTCTGTGGGAACGAGACTAAAAGTCAAGTTCTCATCATCACAACCTTTCACACTCAACAAAACTATACAAACGAAACCCGCAATGGTGAGCACCAGAGCGCAAGCAAGCGCACCAGAGAGAGCCGCCACGCAGCGCCAACAAGAAGACGTACCCAACCCTTGTGTGGGTATAGAAAACCACCCCGACCCGGTCGTAAGGGGCTTAGCCGCAAAGATGGACGGCATGTCCCAAGCATTTCTCGCACTTTGTGCCAGAATGGAGAAGAAAGAAAAGGAGGCACCTTCCAGGGGCTCCCAGGCAGAAACTTTCCAAAGCAGAGGAAGAAGGCGTGAGCGCCCCCACAAGGCACTCACCCTAGAAGAACCACCAAGGACTCAGGTCGCCTCAAGCGGCAGAGCTCCTCAAAGACTGGAGGATCGTCTGGGACCACGACCCCAGGGCATCCGAGAGCATCAGCTCCAGGAGGACCCACTCACCCGTGGGTCCCCACCAAGAAGGACGCCAGAAAGACAGGAGAATGACCAACCCGGTGAGTCGAGGCATGTCCTCAACGCAAGGAGAGCGGCTGCTCCACCTCCCAGGGAGGATAAGTTGCAAAAGGTTTGGAATCATGTTTTCGGGGACAGCAGCAGGGGAAGCGTCCCACAGTCTCCATTCACAACGAATGTAAAGACGCGGACGCTCCCCCCAAAGTTTAAAATGCCAAACCTGGAGGCCTACGATGGAAGCACCGATCCAATGGATCACCTCAACCTGTTCCGCGAACATCTAAGCCTCCAAGGGCTTGACGAAACTACGATGTGCCAGTGTTTTCCCTTGACACTGAAAGGGGACGCGACAGTGTGGTTCTACGGGATGCCCGCGGGCTCCATTAATACTTTCGGCGAGCTGACAGCAGCGTTCTTGTCGCAGTTCGCCTCCAGCAGGAGGGCGGAAAAACAACCCTGGCACCTCACCCGCGTAAAGCAGGGTGAGAGGGAGAGCCTGAGGGGATTCCTGGCCAAATTCGTGGCTGAAGCAAGGCAGATCCCGAAACTGTCGGACGGTGTGAAACTGAACGCTTTCCTATCAGGCCTAGAGGGGGGGACCTTCTTTAAACACCTCATTCACAAGGGCCCCAACACCTTCGAAGAGGCCGAGGTCGTGACAATGGCCTACATCGCAGCAGAAGAAGCGAATGAAGCGAAGCGCCCGGAGAAGGACGATCGCCATCGCCCGAGAGCTTCAGAGGTGAAGAGGAAGGTTGGGGACTACCATAGTCCCCCGTTCGCGATCAAACACCATAGGCCCGAAACGGCCATCAGAAGAGACCTCCCACCAGTACGTCTCACCCCACTGAACGATACCCGCACGAACGTGCTGATGCAGATCCGGGGGGAGAAGTTCGTAAAATGGCCCATGCCGCTAAAGAATCCAGGAGAAGGAGACCAAACAAAGTACTGCGATTTCCACCGCTGCGGAGGCCACACAACAGAGAACTGCAAATCACTGCAGAAGGAGATAGAAGAACTGATAAAGAGGGGCACCTTAACCGCTTCCTGCAGAGACCCGGGCAACCTTCCGGAGCAGCAGTCGAACCAGAGGTTGAACCCCCAAGGAATCGAGTGGCAGCGGGGGTAGTGAACATGGTGTCCACCCGCCCAGCGGGAGATGACGGCCGAGAACCCACCGCCTCGAAAAGGTCGAGAACCGGCGCTAGTGACAATATTATATGCTTCGGCGAACAGGACATGGCCCATGTCGCCTCCCCCCATTCAGATCCCTTGGTTGTAACAGCGCTCGTTTCAGATGGAGCCAATGACTACCACCTGAAACGAGTTTTTATTGATAATGAAAGTTCTAGGAATTTGCTCTACCTCGAAGCTTACCTCAAGTTAGGATTAAAGAAAAGTCAAATGAAGGCCCCGGACGGGCCACTGTACGGACTCAACAACGAGCCAGTCCCAGTCCAGGGGATCGTACAGTTGGAAATCACGCTAGGAACGTATCCGAGGACGGCGTCAAAAGTCCTCACGTTCATGGTAGTAGACCTCCCGTCCGTATATAACGCAATTCTCGGACGTCCCTGCCTGGCTACCTTCGGAGCGGTAACTTCCATCCCACACCTAAAAAATCAAATTCCCGACTTCGTTTGGGATCGGGGAAGTCCTCGGTGAGCAGGCCACCGGGAGGATGTGTTACCTATCGCAGGTCACAAAAACTCCCCTTCCCCGACAATGGAAGATCTCGACCTCAGGGACGAGACGACCCTCCAGCAGGCACAGTCTGTCGAGCCTACCCTCCAAATCCCATTAGATCCCGAGGACCCAGAGAGATGCGTCCAGATAGGAAGTTCTCTTCCAGGGTCCGTCCAGGGGAACCTCGTAAAATTCTTAAGAGAGAACTCGGATATATTTGCCTGGTCGCCCGCAGACATGCCAGGGATTCCTCCCGAAATTATAACTCACAAGCTGAGTGTGGATCCCCATCACAAGCCTGTTAGGCAAAAGCGTCGCAACTATTCAACAGAAAAGTTGGTGGCCGTCCGGGAGGAAGTCAGAAAACTCCTGGACGCAGGTTTCATCCGAGAGGTGCAGTACCCCGACTGGCTCTCCAACGTGGTGATGGTGAAAAAGAGCAGCGGGAAATGGAGAATGTGCGTCGACTTTACAGACCTCAATAAAGCCTGCCCAAAAGACAGCTTTCCCCTTCCAAGGATCGACCAGCTGGTAGACTCAACGTCCGGCCACGAGCTGCTCAGCTTCATGGATGCCTACTCGGGATGCAATCAGATTAAGATGCACCCGGAAGACGAAGAGCATACCTCATTTATGACCGATCAAGGGACGTATTGCTACAAGGTCATGCCCTTCGGACTCAAGAACGCCGGGGCAACATACCAGCGGTTAGTAAACAAAGTCTTTGAAGGCCAGATCGGCAGGAACGTGAAAGTCTATGTAGATGACATGCTCGTAAAAAGCACTGTTGGTAGGGACCACGTCAAAGATTTGGCGGAAACATTCCAAATTCTCAGGGCCCACGGAATGAAGCTGAACCCCAGCAGGTGTACGTTCGGGGTGGCGTCCGGAAAGTTCCTCGGATATATAGTGTCACGGCGAGGAATCGAGGCTAACCCCGAGAAGATTCCGGCTATCCTCGACATGCAGTCCCCTCGGACCGTAAAAGAAGTCCAGAGGCTCACGGGACGAGTGGCCGCCCTTTCCCGTTTCCTGGCAAAATCGGCCGAGAAGCACTTGCCATTCTTCAAAGCGCTTAGGGGACCAAAGACCAAAGGCTTTCGCTGGAGCGATGAGTGCGAAGAGGCGCTCCAGGGACTGAAGACGTACCTTGCCAGCCCTCTTCTCCTGGCCTCCCCTCAGCCAGGAGAAGAGCTCTATTTATATCTATCTGTGACCCACCAGGCCCTGGGTTCTGTCCTAGTGAGACAACATGAAGGGAATCAGCAGCCAATATATTATGTTAGCAAGACTCTGGCAGATCCAGAAACCCGATACCCACACACAGAGAAGATCGCGTTGGCACTAGTATATTCTGCCAGGAAGCTAAGACCCTACTTCCAGGCACACAAAGTAGTGGTGCTGACCGATCAGCCGCTCAGGGCCGTCCTCCAGAAGCCAGAGGTCTCGGGGCGGCTGATAAAATGGGCCATAGAGTTGGGCGAGTTCGATATCGAGTTCAGACCCAGACCGGCTATGAAGGGCCAGGCCCTCGCGGACTTCGTCGTGGAAACGACAGCACTCGGCGATAGCAACGCCGGGGGAACTGAAGCTGAAAAGGTAGGGTCAGCACCACCATGGACGTTGCACGCTGACGGGTCCTCTATGAAGGACGGCTGTGGAGCTGGCGTAGTGTTACGGACGCCCGCGGGATCGGAGATAAAATATTCAGTAACCTTGGGGTTCCCGGCCACAAACAATGTCGCCGAATACAAGGCCCTCCTTACGGGACTCAGACTCGCAAAGGAGTGTTCGGTCGAGGACTTGATAATCCACAGTGATTCCGAGCTGGTCGTCAACCAGGTCCTCGGGAATTTCGAAGTCAATAATCACCAGCTCTCCAGATACCTCATAAAGGTGAAAGGAGCGGCCTCGGATTTCAAGCACGTAGACTTCGTGCATATCTCGAGAGGAGAAAATGAGAAGGCCGACGCATTGGCAAAGGCCGCGGCATCGGGAGACCCGGAGCAGTACGCCCGAGGAATGAGGGAAGTCATGGAACGGCCCACCATCGAAGAGCCAGAATCCAAGGTCATGCAGGTGTCAAGCGACCATACCTGGATGACCGCGTACCTAAGGTATCTAACTAACGGAACGTTACCCGAGGACCTCGGAGAAGCCAAAAGGATAAAGAAGTCCTCGGGTTGGTACGCGATCATCCAGGTAGTCAAAAAAGTTTTTTGGTAAGCCAAAAAAGTTTCTGGAAGGTTAGTCAAATGGGCTATCGAGTTGGGCGAGTTCGACATCGAATTCCAGCCCAGGCCTGCCGTGAAGGCTCAGGCGCTGGCTGACTTCATTGTCGAGACCACGACCCCAGTCCTCGATGAACAGCCCTAGGAGAATGCAGAACTGCTTGTTGGAGTCCTGGAATGGATACTCCACGTGGACGGATCGTCTACGGTCACAGGCAGCGACACTGGAGTTGTCCTTGTAACTCCCGACGGGTTTGACATGAACTACTCACTCAAACTCAATTTTTCGGCAACCAACAACGTCGACGAGTATGAAGCCCTGTTAGCGGGCTTAAGACTGGCCAGAGAGTGCTCTGCCAGGAGGCTGGCGGCCTACAGCGACTCCGAACTCATCGTTAACCAGGTTAACGGTGGCTTCGAGGCAAACAACCCACTCTTGGCCAAGGCGAAGGAAATGATCAGAGGTTTCGATAGACTAAACCTTGTTCACGTTCCTCGAACTGAAAACTGGAAGGCGGACCAGTTGGCCAAGGCCGCTGCTGCCGAAAACCCTGAGCTGTACTCAAGGGACATGTGGGAGGTCCTGAACGCTCCCAGCATCGAGAAACAGGAGGCCATGTAGATTTCCGAGATGAAAAACTGGATGACACCTTTCCTAAACTATTTGGCTAACGGATCACTCCCGGAGGACGCAGAACGAGCCAAACGGGTCAAAAAGACAGCCGGCTAGTATACTGTGGTTGGCGGACGGCTATATCGCCGCGGGTACTCCACCCCATACCTCCACTGTCTGACTCCCCGAGAACCACACTGTGAAGCGTCCCCTTTCAAAGTCAAGGGAAAACACCGGCACATCGTAGTTTCGGCCAAGCCCTTGAGGCTTAGATGTTCGCGAAAAGGAGTTGAGGTGATCCATTGGATCGGTGCTTCCATCGTAGGCCTCCGGGTTTGGCATTTTAAACTTTGGGGGAGCGTCGCGTCTTTACATTCGTTGTGAATGGAGACCGTGGGACGCTTCCCCCGCTGTCCCCGAAAACATGATTCCAAACCTTTGCAACTTATCCTCCCAATAAGGTGGAGCAGCCGCTCTCCTTGCGTTGAGGACATGCCTCAACTCACCGGGTTGGTCATTCTCCTGTCTTTCTCAAGCGTCCTTCTTGGTGGGGACCCACGGGTGAGTGGGTCCTCCCGAGCCGATGCTCTCGGATGCCCCATGGGTCGTGGTCCCGTTTGATCCTCCCGTCTTTGAGGAGCTCTGCCGCTTGGTAACTCCGAGTCCTTGGTGGTTCTTCTAGGGTGAGTGCCTTGTGGGGGCGCTCACGCCTTCTTCCTCTGCTTTGGAAAGTTTCTGCCTGGGAGCCCCTGGAAGGTGCCTCCTTTTCTTTCTTCTCCATTCTGGCACAAAGTGCGAGAAATGCTTGGGACATGCCGTCCATCTTTGCGGCTAAGCCCCTTACGACCGGGTCGGGGTGGTTTTCTATACCCACACAAGGGTTGGGTACGTCTTCTTGTTGGCGCTGCGTGGCGGCTCTCTCTGGTGCGCTTGCTTGCGCTCCGGTGCTCACCATTGCGGGTTTCGTTTGTATAGTTTTGTTGAGTGTGAAAGGTTGTGATGATGAGAACTTGACTTTTAGTCTCGTTCCCACAGACGGCGCCAATGTTGCGTTCTTTTCGAGGACCGTACCTGTTCTTTGTCGTGTGATGACGTAAGGTAGGCTGTTGATGATTACAACATAAGGGTTTTGAGCGTTGAAAAGTGAATGGACGAGTGTTTTGAGTCCGAGAGCATGCTAATGATGAGAGGCACCTGAGTACGAGTGATTCGTTGGATGAATGAAACGACAACACGATTTTTACGTGGAAAACCCACTTGTAAAATAAGTGGGAAAACCACGAGACTTGGTGCTCCAGTAAAGATTTTTTCACTATGTGAAATGTCGTTTACAATTAGAGTACAAATTCCGCAAAATAAGCGATTGCTTCCTTAGAGATTTTTCTCATTTGAGAGTCCTCTATCGTCTCGGTGCTCGCCTTAGCTTTTTCTCTCTATCTCTCGATCTCTCCTTTCTTATTGCTTGCGATGGGTATTTATAAGAAGAGAAATAGCCGCTACAATTGGCGTCTGGCCGGGAGGTTGGTCACCTACTTCCTATACGCCGTTGATCGAACGTGCCGGAGTGTGTCATAAATGTTTTTAGCCACTAGCGCCGCTTTTTTAGCCGTATTGTGTCAGAATGTCAATCTTGATGTGACAAGACGTATTTCCGAGGATTCGTGCTAGCTCTTCACACTGGTGTGTTCACAAAACTTTCCGCTTTCCTTGGGAAATCATTTGGAACGCTTGAGCCGGGCGCTCTTGGTTCATTGTGAAAGTCCTCGTCCTTTTGTTGACATATTCTCGGACTTTAGGGAGTTCTCGGCCTACTATTCGCAATTGCTGTCCTATAAGCTTTGTTTCAAAGGAGACTTAAGACCGCTTTTACCTACTTTTGGGACGAGTTCTTGTCTTTGTTTAACCTATCTTGGCTTTGGATGAGTCCTCGACCTTTTCTTGACTTTTGGAAGAGTCCTCGTATGTTTCCAAAGTCCTCGTCCTATATTCTTTTAGAAATGCTACTTATACCATCCATTTGCCATCCCCTTACAATCCACTCCCAATACTAAGGACTGAATTTTTTTCTTTTCTATTTCCCCCCTTAAATCCCATTGATCCCATAATAGGTTGGTCGTAAATAGGGTGGGACATCTAAATTTGAAAAAAAAGCATAAAAATACTCCTCTTTTTTTCTCAAAGCTGCACATACTGTCTTTCCTGTGCTATTCCCTGCTGGAGGAAATTAAAAAACTGAAATTCAATTCAAGTTCTCAGGAGTATCTAACTGTTCTCAAGGAAAATAACTTTAAACAATTTGAGGATTTAGACTGATCAATTTAGTCTTATTTGGCTTAAAATTGTTAAAATATTACATGATTTAAAATTCTAGTTTTTTGGAAGAACACTATTCGCTTGACTCCTTTATGGCTTCAAGCTATACCGTGTGTTTAATTTTGTGATATGATCATCCTACCATCAATACTCTGTCTCTTGTACGGTCAATATTAAAAATTGAGGATTAAGATTGCATCAAGTATTTATAATAGCTACTTCTATTTCCATTCTACAGATTTTTAACTTTTAATCTTAATTCTTAGATTTTAAAGAAGCCGGGTGGTGGGATGACCATAACAGCTTGTTTAATTTTATTGATGAACACAATATTGCTATTTCTGTTGAAAACACTTGTAGTTTGTGCTTCTGTGTGTTTGACTCAAATTATGGTCTCGAGCTACCTCAGGGGTTGAATTTTAGATCAAATTCTATCGTTCTCTAAGTATTTAGGTGTAAATTGGATTCTGATGAAAGTTATAAGGCTGAATTAGTAAACTTAGATGTTTTTTAGGAGATCGATTTTCCAAAACATAGCTCTTATTTTTTTTTTTTTTTTGGGGAGGGCGGGGGTTATTTATACTTACTGTTGATAAATCTTTTCCTAGTAATTTTTCGTTTAGCAGTTGGACTAGTGATGTCGTCCGTTGCAAGTCCCACATTGGGGAGCCAGCTCCACAAGGGCTGTCTTAGTCTGAGGGCTCTTCATTCTATCAGATCGGTCTTTTAAAATTGGGCTCTCATCTTGGACTTGTGCTCGTAATATCGTCAGATGGTATCTAATGGGATGGTTGGTCAATTCAACGGCCAGCACCGGGGACCAGGATGGCAGTAGTTGGGGCATTGGGGACTGTCAAGTTGAGTGTCATTTGGACACCGATGGGTTGATACCAGTGGTGTGGGTCGAGGATGTTGACGACCAGTGATCGAGGGTGGTAGTTAGGGCATCAGTGCCAGGGTCGAGAGGCTGGTTAGCAAATGACAGAGGAGCCAGAGGCGTCAATTGCCGGTGAATGGCAATGGGATTGGGATGTTGATAGCCAGCAACCAATGTTGTTGGCAGCTCGAAGTGTCAAAAGTCGGTTGGTTATTGTTGGCGGCGACACGCCATCCGGCGGGGTTGGGATGTCATTGCTCGGAAACGGTATCATTTTTGAGTAAAAATATTCATTAATAAGTGGCGGTGATCAAAAGCAGGTACTGGACATGTCTTCAAATACTTGCCTAAACCACTCTACCAGGAATCTCTCTCCAAATTCTATTTTCTTTTGATATAAACCTTTTGTTGGTTTTTTTTTTTCTTGGGTATATCCCTTGTCCTTCAGACTAGACATAGAAAAATAAAATACGAAATTAAATATTATAATGTATTTAAATATATATTTTTCATTGTAATTAAAAACATATTTGGAATCACCTTTTCTCTTTTCGCAATTTTCCTCTTTATCCTTATGAGAATTACATAAAATAGTTTGTAAAAAAAGTAAAAGCTGAAATTTTCTTTAGTTTGAAAATTAAAAATAAAAAATTATCATATTATTATTTAGAAATATTATTTATATATCTATAAAATCATAATAGATAATTTCAGTGTTTATAAGAAAAGAAAATTAATAATTTTTTTATTGTATAAATGTTATTATTTTTATTAATAATATTGTGTGTAAAATATTTATCTTATTTATCTTCTAAAAATTTTAATACCGTTGTATACGGTCAAATATGACCGTTGTTACGTGGACCGGTTCAACGCGGCAACTATTATATTTGACCTCCGCTACGTCTTCTTCCCTCGCAAACTTCCATGGGCGGGAGATCTCTCTCTTGAAAATTGGCGGTCTTAGAGATGCTCACCCACTGGGTGGAGAGAGGGCAGGAACCGCCATCGTGTGTTTTGTGTTTTTGATGATACCTCCGATCTGAGGGTTTTGGTTCTCGATTTTAATATTTGGGCGCTCTAGGTCAGATCGAACGATCTAAAATTCTGATCGATGAATCATTGTCCGCTCTCTCTCTTTCGTATCTCTAATTCCGCCGAAATTGAGCGGAGATCTTCGATTGCCCATCACCTGTTGTTGGCTGCCCGGAGTCCCTAATTTATTCGAAGCACCCGAAAACAATCAACCACAACCACGGCCGACAGCTCGTCATATTTTTCAGACATCGATTCCGACGACCCTGTTGACCCTCCGCCGAGCACCGAGCAGAAATGGAAAATTGAGTTCAACAGCCGTCTTTCGAAATGCGACGGGAATCATAATCGTTCACACGGAGTAAGTAGGAAGTTAATAAATTCGTTCATCTCCCTTAACTATAGTGGAATTGCACGCTTCGTTAGGTCTTTAGTGTTTCACCAGTAAGGATCAAAAACTATAAACCCTGTTTTCAAATTTTATTAATGATTTATCTGAACCCTAAAATTTAAATTTTAAATTTTGAATCATTAGTTTTTGTTAGTTTTTTTTTTTTTGGGGGGGTTCTTCAGATTAGACATAGAAAAATAAAATACGGAATTATTATAATGTATTTGAATATATATTTTTCACTGTAATTTTTAAAAAATTGGAATCAACTTTTCTTTTTTCGCAATTTTCCTCTTTCTCCTTATGAGAGTTACATAAAATAGTTTGTAAAAAAAGTAAAAGCTGAACTTTTCTTTAGTTTGAAAATTAAAATTAAAAAATTATCATATATTATTTAGAAATATTATTTATGTATCTATAAAATTATAATAGATAATTTTAGTATTTATAAGAAAAGAAAATTAATAATTTTTTTATTGTATAAATGTTATTATTTTTATTAAAGATTGTACTAATTAAAAAAAATCTCTTAACAAAATATAGCATGTATCATAACTTTAAATTATAGTGATTGATTATTAAATATACATTATATTATGTGAGATTATTTAAACACTGTATGTCCAAATAATCTAATTTTTTTACAAAATCTCTCTCTCTCTCTCTCTCACATAAACCACCAATTGGCACATTCCTTTTTAATTAATATATAATTTTTTATTGTTAAAAATTTGATGAGTACAATTAGATATAGACCGGTCTAATATGTAAATGGATAAAAGGTTTAAGGATCGGTGATCTAACAAAATATGCCACAAAGCCAATCAGGTGAACGACGCAACACATGAGCCAATAGACGTATAGAGGTGACCCGAATAACCGAGTATTTAAGAATCATAATGGCTTAATGAGCCGTTTCAAACGGCAATTGCACTGATTCAATAATAGAAGCCCGGGAGTCCTCCTATTGAATTAAGGTGGTCGCTGTACATGTAGATAATGCATCCTTAGCACTGAAATTATGCGGCATAAACTCACACATTGATTCTAGGCATTTGCTAGGTAAGTAATGTCATATATTATAAATACAACTTCTCTCTCAAAATGAAAGAAAGAAGACAATGTTAAGAATAAAGGACGAAAATAAAAATAAAGTTAGACACTCAGACAGTCGAATGCACAATTTCTAAAGACACTCTATCAGCCGAGTGTATAATTAAAAGTCATTTTACCGGTCGAGTATATATAACTAAAAGTCACTCTACCAAATGAGTGCACTAAATACAGTATTGCCCTCTAATTAAATACTAATTCATATTTATTCTATATTTTTGTACTTATTTTTTAGTATTTTTCTCTTCTGAGTAGAATGATTTCTGATTTGAACGTCATATAATATATCGTGAAGCGAGTCCTGTATACGTTTTATATCTTATTTATCTTATTGTAATGTGTGAAATTCAAAATTTAAATTATAAAGATTATACCTATTTCTATTCAAACACTCATACGTGACAAGGTATCTTCCTAATTTGTAAACAAATTGGATTGCCAAGACGTATTAAAATTATATATGCGTCAATGTATACTTCATAATGTGATCCTATAAAAAAGTTGACACAAATTATAGTCAATAAAAAAATTAAAAATATTCCCAAAAAATTTTGGCCTTTGTGCTTATTATCGTTTTTATATTTTAAAATAGATTTTTTTTAATTTTTACAAATAAAAGTTTTATTTATCAAATTGACAGTAAAACTTGACAAATTTATCGTATAAGAACTACTGATTGGCACATACATATAATTTATTTATATTTTTTAATTTTTTTAAAAAATATAACAGTATCTCTATAGTTTAAAAAATATATACTGTGACTATATTTTAAAAAATTTACATAATATATAATTAGTAAAAAAAGATTTTGACATTATAGAAAGAAATTGTGCCATTTTGCATATTATTGTTCGCTCGCTCAATATTATATTTGAATTTTTTTTTCCAAAAAATAGTATTTATATGGCTGGTTTATAATTTTGTTTCCAATTCATTCAATAATTATAAAATTTATTTTAATATCTTTGTCTCTTATTTTTTAATAAATCATATATATATATATATATATTACAAATTAAATAATATTCGTGTTGCCCTAGCCATTCATAGAAAACCCTAGCCTTCGCCTTCGACACTTGCTACTTCCGGCTATTTGGGCGGTCCCCAACCTCCTCCCTCCCCTTCTACGCCCTCCTCTGCCTCCCTCTTCCAATTCACCATCCTCTTCCTGCCCCTCTCCCCCTCTTCCCTTAGCCTTCTTTTCCTCTGGGGAAGCTCTCTTGTACGGTTGCATGCGACGGCTCTATTGATTTCCCCTCCCATCTCGATGGTCTCTCCCCGGAGATAGAAGCCGTTATTTCCAAGAGCGTTGAGGTGTCTAGCCGTGCTTAATCATTGCTTGAGCACCGCTGGTATCTTGGTCCTCTCGCTGAAGGTAGAAGTAATCTTACTGACTCTCTTACTTTCCTTTTGATTCAGGGTGAGTGGCGACCGATCCCTAGTCTTTCTGTTTTCAACCGGTTGATCGACTCGAAGACCTGATTAAGCTCCCCTGGCATCACCGCGTTGGGAGCCAAAAGATGGGAAACCACTTTGGTCGGTTATCTCGTGGGGAAGAAATTGGATTTTCCCCCTATTAAAGCTATGGCCAAAAGATTATGGGGGATTTATGGGCTCTCCAGTGTTTTGGCTGAACTGAAAGGGCTTGTCTATTTTCGCTTCTCTGATGGTGACAATATGCGCAAAGTTTTGGAAGAAATTCATTGGACCTTCTCTTGAATGCCAATTATTTTAAAGATTTTGTTCCCCGGTATGCCCCTCTAGAAATATGAGCCTACTCACACCCCAATCTGAGTACACTGTCACAACATCCCTTTGGAATTCTTGTCCTCAGAAGGTTTTAGCTACATTGCTAGTGTAGTGGGAAGGCCTCTGTTGGCTAACTCTCACTTTGAGAACCTATCCCTTGTTGCTTTTGCTCACATTTCCACTGAGGTTGCATTCAATGCGCATCTGCCAGATGCTATTAACCTTGTGGTTGGTCAGAACACATCCTCAGGAGCGAACTTGCTGGTTACAGTGAATATAGACTATCTTTGGAGACTAGCACTTTGTTTAAAGTGCAATTTATACGGGCACTCTAGTGAAAATTGTAATATGTCCCAATATTTAAAGGTCCCTTCTCGTATGCGATGCAAAATTCCTGATAAAAGTAATAGATCCCTTCTGTCCCTTTGAATATCTAATCCACTGTGGAGGTTCCACCTTTGGTGGTGGATTGAATTGCTGCTCCTATAAGCCCCCAGTCCATTTATCCTTTTGCTACATTGGAATGCTCTGAAGAGTAATGTGAAATTGCTCCCGTGATGGAAAAATTCCCTAAAGAGTGGGGTGTCCCTTTTGATTGTTCCTTTGAGAACGGGCTCTTTTTAAGTTATGATGCCATTCTTACTTCGGAAGACACTATTATTCAGGTTTGATTAACTGCTACATCCCTTGATGTTAATGCTAAAGGTACTTTATCTCGTATCAAGAAGCCTTTACCTTCTCCCAAAGGGAATCCAAATGGTTTACCAAAGCATAATATTTTTAATAGGCCTAAAAGAAATTCCCCTCTGGCTTCTTCCAATGATTAATGTGGTTCGTTTGAATGTTATATAGCTTAATGGCCCTCTCAAAAATAAATGAAATTAAACACTCTATTGCTCTTTATAACCTTCAGGCTTTCGCTTGGTAGAAATAAAGGTACGTGAGATTAATGCCATCTTTATTGATTATAGAATTGCCAACCATTTGGTTTGGTTTTACCAACCATTCCCATGCAAGGGGTGGTCCTGCTTGGATGGGTTGAAATCCGCATGAGGTTATCCTTAATGTCGATTTTATGGATGCCCAACTTATTCATTGAATCGTTAGCTTCGGTATCAACAGGAGCATGTGGTGATTCTTTCTTATTTATGATTCTAATGATATTATTATCTGACATAGGCTTTGACAGGCTGTGGAAATAATTTCTAACTCCCTTCAAGGTGAGGCTTGGGTGGCCCTTGGCGATTATAATGACCCAAGAGACTATATTGAGGTGATTGGGGGTTTCTTTGAGGGGGAGGCTGCTAGGTGCATTCTCAACTACGGTTTCAATGATCTTAATCACTCCGATTGCTTCTTTATCTGGTGTAACTGCCAAGATAACTCTACTTGCTTGGCGAGGAAGCTTGATCATGTTCTGGTTAATGGCTCTTGCTTGACTAGGAGGCCAACATCCAATGCATTCTACCCTTCTCCTATAATATCTGACCATAGTCCCTATATTATCTTGTATGTTCAAGTTTAACAACTTTATTTCTTCTCACCCATCTTTTCATGAAGTTGTTCAGGAGACCTAGAATTCGCTAGTCTCAGGTTTCTCCATGCTTAGAGTGGTGATCAAACTTAAAGTCGTCAAGGTCACAATCAAAATCCTTAATTTAAAAGTGGGCAATATCACCTTAGCGGCTCTTAAAGCTAAGGTGAATCTTGAAGAGTACCTGCTGGAGGTCTACCTTTATCTCCACAGTCTATCCTTTATTGAGTAAGAGAGGGCCTTTTGTAGCTCCTACCTGTGTGCAAGGGTATCTAAAATCTCGGCTGTTGATGTTGGCCTAATGAGCTGGACCCCTCTCTTTTGGACATTATCTCAAATATGCTTATTTATAACCATGATCTTGGGGCACCTGATACTTTTTCTTGGGATACAGGGAAATGTGGTATGTTTTTTTCTTGCTTTGTCTAGAATATCTTCAAATAGTAGTGCTGGAAGATTCATCGGCATCACTTTGCCCGGGTTCCATTAAGGATTCCTGTGCACTCTTTTATCATTAGTTGACAATTAGAGGATGCCTTAGCATTAAGGATTGGATTTTTGGGCATTCTAATCTTGGCACCATTTGTTGGCTTTGTGGCACTCCTAACGATGATCACTGCATTTGTTTTTCCTGTGTTATTTCTCGCAAAATGTTTGGGGTAGGGTTCGATCGATGATCAGATGCTCTTGGCCAGTCGTGAATTAGGAGCTAGGCTTGCGCAGGGTGGATCTTAAATTGAGAGAAAGGCACTTACCTTCTGTAATATACATATTGATCCTAGCTGTTGCAGTTTATTTTATTTGAATGATTATAAATGATTTTATCTTCAACAATTCTTGCCTTCCTTTCTGGACTGTTGTGGTTTTGACAATCATCAACTATATTTGTGGCAAAGTCTTCATTTTCTCAGTGGGCCAGTCTTCACACTCGGTGTGCACCCTGGCATTGAAACTCTTTACGGACTATTTGATCTATTTTTCGGTTTCGATCATTTGGTTATCTTGTTATTTTTGTTATCGCTTGATTCTTTCTAGTTGAATGTTTAGTCTCTATGGCCGGTTTTTGAGGCTCTAATGATCTATTTTTGCTATAGATAACTCTTTTTTTTATTTATACAATTGTCAACTACCCAAAAAATCCTATCTGTTAATTAAAATTGAGACTTAAGAATTTTTTTTTTACCTATAAAAATCATCCTGAGAGGAGATTATTATGTGATTTAGGTCTCCAGTGTCCGAGACAGCAGCCAACTCTCTCTCCTCCTTATGCTCCTATTCTAGATACGTGGGGGCCCTTTCTGCATCCCCATCCTTCGAAGCTCCTTGCCTGCCTCCTAATAGCCGACGAGTTGGTGTTGCAGCGCTGCCGTTAACAGCTATTCCTATCATTAAATGGGGATCTCTGATCAAAACCCAAAGGTGCTGTCTATTTTCTCATTTTTGTTCAGTCAACACGCTCATCTATGTGAACTCTTTCTCCATCTAAAGAGGAAATTTTGGGACTTCTAGAATCCCGTTATTCTCATATTGTTACTGTTTTGTTGTTTCTTCTTTTCATGATTTTCTTGGTATTTTCATTTTTCTTGCTTGTTCACGGTTTTGCTGCTTCTCTCTCATCATGTTTATCTATGTTTTGATTTATTATTATTCATTGTCAGTATTTTTGTCATCATTTGTTACTGTATAATTTTATCATTGCCTGCAACTGGAGTGTGAAATTCATCAAGGTTTATTAATTTATTTTTGTTAAATGAGACGTTCCTGTAGTAGGAGCTTGGGTTTCTCTCCTGTCACTCTTCCCCCCGTCATTGACTGATCTTAAAAGATATATATTTGTTATCATAAGTATATGAGGGTATAGTGTAATTTTATCCGATAAGTAGGGATCGTATCATAAATAATTGTATTCCGTATTTGAAATTTATGAGAGAATATGGAAAATAGGTTATTTTGATTCTAGGAGCTCTAAAAGTTAAAAATAAAAGGTTTGAATTTTGAAGTGTTTTTTATAATAAACTTGTTGGGTTCCAATATAAGGGTCCAGGAAAAGTGCGGCCCACGCAAGGGGCCCAGATCAAAAGACCAAAGGGCTGGAAGCCCAAAAGGGTAAAAGGGCCTCGCAAGCATCAGGTACGAAGACTAAAAGGAGACGTCCTCTTTTCTGTTCAGGACCAGGACTTTGGAAACATACGAGGACTCTTCCAAAAGTCAAGAAAAAGGTCGAGGACTCATCCATAGGTTAAACAAAGACAAGAACTCGTCCCAAAAAGTCCGAGCGGTCAGTCCGCCTGAAACAAAGCTTATAGGACAGCAACGCAGATAGTAGGCCGAGAACTCCCTAAAGTCCGAGAATATGTCAACAAAAGGACGAGGACTTTCACAATGACCGAGAGCGCCAGCTCAGCGTTCGCAGTTTCCCAAGGAAAGCGGAAAGCCTGTGAACACGCCACAAAGAACTAGCACGAATCCCTGGAAAGACGTCTTGTCACATCAAGACCGACATTCCCGACACAATACGGCTAAAAGCGGCGCTAGTGGCTAAAAACGCCGACACACTCCAAAGACGTTCAAAAACGTGTAGCGAGGGAAGTAGGTGACCAACCTCCCAGCAGACGCCAATTGTAACGGCTATTTCTCTTCTTATAAATACTCATCGCAAGCAATAAGAAAGGAGAGATCGAGAGATAGAGAGAAAACAAATAAGACAGAGCACCGAGACGATAGAGGACTCTCGAGAAAAATCTCTAAGGAAGCAATCGCTATTTTCTCGAATTTGTACTCTGTAAACGACATTCCACATAGTGAAAAATCTTTACCAGGCACCAAGCCTCGTGGTTTTTCCCACTTATTTTACAAGTGGGTTTTCCACGTAAAAATCGTGTTCAGTCTGTTTCATTCATCCAATGAATCACTCGTACTGATCGCCTCTCATCATTAGCATGCTCTCGGACTCAAAACACTCGTCCATTCACTTTTCAACCCTCAAAACCCTTATGTTGTAATCGATTCGCCTACCTTACGTCATCACACGACAAAGAACGTCACGGTCCTCTGAATCTAACGCAACATCGGGCGCCCGTCTGTGAGAACGAGACTAAAAGTGAAGTTCTCATCATCACAACCTTTCACACTCAACAAAACTATACAAACGAAACCCGCAATGGTGAGCACCAGAGCGCAAGCAAGCGCACCAGAGAGAGCCGCCACGCAGCGCCAACAAGAAGACGTACCCAACCCTTGTGTGGGTATAGAAAACCACCCCGACCCTGCCGTAAGGGGCTTAGCCGCAAAGATGGACGGCATGTCCCAAGCATTTCTCGCACTTTGTGCCAGAATGGAGAAGAAAGAAAAGGAGGCACCTTCCAGGGGCTCCCAGGCAGAAACTTTCCAAAGCAGAGGAAGAAGGCGTGAGCGCCCCCACGAGGCACTCACCCTAGAAGAACCACCAAGGACTCAGGTCGCCTCAAGCGGCAGAGCTCCTCAAAGACTGGAGGATCGTCTGGGACCACGACCCCAGGGCATCCGAGAGCATCAGCTCCAGGAGGACCCACTCACCCGTGGGTCCCCACCAAGAAGGACGCCAGAAAGACAGGAGAATGACCAACCCGGTGAGTTGAGGCATGTCCTCAACGCAAGGAGAGCGGGCCGCTCCACCTCCCGTGGAGGATAAGTTGCAAAAGGTTTGGAATCATGTTTTCTGGGACACAAAGCAGGGAAGCGTCCCACGCCTCCATTCACAACGAATGTAAAGACGCGACGCTCCCCCAAAGTTTAAAATGCCAAACCGGAGGCCTACGATGGAAGCACCGATCCAATGGATCACCTCAACTGTTCACGAACATCTAAGCCTCCAAGGGCTTGACGAAACTACGATGTGCCAAGTGTTTTCCCTTGACACCGAAAGGGGACGCGACAAAGTGTGGTTCTACGGATGCCCGCGGCTCCATTAATACTTTCTACGAAATGACAGCAGCGTTCTTGCCGCAGCCTCCCTCCGGCAGAGGGCGGAAAACAACTGCACACCTCACCGCGTAGCGGTGAGAGGGAGAGCCCGAGGGGATTCCCGGCCGATTCGTGGTCAAGCAAGGCGGATCCCGAAACCGCTTGACGGTGAAATCGAACGCTTTCCTATCGTGCCTGCAGGGGGACCTTCTTTAAACACCTCATTCACAAGGGCCCCAACACCTTCAAGAGGTCGAGGTCGTGACAATGGCCTACATCGCACAGAAGAAGCGAATGAAGCGGTTACCGGGAGAAGGACGATCGCCATCGCCCGAGAGCTTCAGAGGTGAAGAGGAAGGTTGGGGACTACCATAGTCCCCCGTTCGCGATCAAACACCATAGGCCCGAAACGGCCATCAGAAGAGACCTCCCACCAGTACGTCTCACCCCACTGAACGATACCCGCACGAACGTGCTGATGCAGATCCGGGGGGAGAAGTTCGTAAAATGGCCCATGCCGCTAAAGAATCCAGGAGAAGGAGACCAAACAAAGTACTGCGATTTCCACCGCCGCGAGGCCACACAAATGTAGAACCGCAAATCACCGCAAGAGATAGAAGAACCGATAAAGAGGGGCACCTTAACCGCTTCCCGCAGACCCGGCAACCTTCCTGAGCAAAGAAATAACCCGAGGTTGAACCCCGAGGAATCGAGTGGCGCTGGGGGTAGTGAACATGGTGTCCACCCGCCCGGCCCGGAGATGACGGCCGAGAACCCACCGCCTCGAAAAGGTCGAGAACCGCGCTAGTGACAATATTATATGCTTCGCGAACAGATACATGGCCCATGTCGCCTCCCCCATTCGCATCCCTTGGTTGTAATAGCGCTGCTTTTATGGAGCCAATGACTACCACCAAAACGAAGTTTTTATTGATAATGAAAGTTCTAGGAATTTGCTCTACCTCGAAGCTTACCTCAAGTTAGGATTAAAGAAAAGTCAAATGAAGGCCCTTGACGGGCATCAGACGGACTCAACAACGAGCCACCCCCACCCGTGGATCGCATACTTGAAATCACGCTAGAACGTATCCGAGACGGCGCAAAAGTCCTCACGCTTCATGGTAGTAGACCTCCCGTCCGTATATAACGCAATTCTCGGACGCCCCCGCTCGCTACCTTCGGAGCGGTAACTTCCATCCCACACCTAAAAATCAAATTCCCGACTTCGTTTGGGATCGGGAAGTCCTCGGTGAGCAAAGCACCGGAGGATGTGTTACCTATCGCAGTCACAAAACTCCCCTTCCCTGACAATGGAAGATCTCGACCTCGGGGACGAGACGACCCTCCAAAGCAGTACACGCCTGGCCGAGCCTACCCTCCAAATCCCATTAGATCCCGAGGACCCGAGAGAGATGCGTCCCAGATAGGAAGTTCTCTTCCGTGGTCCGTCCAGGGCAACCTCGTAAAATTCTTAAGAGAGAACTCGGATATATTTGCCTGGCGCCCGCAGACATGCCAGGGATTCCTCCCGAAATTATAACTCACAAGCTGAGTGTGGATCCCCATCACAAGCCTGTTAGGCAAAAGCGTCGCAACTATTCAACAAAAAAGTTGGTGGCCGTCCGGGAGGAAGTCAGAAAACTCCTGGACGCAGTTTCATCCGAGAGGTGCAAGACTCGACGACGCTCTCCAACGTGGTGATGGTGAAAAAGAGCAGCGGGAAATGGAGAATGTGCGTCGACTTTACAGACCTCAATAAAGCCTGCCCAAAAGACAGCTTTCCCCTTCCAAGGATCGACCACCGGTAGACTCAACGTCCGCCACGAGCCGCCACTTTCATGGATGCCTACTCGGGATGCACCGATTAAGATGCACCCTAAGACGAAGAGCATACCTCATTTATGACCGATCAAGGGACGTATTGCTACAAGGTCATGCCCTTCGGACTCAAGAACGCCGGGCAACATACCAAAAGTTAGTAAACAAAGTCTTTGAAGGCCGATCGGCAGAACGTGAAAGTCTATGTAGATGACATGCTCGTAAAAAGCACCATTGGTAGGGACCACGTCAAAGATTCGCGGAAACATTCCAAATTCTCGGGGCCCACTAATGAAGTCGAACCCCAAACAGTGTACGTTCGGGGTGGCGTCCTAAAGTTCCTGATATATAGTGTCACGGCGAGAATCGAGGCTAACCCCGAGAAGATTCCGCTATCTCGACATGCAAATTCCTGACCGTAAAAGAAGTCCAGAGGCTCACGGGGACGAGTGGCCGCCTTTCCGCTTCCCCGGCAAATCGGGCCGAGAAGCACTTGCCATTCTTCAAAGCGCTTATGGGACCAAAGACCAAAGGCTTTCGCTGGAGCGATGAGTGCGAAGAGGCGCTCCAGGGACTGAAGACGTACCTTGCCAGCCCTCTTCTCCTGGCCTCCCCGCAGCCAGGAGAAGAGCTCTATTTATACCTATCTGTGACCCACCAGGCCCTGGGTTCTGTCCTAGTGAGACAACATGAAGGGAATCAAAGAACCCAATATATTATGTTAGCAAGACTCTGGCAGATCCAGAAACCCGATACCCACACACAGAGAAGATCGCGTTGGCACTAGTATATTCTGCCAGGAAGCTAAGACCCTACTTCCAGGCACACAAAGTAGTGGTGCTGACCGATCACCCGCTCAGGGCCGTCCTCCGTAAGCCGAGGTCTCGGGCGGCCGATAAAATGGGCCATAGAGTCAGGCGAGTTCGATATCGAGTTCGAGACCTGCATCAAGCATGAAGGGCCGTGCCCTCGCGGACTTCGCTGTGGAAAACGATAAAGACTTCACTCGCGATAGCAACGCCGGGGAACTCAAGTCCGAAAAGGTAGGGTCAAGACCACCATGGACGCTGCACGTTGACGGGTCCTCTATGAGCAGGACGGGTCTGTGGAGCCGCGCGTAGTGTTACTGGACGCCCGCGGATCGGAGATAAAATATTCGAAGAACTTGGGGTCCCCGCCACAAACAATGTCGCCGAATACAAGGCCCTCCTTACGGGACTCGACTCGCAAAGGAGTGTTCGGGTCGAGGAATTGATAATCCACAGTGATTCCGAGCCGGTCGTCAACCGTGTCCCTGAATTTCAAGTCAATAATCACCACTCTCCGTATACCTCATAAAGGTGAAAGGAGCGGCCTCGGATTTCAAGCACGTAGACTTCGCATATCTCGAGAGGAGAAAATGAGAAGGCCGACGCATTGGCAAAGGCCGCAGATCGGGAGACCCGGAGCAAGACGCCCGGGAATGAGGGAAGTCATGGAACGCCCACCATCGAAGAGCCGTAATCCAAGGTCATGCAGTGTGTCAAGTGACCATACCGGATGACCGCGTACCTAAGGTATCTAACTAACTAACGTTACCCGAGGACCTCGGAGAAGCCAAAAGGATAAAGAAGTCCTCGGGTTGGTACGCGATCATCCGTGTAGTCAAAAAGTTTTTTGGTAAGCCAAAAAGTTTCCGAAGGTTAGTCAAATGGGCTATCGAAGTTGGCGAGTTCGACATCGACTCCCGGCCCGTGCCCGCCGTGAAGGCTCAGGCGCTGGCTGACTTCATTGTCGAGACCACGACCCCCACCCTCGATGAATGTACTCTAGGAGAATGCGAAATCGCTTGTTGAGTCCTGGAATGGATACTCCACGTGGACGGATCGTCTACGGTCACAGGCAGCGGCACTGGAGTTGTCCTCGCAACTCCCGACGGGTTTGACATGAACTACTCACTCAAACTCAATTTTTCGGCAACCAACAACGTCGCCGAGTATGAAGCCCCATTAGCGGGCTTAAGACCGCCAGAGTGCTCGCCAGAGGTCATGGCGGCCTACAGCGACTCTGAACTCATCGTTAACTAGGTTAACGGTGGCTTCGAGGCAAACAACCCACTCTTGGCCAAGGCGAAGGAAATGATCAGAGGTTTCGATATACTAAACCTTGTTCACGTTCCTCGAACTGAAAACTGGAAGGCGGACCAGCTGGCCAAGGCCGTTGCTGCCGAAAACCTGAGCTGTACTCAAGGGACATGCGGGAGGTCCTGACGCCTCCCAGCATCGAAAACAGAGGCCATGTAGATTTCCGAGATGAAAAATTGGATGACACCTTTCCTAAACTATTTGGCTAACGGATCACTCCCGGAGGACGCAGAACGAGCCAAACGGGTCAAAAAGACAGCCGGCTAGTATACTGTGGTTGGCGGACGGCTATATCGCCGCGGGTACTCCACCCCATACCTCCACTGTCTGACTCCCGAGGAGGCGGACTACGCGCTAAGTGAAGTTCACCTCGGGATCTACGGATCACACGTAGGCGGGAAAAACCCGGCCTTCAAGATCATGCGACAGGGCTATTACTGGCCCTCGATGAAGAAGGATGCGATTGAATTTGTGAAGAGATGTGAAAGCAGCCAGCTCCACGGCAACCTTCACCATCAGCCGTCCGCGGACCTGAAATCGCTTCAGGCACCGTGGCCCTTCGCGCAATGGGGGCTCGATATTCTCGGCTCGATGGATGTCATTCAAAGTTCAAAGAAAATAATATAAGGCAGTTACTAGGTCAACTATATAATATAGAGCAATGAATTGGGTTGTTAAATACTAACATGTCCAAAAAATGGTAGTAATGAAAACAAAGACATTGTGACCACAAAATAAATGGTAGGATTTGAAATGATATTATATTGGAGATAGTTGGGTGGCACATACAGAAGAAAAAAAGTTACATGTGTATTTGAGGTAGTTTGGTCATATAATGCACCACATAGAAGATGTAAAAGGTTGGTAAAAGCTCGTTATAGATGAGGCAAATTTAAAAAAAAAAGTTTTAACGGAAATTATCAAGCATGATCATGCACGTTTGGAATTAGTTGATGATAGATGTACAGCAGAGCTATATGAGTCAAAGAATTCATATAGATGACATAGAATAAAGAAGCTTAGTTTGATTTTGGTGAGATGAAAGAAGGCAGAGGGTAAATAATAACCATGCTACCTTGAGTCCCTGCTACAATGATTTTATCATTTTTATACCCTATAATGTACTGTAGACAGAAACCTTTTGCAGGCAAAACTAGGGAGGGAGTACAACACTTGCGCAGAATTGGTTGTAAGTTTCAATCACAAGAAAAAAAAAAGAAGAACAACTGTTAGAAAACCCAGAAAAAATCGACACCCTGATACAAAACTTATAATCAATATTGAGTCCAACTACTAAAAACACAATGCCTGTACGGAATGGCCTTCTATCTTATTTTTCCTTTGTTTTCATTTAATGTTTCTCTTCTTCATCTTTTTTTTTTTTTCATTAGACAACAGGGTAATGGGCAGTGAGTAACAATGTACATTAGTAGTATGCATTCTACACTCAACATCACCTTTCTTGACACAATGAAGTAGAAAAAACACTGATGTTTCTAATCTGATTCAGGTAAACAAACCTTCATCTCCCTTTACTTCAAATACATTTTTAAAAAATAACTTTATTTGCTAAGAGACACCATCCTTTCTTGTTACTTTCCCTGCCCTCCCTCTTCCCATCTCCATGGATACATAAACAGGGCAATATATAATATAGTTTTCCAGTCATTGTGTAGTTTGAATCCTCATTGTTTCAATAGAGAAGGCAGCTCAAACTAAAATATATCCTTACTATGACATAAGGTAATTAAGATTTTAACCAGATTGATAATTAAAAGGATTTCCCTACCCTAATATCCTTACTCTATGTACAGTTTCATGTGATGAATTGACTGACTTAGCGAGAAAGAAAACAAAAGATAGTTAAAAGAAGGTTACGGATCACCTTAAGTGGTTTTTTTTTTACAATTGAGTTCATATCCTTTTACTTGTTTCCATAATATATTACAACCAAATTAAATCCTTGTCAAAATTCTAGTGAAAACGTTATTTTTAGTATCTACAAGCCTAGTTGAATCTCTAATTTGTCAATGTCTTCATGCGTTTGGTCATTTTGAAATTCAGCTATGATTTTGATCTTCATCAACAATAATTTGGTGCCCGATTCTAAAAAAGAAATTGATCATGACAAATAAAAAGTCAGGTGCCCGATTCTAGAAAGGCACCAAAAAGGTTTTGGAAAAAATTTTTATTTACTGGATGATAATAGGGGAACAAACATCAACCAAAAAGGGGGGAAGGAAGGAAAAAAACTGCCTTCAGTAACTGACCACTGCAGGAAATTGCCTCACGAACTAAAAATTGAAAGATAAAAGAACAGCAGCAGCAGAACAACAATTAGTAACAAGAAGCAGCAATATTCAGATCGTAATACTTTTAGCTTACCGCCGAAGCAGATACAAGAGCCTCTTTGACATGATTAACCAACTCCGAATCGCTAAAATCAGCGTCGTCCATTGAATAATACTCCGTCCTTTCGTTTGCTAACTCCACTCCCATTTTTCCTTCAACAATTATCTTCTCCTCCTCACAAATTGCCGGAAATTCGTTCAGAGTGACGGTGTCGGCGCAGAAAAAGTAAAAACCCTACGTGTCGTGATGCTTGAGTCGTACAATCGGGGCTTCCAATTGGTCAGCTGTCCAAGTGTTTGCCTGTTATTCGGTTGACCAAATTTCGCTCTCCTCTTCCCTTGCTTTCCTTCTCTCGGGTACAGCTCTCCCAACCCTAACTGCCGAATGGGAGTCAGGGTTGATAACCGCGACAAACCCGGAGATATGCAACGAAACTTAACACCTTAACGACGTCGTATACTCGTTACCTTGGGCTGAACAATTTGGTTAGGAAATGGGCTTTTGCTCGAGCCACCGAATCCCTTCTCCTTCTTCTTTCAAATTATCAAACTCGAAAAAAAAATAAACTATGTTTTTATATAAAAACAAATTCTAAATATCTCACCCGTTTCGAAGAACAGCAGAGATAATAAAAGGTCCTTCCCATTTCGGAGACAACTTATTTCTGTTGACTATCTTTCCTGTAGCTTCAATGCTTCGTAGAACCAAGTCCCCAACGTCAAATTGGCGTGCTTTAACTCTTTTATTGTAGTATCGAGCCACTCGTTGTTGGTAAACAGCCGTGCGAATTCGGGTCGTTTCTCTCATTTCCTCAAGTAAATCAAGTTGTGCTCTGATTTTCTGATCGTTTTGGGCCGGATCAAAATTCTCTATCCTCAAACTGGGTAATCCAATTTCTACCGGTATAACAGCCTCTGTCCCAAAACATAGATTGAAAGGAGTTTCCCTTGTAGGTTCTTTTGGCGTTTACGATATGACCATAAAACTAGTGGCAGTTCCTCTGCCCAAGAGCCTTCGGCGTCTTCTAATTTTGTTTTTAATCCATGTAATAGAATTCGGTTGGTGACTTCCACTTGTCCGCTCGATTGAGGGTAGGCCATCAAGTGTGAATTAACCGAACGCTTTAAGTTAGAACAATACCGTAAACCGCTTTCCAGGAACTCGAGTGCCATTATCGCAATTATCCTCTCGGAATCCCGAATCTGCAGATAATATTTTGCTTAACAAATTCAATAGCGTTGTGTTCCGTTATCCGAGCCAATGGAACGGCTTCTATCCACTTAGTAAAATAGTCGATCCCGACTATTATAAACTTCCTTTGTCCGGTAGTCATAGGAAAAGGACCCAATATATCGAGTCCCCATTGTGAAACGGCCAAGGATCTTGTATAGATTTCATCTCTGTGGATGGCTGATGCGTCAAGTTGCCATGTAATTGACAATTTTCGCATTTTTTAACAAATTTGTGGCATCCTTCTTCATAGTAGGCCAGTAATATCCTTGGCGTATTATTTTAAATGCAAGATTCTTGCCTCCAATATGTGATCCACAAATTCCTAAATGTATCTCGCTCAATACATAATCGGCTTCTTCTGGAGTAAGACAACGCAAATATGGAATTGAATATCCTCTTTTGTATATTGTGCCATCTATTATAGTATACCACCCGGCAGTTTTCTTTATTCGTCTTTTATTCTCTGGGTTCTCTGGTAAAATCCTATCTTTAAGGTATTTCCAATACGGAGACATCCAGTTTTCTCCCTCATTCAAATGAAAAACTTCATGTTGGGCTTCTTTGATACTCGGAGTTGTCAGAATTTCACGCATAACTCTCGAGTATTGTTCAGGAATTTCAGTCGCAGCAGCCTTCGCCAGATGATCTGCCTTTCCGTTGTCTTCCCTTTGGATATGTACTATCTCCATTTTACTAAAATTCGTCATCATACTTTTAACTTTAGTGAGATAACTTACCAAAGGAGCACTTACTACTTCAAAGTGTCCTTGGACCCGATTCACGACCAACTCCGAATCGCTGAGACGACTATATTTTTTTGCCGAGCATTCTTTGGCTAACCAAGTCCAAATGAGCAAAGCTTCATATTCTCAGAATGTTATTGGTTCACGGAATGCAAGTCTCAATGAATAGTATATTTCTCCCTTCAGAGTTTTTAAGACTACTCCACCCCATTGCGATTGCATTGATGATCCATCCACATGTAGTAATCGACTGCTGTTGCTTTCGAGTTCAAGACTTTCTTTAGTTGTTTCTATGATCGGTCTCATAGTTTCAACAACGAAATCGCCAATTCTTGTCCCTTGATAACCGATCTCGGCTTATATTCTATATCGAATTCGCTTAATTCGATCGCCCACTTCACCAGTCTTCCGGACATATCTGGTCTTTGTAGAATCGCTCTTAAAGGGCCGATCGATTAGCGTAACGATTTTGTGCGCCCAAAATAAGGACGTACTTTCTCGCCGAATAAATAAGGGCTAAGGCCATTTTTTCGGCCGTGTATATCGAAGTTTACGCATTGGCCAGATTTTGCTTACGTAATATATCGGTTGCTGTATATTTTCTTCTTGCCGAATTAGGACCGAACTGATCGCCACCGATGAAACGGCTAAGTATAAGAATAATTCCTCTCCCGTTTTTGGTGAAGCCAATAAGGGAGGATTAGATAAGTATTCTTTTAATTCTTCAAAAGCCTTTTGACAATCGGAGGACCAAACAAATCCATTGGTTTTGGTTCTTCTCAAGGCCTTGAAAAAGGGTAAATACTTCTCGGCTGATTTGGATAGGAAACGAGAGAGCGATGCTAACCTCCCTGTGAGCCTTTGAACTTCCTTAACCGTCCGTGGTGGGTTCATTTCTATAACCGCCTTTATTTTTTCAGGATTGGCTTCAATTCCTCTTCGGGAAACAATGAAGCCTAGAAATTTTCCAGATGAAACTCCGAAAGCGCATTTGGTTGAATTTAACTTCATCTGATATCTTCGGAGTAATTTGAATGTTTCGTTAAGATCGTCTATATGATCTCCAGCTTTTTTGCTTTTAACAAGCATATCATCAATATAGACTTCCATTGATTTACCGATCTGTTCTTCAAACATCTTATTCACGAGACGCTGATATGTCGCTCCCGCATTTTTTAGGCCGAACGGCATAACTTTGTAACAGTAAGTCCCTTGATCAGTCATGAAAGAAGTAAGTTCTTCATCGTCAGGATTCATCCGTATTTGATTGTATCCTGAGTAAGCATCCATAAAACTTAGCAATTCGTATCCCGAAGTTGAATCCACCAATAGATCTATTCTTGGAAGTGGAAAACTGTCCTTTGGGCATGCTTTATTCACATTCGTGAAGTCCACGCACATTCGCCATTTTCCACTATTTTTCTTTACAAGGACCACGTTAGAAAGCCAATCGGGGTATTGAACTTCCCGAATAAAACCAAATACCTAAAAGCTTCTTTACCTCTTCTCTAATAGCTATCGCTTTTTTTCGGAGAATGATTCCTTCGCTTTTGTCTAATCGGTTTATGGTCGGGATCCAAACCCAATTTGTGAACCATCATATCGACTGGAATTCCTGGCATGTCTGCGGGTGACCAGGCAAATAAATCCGAATTTTCTTGAAGAAACCTTATTAACCGATCACGATCGGGTTCGGATAGGGAGGACCCTATTGGCACGAACTTGTCCGGATTATCAGGGTAAAGGAGGACTTGATCTGTCGTTCCTCCAGATTGGGCTTGTTGTAAAGAAATTTCGTCCTGATAATCAAGATCCTCGATTGGTTCCTCGGGAGTTGTTTGACTGATTTGAGAAAGATAACAGGATCGGCCAATTTTTTGATCTCCCAAGACTTCGCCGACTCCATATGAGGTTAAGAATTTCATCTTCAAGTGAGATATAGATGTTACTATCCCAAAAGTGGTTATGCATGGTCGGCCCAAAATAGCATTGTAAACCGATGGTAGATCAACTACTAAAAATGATAGTTTGTTTGATGCCACTCTGGGGTATGTTCCCAAAGTTATTTCTAACTGAATAATCCCTTGCACTGGAACTGGTTCGTTATCTAATCCGTATAGCGGTCCCTCTGCCGTTTTCAAACTGGATCTTTTTAACCCCAATTTAATAAACGCATCGAGGTAAAGTAAATTACTTGAACTTCCATTATCTATAAAAACTCGTTTCATTTGGTAGTCAACTTTACCATCTGAAACGAGCATTGATACAACAAGGGGATCGGAATGAGGATATTGTACATGCTTCATGTCATCCCTATCGAAACGAATAATGTCATCTTCGATCTTGCTCTTGATTTTTGGTTTTCAAGTCATTCTCGAGCCGATCGATCGATGTACTTTTGCTGTTTTGCTAGTTATCATATTGACTATGCCAAAGAAGAACTCGATTCTTGGGTGTCTGTTGTAGATTTTCCTCTGTAATTTCTGCAGTAGTTTTATCAGAATCTTTTAGGAATTTTGTCAGATGTCCTCTCCTGATGAGTTCTTCTATCTCTTTCTGTAGAGTTTGGCAATCTTCAGTGCTATGTCCCAGCGAAACGATGATAATGGCAAAACTTCGTTTGATCTCCGGCTTCTGGATTCTTTGGCGGCTTGGGCCACTTAAGGAATTTTTCTCCCCTTATTTGCATGAGGACATTTGTTCGAGATTCGTTCAAGGGAGTTAAATTTAAAGGCTTCAACTCCCTAGTAAATCCGGACCCTGTCCTGAATTGTTTCCTTTCTTGAGAGTAAACATAATTGTTGGCTCCTTTCTTTCCATCTGTGGTCTCCGTTGATTATTGTCCTGTGACAACGGCTTTTTTGCTTCATTAGCTTCTTCTGCGGCAATGTATGCTCGGGTTATCGACTCTGCATCTCGAAAGGTCTTTGGATCGCTGTGAGCTAGATGTTTGAAGAACTCTCCCGGCTCCAAAGTTGATATAAAAGTATTCAACTTAACTTCATCAGTTATTCGTGGGATTTGTCGGGCCTCTTCAGTGAATCGAACCAAGAAACTTTTTAGGCTTTCATTTGACCCTTGTTTTATCCTGGCAAGATGCCAGGGCTGTTTTTCAATTCTTCTGCTGGAAGCGAATTGGGTCAAAAAGTTGTCGGACAATTCTTTAAATGATTGAATCGAATTCGGTTGTAGTCGGTAGAACCAGATTCGAGCATCTCCTTTGAGAGTTATTGGAAAACATTGACACATGGTCATTTCATCCAGCCCTTGAAAATTTAGCAGGGTTCTGAAGTGATCTAAATGGTCCATAGGATCAGTGCTTCCGTCATAAGCATCCAAAGTTGGCATTTTGAACTTATGTGGGAGTGGCTTCGTCAATTTCCATTGAAAATGGTGATCCATGCAAACTTATCTAAGTGTTTCGTGTTTCCTCCGAACATATGTTTCCAAATTTTCTCGACTTTTTCTTCCATCTCGTGGAACGATTGATCTCTTTGTATTGAGATAAGTTCTCGTTCCACCGGTCGTATTTCTTGTTGAGTAGGACGAATGTTTTCTCGTCCTATTTGTGCGTTACAGGAAACAGCTTCATGTCGACGTGGTCTTTCATTCCTTTGAGAGCATTGGGTATTTTGACGATCCTGATTTATATTATGTGGGATAGGTCGCAATCGCCCTTCTAGTCGAGACTGAGGCCTTAAGCGAGATTGGCCCTCCAATCGTGATCGGCCTTCTATTTGAGATCGTCTTTCCAGTTGAGATCGGCCTCTCAATTGAGATCGGTCTCTCAACTGGGATCGGCCTCTCAATTGAGATCGGTCTCTCAATTGGGATCGGCCTCCCGCATTACTTGAAGCCACTTGTTCTTGCATTTCTGTCTGGTGTATGGCAAATTTTCTTTTATGATCCTTTCTTCTGTCGACTTCAGCTGGTGTGTCGATAGGATTAGTAGGTTGATTATGCTTAATCTGAGCGCATAGATTGTGGATTGCTTCTGTCATCCCGTCCATTCGAGTGTTGAATGTTCGGATTATCTCTTCTTGTCGATTCTCCATTTGGATGACAGCAGCAGGTGGATTATTAATAGTGGTAGTATCCCTTATTGGAACATTAGTTTGGGATCTCGTATTGACCATTTTTCTTTTCAGTGAGTGGGATGGGAGAACTGACTTTTTGTTCGAACGTTCCCACAGACGGCGCCAATGATGCGTCTCGAAAATTCAAGATCTAGATGAACTCATTCAATGATGTAGAAATAAAGAAATAAATACAAGCATTGAATTTAAGAAGTCTTAAATATTGACATCACAACGATTTTCTCTTTTTTTATTGTGTTTTTCCTCTGTTTGATCGGAGTCCCTTTCTTCAGGAGGCCTCATTCCTTTTTATAGGCCTTTTTCTTCACCCGTTTTCCTGATCTGATCATTCAGGTAATGCCCGTTACCGTTGGTTTGATCGGTTGTGTAACCATTCTTCCTTAACGGTAATTACGGTAATTCGCACATGTTTAAATGCTATAATTTCAAATATGATGGGCCTTCTTTGATGGGCCATATCTCTGATGGACCTTCTTCAATGATCCACATCATTTTACTGTAGATAACGTACCCATCAACTTTTATTTTTATTATCAAGGAATAAATTAATACTCTTTGTTATTTAAGCTATTTTGATTAAATTATAAATTATTAATAATTGATATAAATTTAAATTTTAAATATTATTGTCTGTAAAATCTATATATAAAGATTAATTAAAAACTATTTCAACATTATGCACTTGTTTTTCAGGTAAAAATTTTTATTATAATAATTTGAAGAAAAATTATATTATAAAATGGCTCTTATTTATTATTAATTGTGTATCATGGAAAAGAATTTTTGAGTTTTGTGAAATATTAAGGTAATGTAATATATTTAAATGTTAATTTTAAAATAGATATTATTGTTTTTGATAATTTAAAAAATTGTTAACATCATTGTGGTATTATACTACTAAAGATGACTATCAGCTTGTCTTAAAAGCTTATATAATACAAAGCCAATATAAAATTCATGAAAGTTAGTCCAATTATTATATGTAAATAAAATAATTAGTAGATATTTATTAATCATATTTAAAATATCATTTCACGCAAATATTTTAATAATAATAAATAAAATATTATATTATTAAAAATATTATGAAAATAAATAACAAATTTCACTCTATTAGCACTTTATATGGATAATTATTATAACTGTTTCCCTTTTCCTTTGGTAAATAAATATTCTTTTCCGTTGTTGTACAAGCTTCAACGCAGTACTCATAAACTGCAGAGGGCCGAGAGAGAGAGAGAGAGAGATTCGACCAAAATACAAGGGAATAGGGTTTCATCATCAGGTCATTCCGTTTAAATCTATACTTTTCAGCACTGAATTTTGTAATCTGAAAATTGCGAGCTATTGCTTCTGCCATTTCTTTTCACGCATTTGCTTTTGCTTTTGCTTCGTGTAGCTGTTTTATTGTTCTTCACTAAATATCTAATTCCAATTTATTGATTATGGCGATCTTCTTATTTGTGCATAGTTGCAAGGTATTGTATTTGGTGTTCAATTCGATGATCCATCATTCGAGTCATTCTATTTCGCTAGTCCTAATTCATATCTAATTTTGTCGATAATTTACTGTACATCGGTATTCACTTTGTCTTGGTTTTGTAATTGTTTATACTCAATTCTTATTTATTTTGGTCTGCGGGTGAGGTTTTTTGATACCGCTCAGCATGGAAGATACCCATTCCGGCTTGATTTTTCATATCATTTACGAATAATTCTTTGATGTTTCGCCAATGCTAATTCCCACCCTAATCGGTTGATAATTTGGTATAATGCTCTGTATGGTTGGTTGCATAGCATATTTCCCCAATTTGTGCTGTTCTGGAGGACAAGGAAGGTGGAAAATAAATTCCATCAATGAAGGGGTTTCATATTATGCTGCAGATGGAAGGAAGCTGATTTGTCACCACCAATACCCACATCATCACTGACCCATCCCAACACCATGCCACCAGAACTACACCACCATTACCACCCTAGCACCTTTCAAATATAGTAATATTCTCATACTAAACTATGGAATTTCAAAGGGAAAATATCTACCTCAACCAGTTGACGAAAATCTCAAGAAAGTTGCCTTTTTAAGGGAAAAGATTTTCTGATGGAGATATCTACGGCTGACTAATGGAGTCCAATTCCTATCTGAATGTTAATCTTAGAACTATTTGGGTCATGTGCATAGGTGCCCTATTTGCTGATTGTCATTTTGGTTCCAGAGTTCCGGATAGTGAATGTTATCTTTTTCGTGCAGGTTTGTGAAATTCAATGCGATTTTGTTCAATATTGCTTGTGAAGCTGACGGTCAGAAAATTGAATTGAACACCATGAGTGGTGTCTTGAAGCGGTCACATGATGATGGTAGTCATTCGTCGTCTTCCTATAAGTACCCACACGAAGATAGCAGCTCCTATCCAAACACGCCATTTGAGGTGGGCCAAGATATGCGCTTTGGAAAGATTGTCCGGACTGAGTCTCGTGAGGCGGATAGAAGATCGCCTTTGCATCCAATGTATCGGATGCCATCATCTATGAGTGACTCCCATATCAATCATACAGTTGCAGGTTCAGAAAACAGGGTAGAATTGTCAAGAGACTTGAAGGAAAATAGGGAGAATAAGGTGGAGAACAGAGAAACAAAGAACGAGAGGGAGCTGTTTCATCAAAGTGCTAAAATTGAAAAAGATGGAAGGTTTGAGGGTAGAAGGGAGGACAATAAAGAAGTGAAATATGACCGAGAAACCCATAATGATTCAAAGAGAGATGTGAAGATAGAAAAGGATGGTTATGGTGTAGTGAGTAGTCATTCCAATTGGAAAGAACACCTCAGAGGGAAAAGATACCCTGATCCTCTTAGTACCACTGGGAATGTGGATTCTTGGGTTAATTTGCGTGCTAATTTGCAAGGATCTGTTGATATGGGAAAGGACTGCCTGAAAATTAATGACCGAGAATATGTGGAAGCAAATGAGGCTGTGGGGGAAAACAAAGTTGATTTAAAAGGTGATGATAAATACAAAGACAGGGATAGGAAACGGAAAGAAGGAAAGCACCGGGATTGGGTTGATAAAGAGAAGGATAGAAACGATCGAAGGAATAGCTTGCAAGTTGGCAGTGGCAGTAATGACTATAAAGAATCAATAAGGGAAGAAAGGGAAGCGGAGAGGTGGGAGAGGGAGAGGGAGAGGAGAGATGCCCAGAAAGACAAGGAAAGACCCAAAGAACGAGAAAAGGATTTTGTGAGTTGGGAAGTTTGCAACGAATTGGAGAAAGAAGGAGCGCACAATGAGAAAGAGATATTAGGGCAAACATCTGAGCAGGAGAATTTATCTTCAGAACAGAAGAAATCAACTGATTTTGAAGCCTGGAAAAATGTGGAGAGGGAAGCTAGAGATAGGAAGAAAGAAAGAGAGCGTGATGTAGAAGCAGAGAGGCCTGAAAAGCGCAGCAGGTGCTATGACAAAGAATCTGATGGTGGTGCTGATGTTGATGGTACTATAGAAAGAGAAAGAGAGGCATTTGGTTATGGAGTTCAGCAGCGGAAAAGAATGCTTCGTCCGAGAGGCAGTCCCCAAGTTGCTAATTCCGAGGCACGCTTCAGGTCCCGTGCTCAGGATGCGGATGGGTATGTTTCTCCTTTATTCGCTTGTTCTTTTTTGTCTCGTCATCTAATGTATTCTGATCAATTGCTTCTTTAGCATGTTCTGTATGATTACCCTTCCGAGGTATATTTGCTTGCTTTATTTTTGTCTTGTCATCTAATGTATTCTGATCAATTGCTTCTTTAGCATGTTCTGCATGATTACCCTTCTGAGGTTTACTTTTTAAATTTGAGTTAACTGACGATTTCTCAATGGGCTATCCACAATATGTCAAGTGTTGTAGCTATGTTTCCTGCTGATGTTATCTGTTGAGGGGGAGGGAAGAAACATTTCCTGTTGATGTTGATTTTCTTAGGAATGTGCACATGCTCTTTCTTTTGTCGGAAGGAATTCACTGTGGATGAAAGAATTGGACACAACTTTTCACGATTACAATAATACAGCAATAAGATTTTGTCTTCTATGCCAGGAAAATAGTCATTAATGTCTTTAATGTTGATGGAAAGAATGCATTTCAAGAATATTGAATAATGTTAGGTCTGGTTATTTATTTTAAGCCATAATCATTCATTCATTGACTTCTTCAAGTAAAATTCTTGTTATTACCAATAAAAAATATCATTTTGAAATTTTAGCTGTTTTCAAGAGTATTGTATTAAACTTCTAAATCCATTACATTTTGCTACTGGTGGAAACTAAACTAAAGATATTTAAGAAACAACAGTTGATCTTGTTTTCATTAATTTGGTTATAAAGTTGCAAAAGTTTAAGCCCTATAAACAAACTCTCTGCAATGTAGGGTAAGATTTAGTATTTCTGACTTTCCATACTGCCCCTTTTTTGTTGCAGAAGTTTATAATTCAATGCTTCCCAACAGGGCATGTGTTTAGAATTATTCGTCTTTGCAGGCAACTTTTTATAAAACTTTAGTTATCTCATTCATTGAAATAATACAAGCATTTGTCTTGAGGTGGGAAATAAGAGAACATTTCATTCAAGGTTCACGATTTGCTAGGGAGAGGATAATACGATGATAGCAATCTCTAATGACGGCCAATTTCTTTTAACATGAACCGATAAAGCTGATTGTGTGTGGGTGGAGATTGGACAATGAGCTTTCCAACATCCCTTTGTTTCATTATTTGACCGGAATTAGAAATTTGGAAATGGAAATTTGTTGCAATAGGTATGAAGAAGTTCAGTTTCTTGAGATGTGTTTGTTACTTTCATAGTTAAATATAAGAATGCTAAAAAAATGGTTCTTGCACAAATGAAGAAATAGGACCATCCTTCACATATTTAACTAATCTCATTGCATATGATATGACACCCATCTATCCATTTGTTCTTGTATGGTTGTGATCATCTTTCTTGATTTTCTCTTCAAGAAATCATTCAAATTGGTGGATAGCTGAAGTTAGAAACTGGTTGTCTTTAAATTTGCGAGCCTAACTCTACAGCAGTGTTAAATTTGCATGCATTTTGAAAAATTCAGATACTGGAATCAGCAATATGGGGGATTGCAGCTAGTACTATGTTGTTCCCTTAGAAATGGATGGATTAAAATTAGTGAAATGAAGAGCAATGAAGTAGTGGGAGCTTTTATTCTTTGAGGGTGCAAAACTGATTGAAGACCAAACCAAACACTTGAAGATGCATATTCATCTACTGCCATAATTCCAAGCTTGCTGTATTTAGTTTTTGTAGTAATGCAAACTTGAGGCAGCATTTTAAGGTGGTGGGAACTTTTAACAAATTCAGTCGAAGCAATTGATGATTTGACATGAAGGAAATAACTTTTTCTTTTTCATTACTTGCATGGTTGGGCTTTGTGACACAGCAGCCCCTGTACTATTGAAATTGTTCATCAGTGGTGATCTGGAGAAAAAAGGCTCAAAAAACCGAAAGTATAAAAGTGGATTACAAGCAGGTAGCCACTGAGCTTTAGGAAGCAAGTCTACAAACTTGAGAAGGGACCCTTTTTTTTAATAACATTTACCTCGAGATGGAAGAGTTACATATCCAGCCTTTAGTTTTGCTTCTGATTTTGCACAAAATTGCCTGGTGTCCTGCACATGATTGACTGGTTCTTGTCTGAATTGACATGTCGGGCCAAATGTTTACAATCATGGGTGTCAACCTCCTAAGAATGTGATTACGGGTACTGGAAATAAATTCATACACTAAAGTATGTGTTGAAGGTCATTTTGTTATATGTTTGTGTGTGTGAAATTGGAGGACATTTTGTTATATGTATAATTATATAATATATATATATTCCTTCCTATTGTATTTGCTTTCCTTGTGGTTAGACACATGAGTAACCTTTCTGTGTGTTTTCTGTGCAGGTCTCAAGGTGAGATGCTGCCATTAGATTTTGAGAACTGGAATTTTGATAATGATATTCAGGTTTCAATGTCATGTACTGGTGCTTGGCTTCCTGTCTTTCCCCTAATTAATTTTCTTCTCATGAGTATGGATAAATGTACAGTGTTGACACCAACGTGGTGCGACCATGTATTGTTATAGTGTACAGAAGGTATGTGCGAATTGAAGAACATCCAAAATCAACAGGAGAATGTGTCATCAGAATTGAAGGAGCTGTGGAAGTATTTATAATGTCTCCTCATCTAGGGACAAATCCATGATTTTACATCTGTGTGGCAAATATAAGGAAAAGAAGTTATTAAAATGATGATTGATGGATATTTCTCTTCTGGAAACCAAATGTGGGGAAAAGACCTTGTAGAGTTTCTAACCCTTCATTTGGGTCTAGGAGAATTTGAAAGAAAAGAAAAGCTTGAGGAAACTGAGATACAGATTTAAATAATTTTCCATTAGTTTTCCATATAGTTTCTCTTCCCCCAGATTTCTGGAATCCAAGTAGGGCCTTGGAAGGATTTTTTATTGTCTGCCTTCAATGCAGATGCATTAAGTGCACAGTATTATTCTTTCCTGGATTTTATGGTAGATAATATCAGAACATATGGTCCTTTTGTCTCTATTTTTAAATGGGTGATGCCCTCTTGATATTTCTTGTGCATCAAACATATGAAGAATACAATGAAATGTAATTTGATATTTACTACCACAAAAAAAATCTGAACTTTTTCTTTTTTTTTTTTTTTTTTGAGATCAGTCAACAAATAGCATTTGTTGGGAAATAATTAGTGATCATAAGCATTTGATATATGCTCCGAGAGGTGTATGCGCTGGAGATTCTTTGACTGTATGAGCTTGAAATCCTAAATCCATGATTTCTTTTCTGGGTCTGTTAATTTTTCTTTTACTTCAATGCCCAGTCACACACATGCACACACACAAAATCACACGCAATCACCCAACTCTGTCCCATCATGTGCAAATCTCCTAATAAAGGATCATTATTTGTGATGGTCAACCCCTCTATGCTTGCAAAGGAAAAGGAAAGAAAAACCCTAAATGGTAGATTGTACTACAAAGCATGAATTTATTTCCTGAACTAATGCTAGCAGTGGATTTGCAATGAAGAAGTGGATGCAATCCGTAGGAGTATTTGCTAATTTTTTCTATTGCTGCGTTTGGGGGGCAGTTTGGGAAGACAATTAGGGTGGCCCAATGTATGTGACTTCCCTTATTGCGAGTTCTAAAAAGGATCAAATATACGCAATCTAATTATTGCATTGTAGAGATATCTTTTACATTGTTTAAATTTGTGACCTCCCGTTTATATTAGAGCAACTTTACTGTTGCATCAAGGAGCAGTGGAAAATTTCTTTGTAATGTAAGGGTAAGGTGTGTAAATCAGACCCTCCTAAATCCAGTAATGCGGCAAGTCTCATGCACCGAGTCACCCTTTCTTATGTAAACCAGATTAAAATCACATTTATGTACAACTATTCGTCCACTAGCATTTATAGAGTAAATATGGGCACATGCTAATGATCACCTGAATTTGCCTTTTATTCAGCCCAAGTATATCTCAAGTGTCATCATCTCTATTACTATAATTGCTGTTCTTTTCCTTCTAAATCGGCCACTCAATATTTGTGGGGAAATCTGTCCCAGATTTGATCTTTCCTTCCCCCATTATTTTTTTATTTTTTTTGTTAGCTGAGCTTTTGTGTGGTGAAGGCATTTGATTCTTTTGTTTTGGATAGGAAATACATGCTAGTTGAACTACAATATGAGTGATTTCTGAATGTAAATGTCAAAAATTATGCATAATCACGATTCTAGTACGTAACATCAACTAATCACAAAAATAAGTTCCCCATGTCCCAAATTGTGGAGTATTTAAATCAAAGTCTTCTCCATGGAGTAGCTCAATCAAACTAAGTCTTCCATCACTGAGATGTAGCTAAACAAAAACTAAATTAGCCAAGCCTTTTCACACTTAGTGGCTTGACCCTGTATGCATGGACTCTTTATTGCAGTTCAGCTTTATATAGGCTGTTTCATTTTAGCAGTATGACTTCTATTTCCCTGCCATTCCACTTGAATGGAAATTTCTTGTGGACGCCCAAGCGCTATCAAATTATTTGTATTACTTCACTACAAGTCTTTTGTTGCCTTTCCCTCCCTTGCCACTAACCTCAATTAGATCAGCTCATGAATGAAAATATCATTCGACATTAGTACTGATATGAGTCACTACCATACGACATCAATTATATTGAGTAATACATGTTGGTATTAGATATATTAGAGGCAAAATATTTTTACAAATCGTTACATGACTAGAAGATACCGGTGACATATTGGCCAAATATTGGCTAATAACTGGTTATATTACTTGATACATTCCGATATATAGCCAATTTGTTGACATATTGCGATTTTTGTTGAGGTATTAGAAAATATCAGTATCGAGGGCCAAATATCGATATATATCAGCTGATATTTTGCAGATTAGTCAATATTTCATTTTATTTCCACATCAATTGATTCTAGATTTAAGTCTTGACTTGGTTTTCACTAATTATCTTATTGAGGTGATCTTGCCATTTATTATTTATTATTCTTTATTGTAATCCTTGCCGTGTTTGTGTTCCCAATTTCTTCTTCTATCCAAATTGATCCTCATAGCATTTCCTCTCTGGTTTTTTTTTTTTTTTCAATTCCATCATATTGTCTTTTGCACTTGTTATTTTGTCTTTTTATCCTATGCTTATTTATGTCTTACTTTCCACAGAGAATTTACAATACCTACAAGATGACCTATCTATTATTGTAGATGACAAATATGTTTTATTTTATTTTTGGACTATTTTGTAAAGTTTAGTTTGTATTATCTTTTTTTTTTAATAGCAAGTGCTCATTGTTACGAGATCCTTGGATAAATATACCAAATCATCTCTCTTAACTTGACTTCTTTTTGTACCAATACCCTTTCCTTTGCTTATACTTCCATATTATTTATTTTCTTTTCCCGTGCGGGCATTTGGATGCCCCATACGAAAATTTTCTTGCCCAATACTACCCCCGGCAATTATATAATTTTTCTTTTGAAATATATCAATTTCATATATAATTTGCCTCTTTTGAAAGTTATCTTCTATGTTCTCTTGTGAGCCTATTGAGGAGCATGGCAGCTAATGAGATTCATAACATTTACTGTCTATTGCCTAATATTATATGTATATTCTGAAAGTTCTCTTCAGTATTTACTTCTAAGCATACTGGTAGGATATAATGTAACACCTCGAATAGGTCATTAGTCCAGCAAGCATCTCCCATGAGTCCTTTTCTTCACTCAAGCCTAAGAAAAGAGAAGGACTTTTGTTATTAGTTGTAAGCGCACTCAGGACTTATAAATTAAACTTGCGTTCTTTTCATCTTCCGTGAGTGATGGGGTGCTTCAATCTCCTCCACTCAATCTTCATCACTCCATGCCACAAATTCATTTTAAGACAACTCATTAGACGGTGATGGAATCTCACTAGGTTTGTTTTTCATTTTCCAACTATTATTATCCGTTGTTATTGCCATTGTGCAAGCCTTGATCCGTTGTTGGCTCTGATAACACGTAACACATCGAGTATGCTACTGGTTCTGCATCTAAGTTATCTTGTGCAGTTTGTCCCTACGTAGGCCCAAGAAAAGGGAAGAGCTCTTGTTATTTGTATTAGGCCCACTCCAAACCTTATAAAATGAACTCATATTGTTTCCATGCCCCATGTTGGATGGAGTGTTGCACATAAGACTAATAAGATTCATTATTTCTCTTGCTAAAACAAGCTTAATTTTATTATTTTGTCTCGTACTTTTTTAGCATATGTGTTAGCATCCGTTAGGTTATTATCTGTAATGAATGATACCTATAACCTAATCCACTATTATGTCGTTTCCCTGTGACCAAAACTTGTGCTGTGATTTAAATTTTGCTCCAATTGTTTTTAGTATCACATTGTATTTATGTTAAATCATCCAAAGATAATGTCTCTTCTATCTTCAAACAATTCCCAATATGGTCCTTAGGTTGCTAGTTTCCCACTATCCCAGTCTACAACTTGCTTCTTTATCTATGCGACAACATACAGAATAGTGTAGAAACCCTTGGATACTTGTCACTGCAAGAACTGGCTTGACATGTTAGGGATGAGTTTTGGTTTGTTCTACAAACTCGACAGGTATACACATGCATGAGTGACCAATGTCAATTCTCCTTGGTTGCATGTGTGGGTATTCTTACCCATAGATTAAAAACGCCAGTACATGCATGAGCTCGCATAACTTATCTCTTCCTCTTTCTTTCTCCATGCTTCCCCCAGATCTTATGTAACATATAAGTGGTAGAAAAAGCTGATGTTTAGGGTAAATTAAAGGAAAAGGGTTGAAGAGTGGAGATGTTGATCTGCAAAAAGTTTGATTCATTTTTGTAACTGATGTACCTTCTGGTCAGGTAAACCGGAGGTGTCAACCGTTGTTTATAAAGTAGGTGAGTGTATGCATGAATTGATAAAATTATGGAAGGAACATGAAGCATCTCGGCCTGAAGAAGATGGTGAAAGCTCTCACAATGGCCCTACTCTAGAAATCCGGATACCAGCTGAACATCTTACTGCAACAAATCGCCAGGCAAGTTGCAACATAATATCTTTTCTGTAGTGTTTTGAGGGTTAGTAGGATTATTCTACATGTAACATGAATTATGCCGTGGTATTTAAAATGATTCTTCAATCCTGCTATCAATTGAATATTTTAGTTAATGTGGTATTTACTGGATCGTTTTCTGAATGGGTGGAACATATATGTCGACAGTGTCTGTGTACAGGGCTTTTGGTCCGTCCTATAGCCACTGCAACCCTACTTGCAGGTTCTGTGGCCAAGAGCTCATATGGCTTTTTGAAGCTTTAGTATGATTTTGGATGTAATGCCAAGAATATTTTGCTTCCACTGTTTAAAGCATCTTCAGATTGGGGAATATATCTTTCCCCCTTCTAATTCGGTATTATGTCTCCAGAACTAGAGAGATTCCTTGGTATAAGCACCGTAGACAATTTATTGTTTGCTTCATTCAAGTAGCATTTTCTTCTATCACATATCATGATGTTCAATATATATTCTGCATTCGCTCTATATCTGTTCATCATTAACTATGTGCCTCATGAGCAGGTCAGAGGTGGTCAGCTTTGGGGGACTGATATATACACCAATGATTCAGATATTGTTGCTGGTATGGTCCTTCAATTTGTAGAAGGAAAAAGAAACGCTTGATTTATTATAACTAGGACTATAATGTTGAATGTTGTCTTACAGTTCTCATGCATACGGGTTATTGCCGCCCAACAGCATCTCCTCCTCCATCTGCTATCCAAGAGCTGCGCACTACAATACGAGTGCTACCTCCTCAAGATTGTAAGTTCAAATGAGAGTATGCCATGCTTCAACTGCACATTTTTAGGAATCACTTTTAAGTTGACGGTGCATTGCAAACCATATGTATTCTTAATTTATTTATCATTTGTGGGGATATCTTGGAAAATCTACCCCACTGGATTGCTCCCCTCAACCACAATCTAGATGGTGCACATTGGATTGCTATGGTAGTGTGGTACATGATCTGGATCGCCTAGATTGGCAGTCTGATTTCTTAAAGAAAACTACATAAATTGCCCATATCTTTGAAAGAACTTCCAAATCTGTTGAAGAAATGGTATTAAAAGCAATGAAAGAAAAATGAAATATGTGCTTTCTTTTTTATGATTCTCTGCACCTTATATCTAGGAATCATTTTCTTATTCAAAAATTGAATTCATTAAGATGGGTAATGGATTACCGGCAGTTGAAGAGCTTTGTTGTTACCAGGGGCAAAATCAAGTTGCAATGGAAGACAGTAGCATTTGAGAGCTTAGTGCTTGTGAGGGAGGGGAAGGAGAATGAAATTAGAGATAAAGGAGGAAAACAAAGAGTTGCAGAGTGCACGGTGAAAGAGAAATTTGCTGCTGCTGCTTTGATGAGAAATGAATAAAGCGGATAGGGGAAAGAGAAGGAAAAATTTCATACTGTTGCTTTGATTTTTTACTTTTTTAAGTGTTCATCAAGTTGATGGTCTAATGAGGAAATAAGAAAAGTTTGGAGGGGGCAGGGAAGAAGACAAGTGATCACAGAAGATTGTTGAGCTAGGTAGTTGGACATATAATTTTATGTTATTGCTGACAGCAGCTATAAGGGGAAAGAATTGATCCACTTCAGAGCTTGTTTTGCTGAACAGTGATAGTATATGGTGGATCATTTGTTTAGGTTTCGCCAACTCTGGGGCTTGTGCAATCAATTACCCATTTAAGTTTATTAGTTTGATTGGTATTGAAATGTGCTTCATTAAAGTTTATGGTTACTACTCACTTTAGAAGTAATAACATGTACATAAATTGTAATAGTAATTTGAGCAAAATCACTCTCCTATCTTTTACAAATGTTATGCATCATACAAGGAAGTTATTCTATTAAATTAACTGTTTGAAGAGAATGAGGGTATGACAAAAAAATTGAATTTAGGATTTAGCCAAGCAAAAATGTATATGGCATAATGCACCTTTACTATTTACTAATCCATCCGAGTTGAGTTTTTATTTCATACCACATTTTTCCTAAGCAAGTCTGTGAACTTAATCCCTTCACACCACACATCAAACTGATTAGTGTGCTCCAGTAGGCTTATCACCAACCTGAATGTGTTGCGTAGGTCACCGTGTTCTTTCCCTCTATATTGAAATGAATTCTGTTAATGACAAGTCGAAACTCTAAAATGTGAAATTTCTGTATTGGATAAAATAAGGTTAGGCATGACCTTTCAATGGAAGTAATTTTCATTGTTGACACTGAAATTTTAACCACCGAACTTTTAGTTATTTGTTCTCATTTTCTAAGTTAGTCACTCTGGTGGTATGCGGAAAAAAGGTGTGGGATTAGCACAATAAAAGCTGCAAATACTTCTATATGTATGAAGGATTTATGCTTTGTCCTAGGTTGTCCTCTTGTTCTTTCCCCTTGTCTTCAATCAATATCCTCCAGTTTAAGCTAGTGTGAAATTATAAAACAAGCAAGCTAGCTAGTACTATCTGCTTTCCTGTTTATCCAAGCAAATCATCTTTGTTCTGGCAAAGGGTAAATCTTAGCCTAGTGTGTATCTTTTGGGTGGTTTTTTCATGATATTCTTCTTTATTGTATCCAGGTGATTAATGCTTCTTTTTGATCTTGGGTTTGATTTTGTGTTGTTTTGGCGTGAAATATGCTAAACCTTGTTGATTGCAAAGTTGAATCACTTATTTAATGGATGAATTGCAAGAGCCCTTAATTTTATTCTGTACTTAGCTATTCTCTGCCGTTGCTGTGAAGAACCTGACAACTACTAGTGAATGTTATCCCTAACCTGAATGAAATGTCCACTTGCATTAGGCTATGTTTCTACGCTGAGAAACAATGTTCGTTCTCGTGCCTGGGGAGCTGCTATAGGTTGCAGTTACCACGTTGAACGTTGCTGCATTGTGAAGGTGAAGCCTCCCTCCCCCCTCTCTGCAATTCCAGACATTTTAAAAATTGTCAATCCATCCGCCACCCCTTATTGTAGTCTTCTTCTAGTTATATATTTCAGTTCAGTTACTCTTCTTGGGACTGACCTGTTGTATCTTCAACAATTTTTTTCACATTTGCTTTCTGTCTTTTGATTTTATTCCAGAAAGGAGGTGGAACCATTGACCTTGAACCTTGTTTGACACATACATCAACAGTTGAGCCTACTTTGGCTCCGGTTGCTGTGGAGCGTACGATGACAACTAGGGCTGCAGCCTTGGTATTACATTCAGAACATTGCCCAACTTATGCTTTTTGTACTAGTTTTTTCCGTCTCTTGGTGACAAAATAGAAAAAAATTCCCTTTTTTCTTTAATATTCGTGAGAATAAAGGATGAGCCTTTCTGCAATAATAAGATTTTTTTGCATTTTGTATCTTGCAAGCAATTTAGAAAGTTGGATGGCCTAGTCAGTCTAAATTTTGCTATTTCTCTCTCTCTTATAGGCAAGTTGCCTAAAATTATTGAGTAAATGCTATAGAAACTATGATCCTCGCTCTCTTGTTCATCATCATTAGACGTGATTATCTTATCTGTATGAGATTATTAAGGAACTAGTTACTATTCTAATTAGTTGGTTAGCTAGTTGACATTGAGAATGACAAGTCATGTATATTAGCTGATTCTTTAGTCCTTGCTATGAAGAGCACATAACTGTAATGAGAGGCAGACAAATGAATAACCAATTAGACATCTCAACTTGTCTCCATAACTTATTTTCCTCTCCTTTATAATCCCTTCTTACGTATGGCTCTACTTCCTTCCATGTCTCATAAATCTTCCTCCTCTCTTGAATTCTCTTTCTCTGCTCTCTCCCCATTTGCTCCCTTTCTTCCTTATTTTTTCTGTAATTTTACTTAATTTCATGTGTGTATGACCTTGGCATTGAATTGGTCTAGTTGTGGTCATGAAAATAAGGTGGTAAGTTGTTTATCTTGAATGAGTATTATGCCCTGGAGGCCCTTGCTGATTGTACAGAGAAAAAGAGAGAACCGTATGTTATAAGTTAGAATGCTCGTGCTTTTCTTTCGATCAGTAATGTTAATTAGCATAATTCCACGGGATAAGGTTGCATGCTAGGTTTTATTCATTGCATCCCATTGTGCATTTGGCTAAGTTCATATGAATGGTTTTTGCAAATTATATGGTGATCCTCGTGGCATACAAGTGATAAGTCATACATTTAAATTTCACATTTTCTGTTGTTTGACATCTTTACACGAAGATTCCGGGATATATGTGAACATGGTATGTTATTTGGTCTGTGTTACATATTTTGGGAATTTTATATCTACAACTCTTTTCTCCTCTATTTTGGCTGAGTATCTCAACTCTTGTTAGGGATAAGTTGTCCATTGTATGAAGGTACTTGTTTAGCCTTGTGGTTTTCTGCGTGTGTTTATGTCTATGTCCATGTTAAGGGATATGCCCATCGTGTATGGATATCGGCTTACTTAACATTTTTTATTTTGTGCTTCAGAATGCATTGCGGCAGCAAAGATTTGTGCGAGAAGTCACAATACAATATAACCTGTGCAATGAACCTTGGTATAAGTCCTCTCTTGTTCTTGATCTCTTCATTTTGCTTTTGATTCCAGTTTTAGTAATTATATTCATTATCTAAAATCTATCATCTGGATTCATCCTCTAAAATCTATCATCTGGTGAGAATTGAGATTTTTCCAGAGTTTTGTGCCCAAATAGCTTTTACACAATTTTGCAGGGATTTGGATATCATTTAAGTTTTTGGAAAAAAAGAATAAACAAACAATTCATTGGTAAATTTAAGGTCCTTAGATCTACTTTATGTTATTTTATGTCTGTAGTGAGCTTGTTTCAGGCGCTTGGAAAATTATTATGGACCATCCATTTTAGGGCTATAGACATTCTTCACTATGTTCTCAACATTTGCATGGAGCAAGTCAGTAACTGTGTCAGACGGAGTTTCCTTTGCATCATATTGTGGACTTCTTGAAATATTTTACCTGTGCCATTTAGGGTAGAAATTTTACTCCAAATAATCACCAACTATGGCTTGTAGTGTTATGGCTACTACTTATATTGCTCATTGATTTGGTGGGATCAACTTCCCTTTGGTGGTGTGAACTTGAAGCCCCCCATAAGCTGATGACTGTGAATTCCCATAGGCTGCATGAGCCTCTTCCATACCTTCCAGCATGATGGGCTATGGAGAGGACACCTCTGTTTTTGATGCGAAGGTTAATAAAGCTTGATTGGATGCCTTTTGAGTTCCTTTCATTGAGGATGAATGTTGCCCGAGATTTTTGAATGGGGTTGGTAGGTTTTGCAAGTTTGAGCCTCTGGGTAGGGGTAGTTTTTTTTATAAATAAAATGAGAAGCTAGTTTGCAAATTAGGGATTGGGAGAAAGAAATCAAGATGTTCAAAAGGGGAGTTGGAGAGCTTGGGGTTTTTTTGTTTACATTAATGAAGCTTTAAGTTCATATTCCTGCAGCACTGGAAATGATGGATGAGATACTTTCCAAAGCTTCACTGGAAGTGTATGGAGCTGTGGAAAGAACCAAAGGATTGATGGTTCCATATGGTGGGATGGAGTTTTCTGACATAGAGGAGGGCGTATGATTTCCCTGAAGATATTTGAGGAAAATGGGTTGGAGTTGTAGACAAAAGGGTATTGGATGTATTAATGTGGTTGTGGGTGGTCTATCAGATTGTCTCGAGGTTTACTTAAATTTTTGGATAAAGGGGAGAGTGTGGGAATTGGTGGGTGTCATTCAGGGGCAATGAAGATTTCTGGGCTTTTGGTTTCTCAAAGGGTTATTGGATATAATAATGTGGTTTTGGGTGGTCTGTCAGACTCTCAGGAGGTTTACTAAATTTATGGATAAGGGAAAGAGTGTGGGAGTTGGTGGGTGTCATTCTAGGGCAATGGAGATTTCCGAGCTTTTGGTTTGTCAAAGGGTTATTGGATATAATAATGTGGTTTTGGGTGGTCTCTCAGACTCTCAGGAGGTTTACTTAAATTTATGGATAAGGGAAAGAGTGGGAGTTGGTGGGTGTCATTCTGGGGCAATGGAGATTTCCGGGCTTTTGGTTTGTCAACAGCTTGCCAAAATTTTTTTGGACGATGAAGAAGGTAGACCAGGCTTTTTCCAACTTGTTGGCTGGTCAGACCTCCAAAGCTTGAGGATGTGGAAGGCACACATGGCTTCACATGGAGGAGTGTGTAAGGGAAGCAGTTGGAAATGTTGCTGTGAATGATTTTGTTACAGCTTGTCAATCCAGGTATTTGCATTTGAATTTTCTAGGTCTGAGGTGTTGTCTGGTTCAAGTCTTTTTCTTACATCTCAGTTCTGCAAGGGATATTAGGCCAAATTAGTTAAACAATCTAGTCATCAATTGACAATTTTTGTTCTGGCAAATAATGGATGAGAATTGTAGTTGTTTGGTATAGGTCTTTTTGGTTGGAAACAGAGTCCGAGATTGTGCAAGACATCTACTAAAATGGGAGTATAAAACTTCCCTCTCAAAGCATAATAGAATAAACAAAAAGGGCTCATATTCAGTGCAAGGACAATTGGCTGTGAGTGACAAGAATGAAGGAAAGGGAAGTTGGAACCATGGAAGAAACGAGGCCTTGCAGAGAAGAAGAAAAAGACAATGAGGCATCGCAGAGAAGAAAAAGACGATGAGGCATCGCAGAGAAGAAGAAAAAGAAGATAGATGATATTGAGAGAAGTTCTTAGGGTTATGAATGGCTTCAAGGGGGACTGCACAGCTGAAGAGATCTCATCCGCACAGCTGGGAAGATCACAACCCTTCTTTTGGTTCGCGGAGGATCATATTAATCAGTGTTATACAGTTCATTGTTGAAGGCTCATTTACGGTCACGTGAGAAGGAGCATGGCAACCTTTACAGCTCAGCAAAGTAATTAGGGTGGTGCAACAAACTCCAGCAAAAGCACATGGCTCCAACTTCTTACACATTCCATCACCTTTATTGGGAAAGAATCAAGTATCAAAATTGGGAATGTATTCCTAGATTGGCTATAAATAGTAGCGTGTATAAAGATGTAGGTTGTGCAATAAATTACCACATTTGAGTAGAAGTTATTCTTGGAGACCTCCTCCCTATGGGAAAACTGTCATCTTTCTCTTCATTTTGCTGTTACTCCACCATTCTCCAGATCCAAATCACTCACCAGAAAAGAAAAAAATAAGGAAGAAAAGTAGTTGCTTACATTGGTGCTGGTGGTTGAGTTGTTCTTGGGTAGGGTCGAACAAAATTCTTGGTGGGTAAAACCATAAAGGTAATCAAGAAGTGAGTTAGCAGGTTATGGTGTGCTTGAGATATAGCCGGTGAATATAGAGTGAAAAGTACAGGAGAGAGGCAGCTTATGTTAGCAATAATTAGCATGTATTACCTTTATGTCAAAATGTAAAGTTCAAAAAATGAAGGGCACAGCCACAGCACATATGGGCAGGATTGGGTACTTCAAAAGATCAAGGGAATCTAGTTGATTAGTCGATGGAAGCAGAGTTGAGGTCCTAGCGATGCTGGCAGCGATTTAAACTTGTGTCACAAGGGGGTGCCCAAGTAGATTATATAGAAAAGATTTATTCAGTGGATTGGGATTTTTTTATTTTAAGTTTAAATCTTGCTTTCATATAGTGTGCGGAGGCTTCTTTCTTATGTCCTGCTTTTGGTTTGACGGTTTTGTTCCCTTTTTGGGTGTTGGAAGGGGTTTGCCCAAGCCCTTTTGTTTTCTTTTGCAGGATCACTGGATTCTGCATTTTAATTAATTTTTTATTACGTGGCAACAATATTGCCTCTCATAAGTGAGTCACTGGGTGGTATCCAGGACAATATATAGAGGGGATCGGTTCAGAGGATCTTTCAGGCATGGATTAGGGTTTGTTTTATGCTTTTATCAATGTCCAATGTGTCCTGCTTTGATTTGAGGATTGTCTCTTTTTTTTACCCTTTTTCTTGGGAAGGTTGGTTATCACCTAATGCCTAAGGGGATTATCCCATGTAGGAAAAAATTGCAGCCCAATGAAATCCCAAATGATGTGGTGTTGTTCAATAGTTTACCAAATCTCATTCAAAGCCTACCCATGAATTACACGAAAGCTTTACATTGCTTCACATCATTTGGAATATAATTGGTGTGCTATCCTTTGTATACATATGGCATTATTCTTGCTTAAGCTTTTTTGCCCCCTCCTGCATGATCATTGGATCTTTGATTTAATATATACATTGTTCAAAAATTTGCCCACCAACAATGGAATTGCTCTCTCTGTGATATAAACTGGCCCCTGAATAATTTTCTTTTGGTAGGGGCAACAAAAAATTAGTTTTATGATACTGAATTTGACAATTGAATGCCCACTTACCTAGTTATATTTTCCTTCCTTATCCTTGTGTGATCATTGATTTTGAATTTTGTAGAGGAAATAAAGGTGGTTGTGTGGTCCATCTTTTTTTGAATTTTTAGACCAACTTTCTTTTTCGACTGCAGATTTGAGGGATGAACAGAAATTGAGATTATTGCCTTCCCTCAAAGTTAGTGCCATTCACAGCTAAGTCAATATGGACCAAGGGAGTATTTATTGCAAAATCATCTGATTAATTGTAACCGTGATGATCTCTCTTGTGAAATGTTAACCTCAGTTTCATAAAACATATCTGTTTGGTTGTGAGCTGTTTTTTTTGCCTTCTCTGTGTTTGTATACTACATTTCCTGGATGAAACCGTGGTTGCACTCAACAGATATCATGGTTTTAAATTTCCCAGGATAAAGTATAGTATAAGCATTGTTGCTGACAAGGGCCTGAAGAAGCCTCTCTATACATCTGCACGTTTGAAGAAGGGAGAAGTTCTGTATTTGGAGACTCATACATGCAGGTAATTGTTTAAAGATTATACTTTCTCTCTTGGCATGTGATAATGGTTATCATATCCTGGCAATGTTAGTTTAGGGCTGCCTTTGGCATTCATTGTGTGGTTGTGGAGCAGGACCACATGATTGGTGAATATAAAATGCAATGGTAGTATTTGTTATCATTTCTGTTCCTTTTTTATGTTCATAGAAAAAGAAATAGTAGTGAAATAACTATTGGTAAGGCTTTGAGGTTTACATACAGTAAACAACAGATATTGCTTCTGAAAAAAACAGAATTTAATTTTTTTTTGGTTTCAAGGGAGCATCTCATTAAAGATAAGATCATTATACACTAAAAGAAGGCTCTTAGGATATTGAATGCAGTAGTAATAAGATGTGGGATGTTATGACTAATTGTATTTGAAGGGCAACAAAATAGGCTTTTGTGGGAATCAAAAGATATACCATGCCAAACGGAAGTTTGGTGGTGGTGCAAGGAGGTCCATGAGAAACTGGCAGCTAAGAAGATTGTTATAAGCATTTTAAAATTGAGAAAGTGATGAAGAATAGAACTATAAAATTGTTGAGCAAAAGGCTAAGACGGTGGTGAGTGATGTTAATTCTAATGCTTATGAGGACTTGTATAAGTGATTTAACATGAAAGAGTGGAAAATGATGTCCTTGGCCAAGCTAAAGCAATAGATATGAGAACAGAACTTTTGAATCAAGTGCAGTGTGTTGCTCCGTTGCTTTTCTCCAGGGTTTTTTCCCACTAGAAATACAACATTTCTTTTGGTTATTGTTTATTGTGAAACTACCTCCTGAGAGCTAAAAGTGCATCCAAAATGATAGTATCAGTGTGAGTTTTGTAAATCTGTTGAAATTCTTGGATTGGAGATGGACTATTACTATTGTTATTGTGTTAGTAGATCTTTTAAAGTATGTTGGTAAAGTTACATATCAGTAGGATGCGTAAGTAATTCAAGAAATATCTTAACTGAAATGGCTATAAGAACTAACTTGTCTAAAATATACCTCTGTATATTGCCTTTGGTCACTATTAGGCATATGTTGGAGTATTGATACCTGGAATAGCAGTGAAATCATCGTAACTGCCAGGGATATTTTGTTGACAATCTTGTCTGCACTGTGAAGTGAATGATGAACTCATTTGACAAAAAGATGTTTGAACCTGATTTTTTTTTTTTTTTTTCTGGGGAAAAAATTACAATTTGTCTTATGTGTTATATTTACCGTCTGAATGGTCAATGTTTTTGTCATCCCATCATCCAAAGCTTCATTCCACACTGGATTGATATATTGCTTGTTATCTGGTCACTGGAGGGACAATCTACTCTGTAGCAGTTAGGAGACATTGGACCCTTTTCCTTTTGTTTCCTTCTGCAAGTCTTCATAATCGATGACTTTTCTGGATTTCAACCTTGTGGTATTATTTGCAAGCCTGTTGTTTCTGGGACATTTGTAGTTCCCCTGTGATCTTGCAAAACAAACAGTAGATTCTCAGTATTCTGGCTTGATCATTGCTTAAGGGATAGCTAGTAGCTACTGTCATCAATTTTCTCCAAGACTTACAACACCTGTAGCTTTCAGCTTTGCCATGAAGAGCTAGTCAAATCAGAAAACCTAGCTTTGAAATGTTGTTCTTGTTGCAAAACCATCTGCCCCATTCCACTTAAGAACAATGATTTTTGGTAAGAAAAGCTCCTTTTACCCACTAGAATTGAAACTTTCTAGTGGCATACTATAGCTTGGATATCCAACCCAATTAGACTTGAATGGTTTCCGGTTATGAGGACTAACATGGCAGCCATAAGTAAATGAAATAACCTTAGGTTTATTATGTTATTTACTACTACTTTATTCTTCTTTTTAAAGAATATGCTGTTTTAATTGACTCTGTATACTCTGCGTCATTGTAAAATATTTCTCCTCCTGCATTGTCTTACCATTCCTTATGTTTTCAGCATTCAGTCTCTAACCAGTCTTTTATAGAACTGCATATTTTTATATCAAAAGTCTGCACGAGCTTAATTTAATCACGGATGTTCCTACCTTCTGCAATTTTGGTGGTTGTCTGTAGGTATGAGCTCTGTTTTACTGGAGAGAAGATACTCAAAGCATCGACAGGGTCACAGGTTCATGAAACAGAGACAGATAAGTCTCAAAATCACAGTGGGAATTCTATGAATGGTGAACGAAGCCTTACAGATGGTGATATGACAGTGATTGATGTATTTCGGTGGTCTCGGTGTAAGAAGCCCCTTCCCCAGAAAGTCATGCTATCACTGGGGATTCCTCTTCCTCTGGATTATGTGGAGGTACTTATCTCTTCCTTTTTGTTCTATTGTACAAGTATGAACAAGAGCTCACACCTGTTACCCCATTATTTCTCATTTCTTTGGCATGTCGGTGGGATTCCCTTTCTTCCAGCATTTCGGTGGGGAATTCTGTCTTACAATTCACCTTGTATATGATTTCAATGTTTTCATGCCATTTTACCCTTTTGCCTGGTCATTAAGGTTTATGTTCAGATCAAAGAAAATATGAAAGAAAGGAAAATAATAAGGAAAAAAATTTAAAAATATATATTTCTTTTATTTGGATGTTATTGAAATTTATATTACAAAGAAAATAATTTTTTAAGAAAAGTACATTCGTTATTTAGTAATTAAAAAAATTAAGAGAAGAAGAATGTCTTTGATAAGGAAAATTATTTTTTTCCTTCCATTTTTTTAATTTTCACTTGATTTTAAATGAAAAATGATTTTCATGTAACACCAATATTTTCGACCATTTTTTCCATGCTATTTTTTCCCCTAAAATTTTCCATTCAATCCAAACACTAAAAAGCATTTTCTTTCAAGTTTTTCCTCTTTCCTTCATATCTTCTTAATCCAAACATACCCTAAAACTCCATAGCATTAGGCAGCCGATTGAAAGTTGCCAACTTGCTTAATTTCCGACCATTCTTATGTCATTGTGAACTAGTAAGAAGCAATAATACTTTTAGACTGACTTCATGAGAAACTAAAACAGTATGCTATGATCAAAACAGGTTCATGACACTTATTCTCCGGGATGTGTTCTCCTATTTTTCAGCTCTACCTGAAAGCAACTCCTTTGAGCATCCCTGATTCCTGGACCTGTCTCTTCTTTGTTTATGCTTCGATTGTTGTGGACTGTTGTTTCTCATCAGTTCAAAATTACCTTGCCCGACATAGATGTCTCACTTCCATTTGCATGTCATAAACAATTGTGGCTTTCTATTTTCGGAATCATTTTTACTTCTTCCCTTAACCTCTATTGAAATAGAGATTTTCTTTCCCATATAACTGTTTCTTAAACCTAAACCAAGATCCTTTTGTTCTAATTCCTCTTTGTTCCCGATGGGAAACATTTTGTTTCTACGATGGCCCAAGAACATGCTGATTCTTCAATCGTAGAGAGACTTTTCAATTGTGAGGTACTGTTACGAGCTCAATATATACGAGTGTTATTTTATAAAAAATAACTCAGATTTTAAATCATTCACTTGCTTCTTGCTCCCACCTGCCGGCTAATGGAAATAGATTGACTGCCGCAGATATACATGTGATTTTGTCTGCACCAGTTTGTACATGAACGTGTGAATTATATTGAGAACTTTGTTATTTTCACTTGGGCAAGTCAATATGTGGTCCTCCCCTCCCCCTTCTAGCCTACCCATTGCAATTATATAATTTGGTTTATAAAAATAAAGAAAAAAGAAAAAATTTATCAGCAAACATGACAGAGTTATCACACTGCTCAAGCTTTGTTCTTTAATTGGGAGCAAAGCTTAGCTTGATTTATTAAACGTCTGGAGCAAAGCTAGTATAAACTTTAATTGCTCGATCACGAGTTTCACTTGGATTCATCACACGACATGGTGGGCCTGAGTATGCGGCAAGTGTTTTTTAGCGGTTTCCCACTCATTTCCGGTTGACAACATATTGTGTCTTGCCTGTGAACAGGTACTGGAGGATAATCTTGATTGGGAGGATGTGCAGTGGTCACAAACTGGTGTCTGGATTGCCGGAAAAGAATACCAACTCGCGAGGGTACATTTCATGTCGCCCAATTAGCACAGGTGCTCGCTCTCCTCTCTCGCCCACGTCTTCTTCTTGTGTGTTCGTAAGTACTATTGCAAGGTGCTTCAAAAACCGTTTATGCGTTACTAGTGTTTGTAATTCTGATGATTAAACGATTTAAACTCTTTATATATATATATATATACGGGTTTATAATGCTGACTTAAACAGCATTTGTTCACCGTCCACCTGCTTTTCTCGGTTGCAAAATACCACCGACTCTCTATGTATGAGCTGCCTCGGTGCCTTGAAGGGTGCCCTTGGATTGTTGCATTGATATTGTTGGGGAACTTATGATGCATACATGGCGTTTGTGGTTTTGTAAGAGCTTAGTGTGTGTGGGTAGGTTAATGGATGGAGGAGAGTTGGTTTATATCCTAATGAGAAGCGGCTTGTCATCGGTTCGGATTTTAAATATTTAAAATAAGATATAAAATAGTTGAATTTGAGTTATTTCTGGATATAAAATAGTTTTGTTCAATAATATGGTGTTGTTTGGGAACTTATGGTGTTAAATGGCACGATCGAGACAGTCTTATTTATTTAGGTTGCCTGCATATAAAGGTACCGTGTCGTTATGATTTGAGATAAAAAAATGTCTTGATCCATCACGACACATGGCCCACTTGTGCTGGGCCGGGCATGCCCCAAGGTTGTGTTGTGTGTTAGGTATAATTGTAATATCTAAAAAATAAGAAATAAAGTTATGGAAAATATTGTAAAAAGATATTTTATATTTTATTTATTTTATTAAATATTTTTAATATTATAAATTATAAAAGTAAAAAATTATATATACTCAATAAAAATTTATTTTAAAATTTTACTTATATTAGTTATTCTTTTTATTAAAAATTTAAAATAAGTATATTTTTAACTGTAATTTTGTGTCTAATTAATCATTGAAAATGATGTATGTATCTACTGTCTTTAGTTTCTTTTTGCTTATTTTTTGGTTGACTATTTGGTTCTCAGTGTAGAAGGCTGATTTTGATGATATTATATTTGTTAGTGGGGTTAGGAGATACTGTGCCAGCTATACAGGTATGAAAAATATATTCTAGTTAGTTTTAAATAAATTTAAAATCTTAAACTCTGATTTGTTATTTATAAAGTTGAAAATGTGATTAGATTGTAAGTAATAAAGAAATTTTGTATGTATATTTTTACTTATCAGACATGTTTTATGTTGAGTTCGTGTCAGAGAAAGCAAATCTTATCAACCACATTTGCTACTAATGCTTGCTTCTGCTACTGAATTAAATAATTTTAGTATAGATTATGTTGCATATAAATTGTATATTACATGTATTTTGTAATGGATGGGGGACTTTATTTCTCCTGCAATGTTCATCATCCTCATATTATTGTATAAATTTTTAAGATAGATATGTACTACACAAAAATTTATACGAGGATTCATAAGTGTGGTAATGTAGGTTAGCTTTGGAAGAATTTTTTTAAAAAATATAGTTAAATATAGTATTATTAAATATATTATTTTAAATAATTTTTATGTTTATTTAAAATTATTTATTTAAATTTTATATTTATCACTATCGTGGGTATTGTATGAAAAATATCAGAATCATTCTAAAAAAGTACAAAATTGTTAATATATAATAATAATTAGTTTAATAGTAAATTAAAGGTGTATAATAGGTTTCTATAAATTTGTTAGTGATAAAATAAAATATTTAATTATTTTTTAATCTATTTATATTGACTTGACTATTATGATATTTTTATTGTGAAAGATAAATAAAATAAAATAAAAAAAATGTGCAATCTTTAGTATTTGGTATGTGGGTTTTATTGTATTGGGCAATAATTTTTATCTTTTTGTATTTAAATTTATTTTGTCAGTATAATATCTTGAAATATTATTTTTTAAAAATGTATATTTAATAAAAAAATAAATAATATTTTATTTTTTATATAATAAAGAATAAATTATAAAATATTATTGATATAAAAATTAATAATATAATATATATTTTTATATGGATATTATTTAAAATTAAAAAATTATGATTTAAATAAAAATTAATATAATTATTATTTAAAAAATTATTAAAAATAATAAAATAAATCTTATTAAATATTTAATATTTATTTATAATAGTATTAATTATTTTAAAAATTATAAAAATAGTAAGTGGGTACTTAAAAATTTTAAATTAATATATTTTTATAATTTTTAATTTTTAAAAATATCATATATGGTTAAGTAAATATGATATAATTTATTACATAATAATCATATATCATTAGTAAATAAAATACTAGATTTTATTAGTATTAATCTTAAAATTTATTTTTATTTAATTTTTTTAAAAAAGATTGATAGTTTACATTTAGTAATATATCATCGTATTTTTTCTTACTTGAGTTGCATATATTTTTATAAATATATTTTAAACTTATATTTTTTTTTATCATAAGAAAAAAATTTCAAATAAATTATATATTCTACTAGTCCATTCCAATTTAACTTCTAATTGAACTAAAAAATTTTTAGCTTTACACTATTTAAAAATATTAATTTAATTTGTATTAAGAATAATTAATATCTCTTATTTTTTTTTAATTTGAGTATATCTTTAAAGCTTTTATATGTATAATTTTTTTATATGTTTTTATGAACAATCTATTTTTATTTTAATTAATTTAATTTTAAAAAATTATCATAAATTATTAAAATTTTTTCTAGGAATATTCAAAATTAAGGGTAACAGTTATATTTGAGATAGATTATGATTTAGATACTTTAAAATTACTATTAATATGTGTGTATATTGTAATTAATATGAGAGTATTAAAATAGTATATATATATATCAAAATTAAGAAAATTATGTGTTATAATTAAAATAATTTATTTTTAATTAATAATTAATTTAAATTTAAAAAATTATCATAAACTATTAAAATATTTTCTAGGGATATTTAAAATTAGGAGTAATAGTGACATTTGATATAGATTATGATTTTAATATTTTAAAATTATTATTAATATGTGTATATACTATAATTAATATAAAGTATCAAAATAATATATATATATTATCAAATTTAAAAAAATTATATATTATAATTAATAATTAAAATATAAAATAATAATATTAAAATATAAATTATAAATAAAAATTATTAATGTGTATATACTTTAATTAATATAAAAGTACCAAAATAATATATATATATATGCATACTATTAAATTTTTTTTAAAAAATTTATATATTATATTTAATAATTAAATTATAAAATAATAATAATAATATATAAATTATAAATAAAAATTAATAAAAATAATATAATTATATCAATAACATATGATTCGGATAATGATTATGTTACCGTTGGAATTCAATAACATATGGGCCATGCAATTGAACACATTTATTTGGAACTTGTCTTGGTTTTTTCTGATTAGATATTATTTTATATTTTTATTAATTGTGATCATTTTAAAAATAAAAGGTGATAAAATTAAATTAAATACTAAAAATTATTTTAAATTTATTTTTATATATTATAAAAATAAATATTAATTATTAAAAAAAATAAATACGCATCCTATATAAAAATATTATAACAAATTATTTTTTTTAATTGTGAATCAGCGGTACTACTCTCTAGTCTCCAAGACCTTGATCTTGGTGTGACAGAAATTAAGATTCAACGATGAGTTAGAATCAAACGCTCTAAATTCTTTCTATTATTTGATTAATATTGAACAATTTTAAAAATAATATTATAATTTAATTAATATTAAATAATTATAATTAAAAATAATTAAATTATATTATTTTTTAAAGGGGTGGGCTCCTCGAATCCCCTCACCCCTCTCCTCTCCCCTTCAAAATCAAAGAAAAACGAACATAATTTATTGATTGCCTTCTTATTTATTATGACACATTCAAATTTATAGGCTATATCTTTTATAGAGATATAATTTTTTCTATCACAAAATGTTTATAGATTTTTTAAAATAGTATTCTTATAATTTAATTATTTTAAAATAATATTTTAATTAATATTTATTTTTAAATAAAAATAGTTAAATTATACTCATTCAACGCAAGATGTTTTTCTAAGAAGAGAGAGAGAAATAGGAATGTGTTTTTTTCTTTTTCTTGGGTAGAAGGATGAGATATTGTAGCTATTATTTTGATACTTTTAATAATATAATATTTTTTAATTATTTATATTAATAAATTAATATAAGGATACAAAGATACACAAATATTATATTATTTAAAGATATTTTAAAATTGACTTGTCCAATACTCCATTGGAAGGACAAATAGCAAGCCATTGAGCAACCACAAGGGAGAATAACAGCCTATGTTTGATTAAGAAATAAAGATTATTTAAAAATAAAGTAATTATAAATATTATATTCTATGGTTTATAAAACAAACAATATTGCATCCTCCAATAAAAATAATGAGGTGAAAATATTTATTTTGGGTATTTTGGGCAGCGACGGCGGCTAATGACTGGAGCTCACAAAGGACTAGAGTGACAGTTGTCATTTAGGATTTATTTCATGGACTCTCAAAATTAAAAATATATATATATATCTAACTCATGATATTAATTATTATTGCTTGTTTTTTTTCTTTTTGTTAACATCAATTTTCACTTTATTATTAATGAAGTATTTCCTTAATTACTGCTACTTAAAATTTCTTTAGCGATTACAATTACAATATTGATATGAATAAACAAGTCAACCACCGGTTAGGTGATTGACTCTAATTTATAAATCTATGGTTAACGCTGGCCTATCACGCCATCTAGCATGAGTATCCGTTGGTCCGGCAGGACAAGTTCGGTTGCCTTGGCACCATGGAATAGCCTATCACGCCATCTAGCCCGTTGGCACCATGGTATTCCCTTGGCACCATGCCTTGGTGCCTTGACACCGAAAGATCGGGTTGACCCCATGAGCCAAGACTGTATTCCAATTGTGAGCCCAAATGGAAACCTCAATTTCGGGCATTGGGGCATCGAGCTGTATAATCTTTGGATTCTCGCGATCCGGCATGACCCATATGAATTCAGACCTTACCCTTTTTGTTATCAAATTCATCCCCCGTTAATAGACCTAAATAAGAATAGATGAATAAATAAATAATATTCCAACAATGGAAAAAAATGTCTCCCAAAAAACCTCTCTTCAAATAAAGAGCAAGAAATGATACTAATTCAAGCAACAATATGGAGAAATTTTTGATTGCATCATTGTCTTCTAAGTAAATAAAATAGACACCTAACCTGAAGTAATAAATCAGAAAGACAACCTGAATCAGCTGGAGCACCATCAAAGCCACAGATTCCACTGCTCTCACCCCAGAGCATTGAGCAAAATATACATGTCATACCCGACAAAAATGGGAAGCAAAATCGATTGCGTAAAACTATGGAATTATAGATGCATCACTTTTCCGCTGCAGCCACATCAATCGTCTCTCATTCTTGAGGGATATAAAAGTTTCCCGAGCATCAGGATTTTCAAATAAGTCCAAAGCAAGAAAATAAAGGCGCTGATCAATGCCTTGCATCTCATCTAATACTTTTATGCATTTGCTTATAGAAAATCGGTCTTCGTTGTTCAGTATAGCAGCAGCTCTCATTTTAGAAGCAGCTGCTATTTCTAGCATAGCATCAACTATGACATCACCAGTAGCCTTACGACTTCTTTTCTGACGGTCTGAACTTGAAGGCATCGTAGACTGCCGTTTGTTTAGCCCATCTATCATGTTTATATCATCTCCAGAGCCAGAAGATGCATACTCATCCACTATATTCAGTTGAGCATTAGGATGAAGAGACATCCTCAAAGTCAAGGAATATCAATCACCGTCTTCAACCCCGCATAAGAATAATCATTTAAAGATCTTGTAAAAGTAAAACGATTTCATCCAATACATTAAATTGCAGCTATGTAACAATGATTGAAAAATAATGAGAACCAGAGGTAAGAGATGGCATATATAAGGATGTTGCACACAAAGCACAACAGCAGTTTTTCAGGTGGCTTTAGGAGACATACTTGAGCAATATGACATCCATTCATCTATGCACTCTAGCAGGCCTATATAAGAATTAATGGATGGACAGGATGGGACGCCATGCCACCCAAGGTGTCTATTGGTATCCCCAAAGCATTTGCTTTTTTAAAAGAATAAACATATGAGAAAAGGTATAACAGCAGTAAGACATTGGTTACACCTCAGCTTGACCCTCCCTTTGCCACTAAGTGTGCAAGGTGACAACATTCTCTGGATATGTGATTTTGAACATCTTCATTGCTTCAGAAACATGTTAACATTTTTAGCTTGTCAAATAATAATTAAAGCATATGAGAAAACAAAAGTAGATATGCATTTGTTCTGCATAAACCTCTCCACAAATTAGAGAACGCAAAAAGAAATCCCATTCTGCTTTCCTTTCCCCGTCTCCTCTTATACCACAGATTACTTCAATTTATCTTCCAATAGGACTGGCACTGAGTTCATAAAATGTACACCATTTACTAGGCATCAGACAGGAAAGGATGGTATCTTCTTGTCTCTAGCTCTTTATTTCGCATCTTTTCTTCAGAATTCTTGGTAAATTTTCACATAAATCATCTATAAAGCAAGGCCCAAGAAAATCCTAAACCACCACTACCAATTTGTACAAATTCATATAAAGGAACCAAGACTCAAATAGCCATATCATATATCCTACAGATAATGCACACCCAATAATTATGAAAGGGAAATTCAAATACATGATAGACAGGGTGTCTAGCCCTAATTCACCAGCATCTGATGGAAGATCAGGACTTCCACAAGTGAAAAATCACCTCAAATACCACAAAAATATGTTGTACTTCTCTGGGTGAGTAATATCCTTCCGATGCTTCACACAAAATTAGGGGGCTTTATGCTGTTAAAAATTAGACACGGTGTCCATGAATGTATATCACAACAGTAAATTGAATACTTTCTTTCATAAATTTGTTCTCTGTGGTGAGCAAGTGAGAGGATTTGAAGTAGTCTGGCCTCAGAACTAACAGCTAACATAGTTTGAAGCACTGTACAACTCCTTGAACATCAAAGGTTGTATGTAACATGCCTTTGCAAATTGGTACACTATAAAGCATCCTATATCAATTTCTTTATTTACATGTTAAAATCAGGAGACAATCAGTAAGAAAAAATAAGGGAAAACACTAAGCAGGGAAAATACATAACTTAATTAAGGCCTCCAACTAGTACATTGCTCTGCTTCCTTCCCTACATCCTATATGGAGTCCTAAAAATTCTAAATGAAATTTTACAAAATACGCTTAAAATTTGTCCGAGAATTAGCTATATTTATTGCACATTCTTTCTAATGTTCTGTCTCACTAAGTTTCTTGGGATGCAAACAGGGCACAGATTCAATTAATGATATTTACTTTAATAAGGCAATGGTAAGAGATACCAAGGGGTTCGTGGTTATAATGGTCATCACCTACATTAATAATTAGTATTATACTTCAAGACTGAAAAATAAATTTTCCTTCTCTAAATGTACTTCATAAAAATCTACACAAGTTAGCTCCATGAACAACTAAAAACGATTTAGGCGAAGAAAAGGCCAATTCCATGGAGCCATGCCCATGATTCCAGCTGTCCCCATCAAACCAGTAGGCCTTTTTCCCTAGTCATCAAAATATTATTACTGCCGAATAACGAATAGCAGAAGCCTTCATTTTCTGTCACCCAACAATCGCGTCACACACACACACATGCATAGAGGATGGGAGATAGATAGATAGAGAGAGACAGAGAGAGAGAGAGATACCTCTTAAAAGCGTGATTGACGCAAAGCAACGCAATAAAAAAGTAGTAAACCAAAAGAAAATCCCTGAAAACCTGAAGTAACGTCAAAGCTTGGGAGGGTGGGAGAGATGCTGTAGAATATCAAATAGCAAAGTACTCCTTCGATCACTGAGCAGCAGAGTTGAGTGAGAGAGAAAGGGAAAGGGTTTTAGAATTTTACTATTTCGACACTTGTTAAACCTCAGATCAATGAGGTTGGAAGAGGATAAAACTAAAACCCTAAAAAGAATTCATGGAAATTGAAAGCAAGCGTCCATCATCTATTCTACCTCTCCGCTTTCGGAATTCGATTCAGTCTTTTCAGTCATTCAAATGTAATTAATTAAGAGCAATAACACTAATTTTCTAAGTAAGAGATTTATTAAGATTTTGAGATATAAAATAATAATATAAATTTTATAAATAAAAAAAAATTATAGATAAATTACGTAGATAAATATTTTTTTATATAAATTTAATATCAATAAATAGAATTAGTATAAATCTTTAATGTATAAATTTTAATAAATACGTTCAGTCAAATTAATTAATTATTTATTTATTTTTATTAGGAATTGATTTTTTATTCTCTTCTTTTTTGGGTAAGCAGGAATGGATTGAGGGGGAACGAGGGGTAGGCCCTGTGCCGCGGCTCTGCGGTGCAGGACCCCTACTTTTGGATTGAGGGCGTCCTTTTTTTCTGTGGAGAAGGACCGTCATTCTCCTCATCCGAATCGTCGGATGTAAAATTTGATGGTCACGTATTTTGGATGATTAAATTTAAAATCGAACGACCCACGTTATATTATTCATTCAAAACGTATGGGCTGTCGAATTTTATATCCGATGGTTCGGATGAGGAGAATGACGCCCCTCGGATCCAGTTTTTATTCATCACATTGATGCTTTGATTTTGATTTGTCAATAACGTGGCCGTTAAATGTTGACAAAAATGGTAAAAAAACATCATGGGATTGAGAGAAATCTGGGAATGATACATTTTTAGGAAAATACGTTTAGTATTATCTTTATCATTAAATGAAAAGTTAATAATAAATATTTTAATATATAAAATATTACTTTTAAATAATTATTATTTTATTTTTTAAAAATAATTAAAAATTTTTAGAGAAATATATCTTATTTATTCATTTAATATGAAAATTTCAATAAATGAGATTTATTATACGTTTTGAAACCATTGTAGGAAAATTTAACAATCATTAATTTATATTTTTTTATAAAAAAGTAAATATATATAGTAATAAATATTTTTTTGAATATTTTTTTCATCATATAGATATTTTCATATTTTAATATTTAAAAAAAAACTAAAAAAAAAAACTTATTTTATAATTTTTTTTATCTACATAAAAATAGAGACATTACGAGGCGGAAATTCAAGCAAGTTGGCAAAAAGAAAGAAAGAAACGCAAACATGTCCTGCTGATCATGAAGTAGCGATCTATGGTTTATTCAACACAACTCACTATTCATGCGCATCACCTGTTTGATAAATTGTCCCAAAGAGGAAGGAGGCACCCTCACATGAGACTACATCAAAGAAGGGGAGAGAAAATGATGTCTTGCTCGCACCGGTTGCAGAGATATATCCGCGGGATTTCTTCACTGTTTGGAATGCGCACGCATCTGGTGTGCTGCCAAACTTCACAGATGTCGCACGCCACCATCCTTTCACCGTCGTCGTCCTTCACTCCACACGCACATTCCACATAGCCATGGCCGTTTGGACCACTGCTTTTACAAATCGCCAACAGCTCTTCCGTATCGACCCCACATTCGAAAACAAGCTCCCCACCCTCTTCAAACTCCCCACAAACAAAATCGTTTTCCCGAGCGTTTGAATTCACAATTGATTCGATCTGCAGGCTCCTCAGTCCCAAGTAAACTTCCCTGAAGCGCTTTTCCACTTCTCGCTTCAGCTCACTGATCGTCGTGCTTCCCCTTATGATAAACAGTTCAGGAGGTGGCTTTGGCACTGGGATAGGCTGCCCGTCCTTGTCCTTGATTTGCAAAGTGCAGAAGATTTCTGCCGTCCCTTCCATGGCTCTTGATGGCAGCTCTTGGCGAAATTCTTTCACCAGGTGCTTGCAATCGAGGACGATCCTGGTTGCCAATGGCACAGCCGTCAACATGCCGCTGCTGCTTAGCCCCGGCTTTCTCTCCTTGAGTATGCATCTGTAGAGGTAGAAGATGTCCTTGGAAAGCTGAAATCTGGTGATCTTAGAAGAGGAAAACTTCCCATTTGAGTCAATCATGCCATCACTGTTTGTGATAGTAGTAGAGATGTCCTCGAGGCAATACTCTAGAACTTTGGTTACCGGGTTCAAGCTCCGTCGAACGAGGTAATTCCCCACAACGTGATTTCCCAGAGATTTCAAGACGAAATCGAGCAAGCCTGTGTCACCTATATAGGCACGGGCTGCGTCTCGTACCTCCTGCCTGTGGAAATCGGCGGAAAACGATGGAGGATGAAATCATGGTTTTCAAGCATGAGACCGATCCGGATAACCTCAAAAATTTACAGCAAAACCATGTAAAATCATGGGGATTATGGATGAAAAATGGTTAGGTGACAAAAAAATGGATTAGTGAGGATTTGTCAAATTTAAAGTTAACTAGGTGGAATTCAAACAAGGAAATTGTAACAAATGAGGCTTGAAGTAGATTAGGATAAGATTGTTATAAATATCAGTCGAATTAAAGCTAAAACGGAAAAAAATACAAGATAAAATTTCAGGAGGAAGAGGAGAAGGCGTCGAAAAGTAGAGGAAGAAGGAATTAATTAACAAATTTGAGGAAGTAATTATTTAATATTTTTGTTATTCTACAATCCTATACATTTCTAGTACCTTGAATGACTATTCGTTTGTGCCAAATCTTTATCAGATGGTCTAATTTGAGAGAAATGCGGATATGGTGTGAAAACAATGATTCAAGAGAATTTTATGAAATTAGGATCGATTGGTAATATTAGGTACGTAAATTTGTCGGTCATTATATTAGGTATGAAAATTGTCTACTATTATATCTTGAATTTTTTTGTAATGTTCTCCATAATTGTTTTTTTTTTTTTTTTGTAATTAAAGAATTATTTATTGGCCATTTGACACACGTATTTTTTTCCCTAACTTTTCATATTAACAATCAGGTAAATATATTATGGAGTAGTCATGGATTTCATACTACATGATGTGGTTATGGATATTTCGTATGTATGTAATTATGATGGCTATATAAAAATAGCCTTTATAGTACTAGTTTATATAGTTTAGAGAATGTACTACTTAATGTATAAGTTCGTTTAAACTTGTAAATAAATAAAAGTTTAGCAAGTATTTCTTTAAAAAAAATAATTAAATATATATTATGCCATAACAATAAATAAATAAATTAATTAATTAATTAATTAATATAATAATAATAATAGATTGATTTCAACATTATCAGAATTATTGAAAAATATAATAGGGTTATGACAAAACATTTCCTCACGCATATATCCCTGACAAAGTTCCTTAAATCTGAATTTGTTCTAAGACTATCCTCATTCAGCATATTTGTTCCATTAGAAATGATCCAACAATTGATATACCAGCATTTCAATATGGATACTGATACAAATCTTACATTTTTTTCAAACTGGAAAAAATCCCAGAAGAATGATGACATCTAGAACGTGTCTTCTGCAGAAAGAACGAAAATGCAAGGCAGAGGCTGTTGCCCTTGGACATACAAGGTAATATTAGATGTAAATATACACCCACGGAACAAACCAATACCAATCAGGTGATATGCATCCGATTTTGTTATGGAGTTTGTTTGATTTTCTTGATTTTCCAGACTTAATGGACTGGAGAAGGAAGTCCAAACTACCAGGAGGGTGGAAAGAAGTGAAAAAAATAGCAATGAAGGATAATAGTGAATGCTCCAATTCAAGAAGGAATGAGGTCTCCAAGAAAAGCAAAACTTAAACAGGTATTTTCATTTCATGATCTCTATTTTTCACATCTTCCTATTTATAGATAATTCCTCACTCTCCTCAACTCCTTTAACAGAATACTAGTAAAAAGATAGAAAGAAGAAGCTGAAAACCGAAAAGATGCTACTTATTGTTATGGTTGTTGTTGAACTGGCCATGTGCTGCTCATATGATGCCCAACTCATGTGACTAGGAGGGTGCTTCCAGAAGTCTCACAAAAAACTTCATCCCACAACTATCAAGCTCCCACGCTGCTTACTACTTTCACGACATTGGAATTGCCACATCATCTCTAAAATCACCATCATACCCCATCAAACTTTTCACCCCTTATGGTGACTCCAACAGTTCCTCTCTCCACGCCTTTCTAATACTTTTGTTGCTCAAGTCTTCCAACTGGAGATCACTGTTGCAGCTACTTCACTCACACTTCTCTTCTTGACACTCTTTCTTCTCTTCCGTGGTGTTAATTGTGATAAAGCCTCCATCTTTTGAAGCACCTTGCCCTCAAGATGAGGATACCGTAGCTTGAGTGTGTATAAGGGCACCCATGTGTTGTTTTCATCTGACGCATCCTTCCATTTGTCAATGACCTCTGTAACTTCTTTTTGACCTATTTTCTAAACTATTCTGTCAACAACCCATTTGGTTTCAGGCAAAATCTCCCCTTCGATGTCCACATGTTGTAGAGTAGGAATCGCTTCATCCCTTGCTCAAATCTTCCTTTTCAATATTGAAACGTGAAAAATTGGACCTATCCTCACGGTTCATGGAAGCTCCAATTAGTAAGCAACTGTTCCTATTTTTTCTAAGATTTTATAAGGGCCAAAGAATCTTGGCACAAGCTTTAGACTTCTCCTAAAAGATACTGACTTTTGCAGATACGGTTGCAAGCGCAAGTAGACAAAATCCCTGATTTGGAACATTCTTTCAGATTGTGTTTATTATACTACAACATCATTTGGTCCTGAGCTTTGGACAGACTTTCCTTCAATAAGGCCAAAATTTGATCTCTGCTCTTAAGCTCCTCTTCAACTGTCATGTCCACCAAAGTTTCCTTAATGTACCGTGCCCATCTAGGTGGAGAAACTCCATAAACCGCCTCAAAGGGAGTCACCCTAGTTTGGTGTTAATTGGTATTATACCACCATTCAATCATAGATAACCACTTTGATCAAGATTTTAGTTTATCAGCCACATAATACCTTAAATATTGTTCTAGGCACAGATTCACAATTTCAGACTGAACATCCAATTAAGAGTGGTAAGCAGACTATAGACGAGTTTTATCCCCTATAGTTTAAATAGTTTCTTGAAGAATGAACCAATAAAAATGGGGTCTCTATCACTAATAATAGTCTTGGGATTCTCATATAGTCTCACTATAGTGTTAAGAAACAAGCTAGCAATTTCCGTGGCTGTGTAAAGGTGCGTTAGGGACATAAAGTAGACATATTTTGTCAGTCTATCGACAAACACCAAAATATTGTTATAGTCATACGAAGAGGGTAGACACTCAATAAAATCCATTGACAAATTAGACCAAGGCTGTTAAGGAATTGGGATGGGTTGCAGGAGGCCTTATGTTCTAATTGGGTCAATTTTTGTTTGTTGGTATATTTGACATTCTCAAATGAATCCCTTTGATTCCTTCCACATGCCCTTCCAATGAAATTCGCCCCAAGCCCAGCTCAAGATTTTGTGGTAACACAAATGTTCTCCCATAGGACTACAATATACTCAGTCCATGATTTTCCTTTTGAGAGTTAAATCATTCCCAATAACAATCTTTAAGAGATTGTGGATGTAACACCTTCTTGAAGTTATTGGATAATCTCCTTAAGGGCCGAGTCAATTCCATAGGCTGCCTTATCTCTTCAAGCCATTCTAGGTTGGGGAATGACAGCATCATGAAAGTTGATTCATCATCCTTTTTGGACAGCGTATCCACAACCTTGTTCTCTTAGTCCTGCCGGTATTAAATGAAGAAGTCGTAGCCTAAAAGTTTAGACACCAATTTTTGTTGAAATTGAGCTCGAACCTTTTATTCCAAAAGGAACTTCAAACTCTGTTGATCAGTTTTCACTATGAACACTTGCCCCAACAAATATGGTCTCCATTTTTTGATGGCCATAACCAAAGACAACAGGTCCTTTTCAAATGTGGATATGAATAAGGCCTTCCCTTTCAAGGCATGACTAAAATATGCTAATGGCCAATGGTCTTGTACTAACACAACTCCTATTCCTCCTCCTAAAGCATCACCTCAACAATAATTTTTTTGTAAAACAATTAAAGCCAACACAAGGGGTTCTGATATTGCTCTTTTTAACCTTTGGAAGGCTTCCTTGCATTCTCTGTCCACAAAATGGAATTCTTATTAAGAAGAGCAGTACGAGGGCGGCAATGAATCTGTAATTCTTAATAAACTTCCGATAGGAACCAATAAGACCCATATTTCCCATTAAGGATTTAATTATACCAAAAAGTGTCCATTCTATTATGACTGAAATCTTAGTAGGATCAGCCTTCACTCATTCTTCTGATATGAGATGTCTTACGTATTTGATTTTTTTACAAAATAAAATCTACATTTGCTGACTTTTGCATAGAGCTTGTGGACACCTAGGGTGTGTAATACCTATCTCAGGTGACTCTCGTGTTTTTCACGGTTGAGGCTATAGATCAATATATCATTAAAGAATACCAGAACAAACTTTCGAAGGGAAATCTTTGAAAATTTTGTTCTTTAACCCTTGAAATGTAGTGGGAGCATTAGTTATCCCACATGGCATGACCAAGAAATCATAATGCCCCTCATGGGATCTAAAGGCTATTTTCTAAATATCCAACACCATTTTGATCTAGTAACCAGACCTTAAATCCAACTTGAAGAAAATAGTAGCTCCATCTAGTTCGTCCAGTAGTTCATCTATTACCACTATAGGATACTTATCTTTAATGATTTCATGATTTAAAGGCCGATAATCTACACACATCCGTGAACTCCCACTGGCCTTCCTAACCAGTAACACAGGTGAAGAGTAAGGAAACTAGTTGTTCCTTATGAGTCATGTTTCAATTAAGTCCCTTACCAGCTTCTTAATCTCACTTTTATAATAGTGAGGGTAACAATAAGGTCGTACACTGATTGGTACGGAGTAATTTTTTGAGAACAATTTGGTGCTCATAGTCTCAAATTGGGGACATCCCCTTAGGCTCCTTAAACACCCCTTCAAACTGTTGTAACAAATCCTTCACATCACCAAATGGATTCTCACAATCATGAGCTTTCAGATTATTCAAGAGTTGAAGTATCAACACTTTGTTTTCCAGACCAATGACTTCATGCCAAGCGCTCCCCTCAACAAGGGTATGTTTAGCCATTTTTAATCTATGAAAATGTCCTCTAATTATTAAATTTCATATGAAGAGTAAGCGCTCCCCTCAACAAGGGTATGTTTAGCCATTTTTAATCTATGAAAATGTCCTCTAATTATTAAATTTCATATGAAGAGTAAGAAAATACCATAACATTGGCCCCAATGTGGCTAACCATTGTATTGCTAGCACCACATCACAACCTCTCGGCGTCAAAGCTAAAAAGTTGGCCAATAAGTGATTACCTTGTAACTGAAACTTCACACCGAGGTAAGGCCCTTCGCCTTGTACAATGTCTCCATTGGCAATCTATACCTGCATGTTAGATGGTTCCAGCCTTCTCCATCTAAACTTCTCGGCCAACCCCAAGTTATGAGTACTTCTGGAGTCCATTAAAATCACCTTGACTACTCCATTGATCTTCCCTGTAACACACATGGTTTTGAGCGCCCATAATCGCGTGCATTGAAAACTCAACTAGCAAAGCCTCTGGGAACCTCAAATTCCTGCAACTAATGATTGATGATAGCCCACTTAATATTAGGTTCCTTTTAATTCTCTTTTTCTATTACTTCTACCACGAACAATTTTGGACTAGAGCATTTATGTCTAGGGTTTTACTTTTTGTCACAATTATAACACAACCCCTTCTCCCCTCTTTCCCTCATTTTAAATGGATAGAAGTGGTGCACTATCATTTCCAATTTGGTAGCAGCTTGATGCAAGCTTGTTGCCACGGACATACCAAAAGCTTAGTGAAGGTTGGTGGGTCCAAGGAGCTTTGTTAGAAACTAGATCTCGTCCTTAAGTCCCCCTAAAAAGCAGCTCAATTTTGTTGCAGCTGATATGTCCCTCGGTCAATTAGAAATAGCCTCAAATTGTATTTTAAACATGTGTTTTATACGTTGTCACGGTCAAACTTTGATAGAGCTTCTATAATTGTTCCATCAAATTGTCGTAGGCCATACTTCCAAACCTTGTAAGTAGGGCTCTTTCCCAATAGTCAAATTCTTCAGTCACCTGAGTATCTTAGAACCATATTAATGCTTACTCTTCCATGTAAAATGAAGCCATCAGAATTTTCTAATTTTCAAAAGTCTGATAATATCAAAAGTATTATCTAGCATTGAAAATCCACCTTTCAGGATTATCTCTTTGCAAGTGAGGAAAATCAATTCTCACATTACAGTTCACATACCTCCCTAGCTCCTCTTCACTTCATGGTGAGAGTTATATCCTTGGCAGCGTCACTAACTCTTCTTCGCATCCTATTAGTAGCTATATCCATGGCAGATGGACAATTAGGATACATTAGTATATATCCAACATTAGATGCATTTTTTCGGTATGGCCATTCATACTCTTTTCCAGCAACTCAGCACGCTCATTGTTGAGCTGGCCAAAATCATCCAGGCGATGGTTAATGAGCTGACCCAAGCTCTCCTTTTGAAAGTTAGTCACGGAAACTGATTATATAAGTTGATTGAAGCAGGTTCCCTCAACCATTGTTACTCATTGTTATTGTTGTTGCTGAGTTGACCACATGATGCCTAACTCACGTGACCGGGAGGGTGCTTCTAAAAGTCTCAATGAATCTTGATCCTATGATTATCAAGCCAGCACGCTGCTAGCTACTCTCGTGGTCCTATAATTGCCACGTCATCTCTGAAACCATCAACATACCCCATCAAACTCTACACCCCCTAAAGATAACTCTAGTTGTTCATATCTTCACGCCTTTTAGATACTTTCGTTGCTCAAGTCTTCCAGCTAGAGATCACTTGTTGCGGCTACTTCTCTCGACACTCTTTCTTCTCTTCTTCCATGGAGTTAGCTATGACAACATGTTATCACAAAATTGTCTATAGGAAATTAACAGCATTTTCTGTCAAGTGACGATCTTGTTGTTTCATAATGGTTCTCAACTTTTCATAAGATACATTAGGCATAAGAGATGTATTTGAAATATCACCAATAATGTTAGGCATTTCTTTAGCACAGCATGTAGACTAATTGAGCCCACTTCTAAAAATAATTGCACCACACAATTTTTACTTTGCATAAAATCATTATGCCCCATTTAAATTAATGTTATCTTGGCATTTTAAGTCAAAAGAATTACCAATCTTAGCATCAAAGTCATGATAGTAGTCATAAAGTAACTCTTCCCTGACAGATGCAACACATTACTTAAGGTCCAAGACACAGTGCTAGGCTGCTACCAATACACCAAGACCATAACAGCATCGTTGACAGCTGGCCACTATTTTGTTCCATTACATAATTCAACTACTAATTAATAGCATCAATTGAAGGAAGGGATAAAAAACACTAATCAACGTTTATCAAAAGAATCCAGATGTTTACCTGGTAAGTGGGGGGGAGTCGCTGCAGACAAATATATTGGCAAGCAACTTTGCAAATCTCACACCACAATTTTCAGGGTCCAATGAACAAGCATAGAACATCACAAACTGCAATGAATAAAGGAATATAGTTTCAGCTAGAAGGAAATATACAGCTTGATAGAGACACAGAGACCAAAAAAGCCATAAGAAACTAATGAAAACTATACTGAATGGTGATCAATGCATTAAAAGGATGATGCAGAAAATTCCAACCCGAGATGCATATGAGCAATTACCTGTGCAAATTTAGACTTGTATACATTAAGAACAGTAACCTGAAATGACTGAAGGAGATACTCGAATACCTGGCCACATATTGGAAACATACACTCAGACATCAAAGAAATAATGCCAATGAACAGAATAACTCGGAGAGCAGATAGTCCAGTGAGTACCTCAACCAAGCGACCACTGATTTCACAAGATTTCAAATGCTCAAAAGTAAGAACCATGAGGCTGTCCAACTTGTCAACCACTACATTTCCCCCTAAACTCTTGCGAGTTAAGGACTCCCTTGGAAACTACATAGGAAAGGCAGCATAATTTCAATTGCTGGCTAGAAACATGAATTCTTTAGAATATTATGGCAATTCATCAAAACAGGAATATGCAGAAGTATTCATGGGGTTTATGGAAAACAAATAATCCTAAAAAAGAAAGCAAATGAAGCAGAAATATTAAATGGCATATGAATCATACTTCAATTCCATCTTCTTCAGCAGCTGTTGCCTCATCTTCCAGCTCCATCTCAAAAATGCCTTTAGTAGGTTCCTCTGATAGAATGTCATCCCATCCAATCTCCACCTATAATACGCTCTAAAATAAGATTAATGAGGCAGGTGATCACTACCAGTACCAGCACAAATCTCAGCACTGGAAATCTGAAACAGAATTGATCCCCAAAAGTAGAGAGTAAAAAGAAACAAACATGCAATACAACAGCATCAATCAAAAGAGAAACAAAAAGGCCATGAACACCGGCCTGACCCTAGCAAGACCAAGAGAAACAAAGAGGCTGATCCCAATTATTCGAGGCCATGTTAACATACTCACATCCAAATCTATCAGCCGATCCACCACAGCCATAATTAGCGTTCTTCTCCCGACAAGTTCTCCAACTGCACTGGCCTCCAACCTCAGCATGTTCTCCACAAATATTGCCATCAACTACAAGAACAAAAAGGTTGCTCACTTAAAATTAAAAGATGAATTGTAGGAATTAATACAGTGAGTGTGCAGAGACTTTGTGACATTTATTATCACAGTCCATAGTGTTTGGTTCGTGTGAATGACCTATCTGACAAAAAGTTATTTTGCTTTTTTAAAGTCCAATATACTTATGTATGTTGCTGAAACATACCGTGCAGGAACAATTACAAATATTCATTTCATTTAACAATATGAATGCCGATTTCTATTGCATAAGCATATGTGAAGGAGTAGAAATAGAGATATTTATAAGTCCCCCTCTTGCGCACGCACACACACGTGCACAAAGTCCCCATCTAGTAGATATAACAAAAATTCATTTCATTTAACAATATGAATACCGATTTCTATTACATATGCATTTGTGAGGGGGTAGAAATAGAGATATTTATAAGTCCCCCCCACACACACAAAAGCAGTCCCATCTAGTAGAATTCACATTCTTTTGTTTCGCATTCTTTTGTCCCATTAGGAAGAAACAAAGATTCTTTAAGTGTTAAAATAAGAGAGGCTAAACCAGAATAAATTACTATGCATTCAATGAGATACTATTGAAGAGATACTAGCAGGAAAACAACTATATTGTATCTATCTTATGCAGGCTGATTTAATTATATGACAGACTCAAACAATTAAAAGTAGCTTTTTCATTAAAAATAAAAATTGGCAACAATATAATTATGCTCTCATTCTGCTGAGCTGGTCAACTTATCCAATAAATTAGCAATACATTTGAATTGATGGGATGCACAAAAAAACATGGGATGAAGTAGCATAGCAAAGCAGGATACTTTCATTATTAGGTTTCTTCATAAATGCGGATATGTCAATAAATTATTTACTAAATTTTGACATACAATAGTCATATTCAAAAAGAGAATGCAATTCTGAACTCACAGGTTCTTTTGTAAAAATGTTTGGCATTTTGTGGATAATAATAGGCAACAATCTTGATGGGGCGAGAGGAACCAGATCGGCAATATCTTTGAAAGCAGAGTGCACTCTGCACATTACTTGCTCCTTCTTTGCAACACAGCGCGGCTGCTTCAACATGTCTAATTGAGGAGGAATGAAGTTGCTTACAAGCATTTCTAAGCATACATCAACATATTTTCCGCTTGATGCTGCCTGCAACACAATGAAGGGGGAAATGAGCAACAATATTTCCCCGAGTTCCATGTGCAAATTAAGTTCTCATACCAGGGATATAATCAAGTCCGCCAAAGCATCCATGACATCAGGTCCATAGTTCCACATGCTCATACCAAAAATCTACACAAATTATGTAAGTCTATGCGTTTTGTCCAGTTGTATTGCTTGACAGCAATGGTGACAACAAGAGAAATTAAAATCAAATGAAAGTAATGATGGCATCTTACGGAACCAAGAAGAGACTGATGGTACACATCATCTATATAAGAAACTGCTCCAGAAAGTGCCTTCAAGCTTGTCTGCCACGCAACACAGTGTTCTACAAAGTGAATTCAACTACTTGCAAGTTGCAATAGTAAATAATATCAAGGTTTTATCTCTCACTAATTGTGTAAGCTGCATGATTCTTCTTCAGCCAATTCACTTGGTTCAGTCAACATTCTTCAGAAAAAAAGAAGCAATCGTAAATCATTTTCATTTTCTCACTCCAAGTTTCTAGGCCTGCCTTTTCCTTTCCCGTTATTGTTAACCTCACCAAATTAATGTCAATAAATTCAATTACTTGCCATGAAAAATTATATTTATCTTGAAGAATAAGTAATGGTAGCACAATATATGAGGTTACGACATCATGTAGCCTAGAGAGTCAAATGTATGCCACATTTCTGATGCGTACCTGGATCCGACTTCGAACAGATTCGGATTCTCCTGGATGGTTTGAACCGGCTCCGTTCACTGAGTGTGAATCCTCCACACCACTAAAACGAACAAGAGGTCAGCATAATCGGCGGAAAGTTGTCCCACCGAAAACACTCCGACGCTCAAGTCAGTAAGGCAGTCACCAAAAGAATGAAACTGAAAAGAGAGTTCGGGAGAGGCAGAGTGTGTGATCCAGATGTAAGAGAGACGCAAGGCCTTTCTTGTATCTAGATGGTGGGAAGGCAGAAAACGGCCGTGAGGGTTCGTTTGTTGCCTCAGAGATTGTTTGAGGTTCTGAGAGCTTGGGTTGCTGAGAGGGAGCTCGTTTAGACACTTAGATTTTTCTGTCTCAAGGAGAGCGTGAAAGTGAGCGTCCAGGTGAGCATGCCCTGAATGGTGATTCTAGGGTCTCTTTTATGGCTGAGAGGGTGATCTCCCTTCTTTGGAAGGCATGATCCCCTCTGTCCACCTTGGCTGACCTGCCATCCGGAGCAGACGCCAGTTGACAAGGTGGGGGTGATTGTTTCCTTCCCCGACGGTCAACAGCTTTCCAAGTCTGTTTCCTTCCTTCTCAACATACTACCGTTGGAGTGCCTTGGTTGGCAAGAAATTGGGAAGATTTGGCGCCTTCCTTACTTGAAGGGCGCCAATCTTGTCAATATCCTTTCTGGTGTGAATTGAGATCGTGGAAGATGTTAGGAAAGCTGTGGTTGGCCGTCTGGTAAGTCGTGGGCCCAAACGAAGCAGGCCCATTAATGTAGAAGGGCGTCCTTTGGGCCCAATGTGCAGGGCGCAGACGGTCAACGCCTGAGTTGACCGTCAGCGTGTTGGCCGCCTTCGTGGCGAACGAACGGAGAGTGGCTAGCAATCCAATGACGGGCCGTGACCCAGAATGGAATAGGCCCATCACTGTAGAAAAGCCTCTAAGGGCCCAACAAGCTGTGCGTGGACGGTCGACGTTGAGTTGACCGTATACGAGCAAGTTGTCCGCCCAGACGGTCAACGCCGACGTTGACCGTCCCGTGCTTTTCAGTTCAACCGCCCATCCTCTAACTGGGCCATTGACTGGCCTTCCTGGGCTTTCGTTGACCTCTCTTTGGGCCGGCCCATTATTGGTGTACCCATCACTAGCCCCCCATGCTGGTGGTCAAATTTCTGGCCTCCAGTATATTCATGATGGGACGCCCCTTATGGTTCTGGGTGTTCTTGGATCCCATGGAGCGTCTTGAGAGATTTGTGGAGGATAGCTTTGCCAAGATTTTTTATTATCTTGGTTAATTCCGGTTTTGCTGACCGTTTTGGTCAATTCCGGAGTACCTGAATTGTTACCCGTTTTGGTCAATTCCGAAGTTCCAGAATTGTTAACCGTTTTGGTCAATTCCGGAGTACCTGAATTGTTGACCGTTTTGGTCAATTCCGGAGTTCCAGAATTGTTGACCGTCTTGGTCAATTCCGGAGTACCAGAATTGTTGACCTTTTGGTCAACTCCGAAGTTCCAGAATTGTTGACCGTCTGGGTCAATTCTGGAAAGGTCTTGCGTGGCCACTAGCCGGCTTTCCTGTCAGAATGCGACACGTGTCTCCCTTTGGTTGGACGAAGATTCTGGCCATTAATGCGCCAGGGATCCGCCGTGTGCAAGGCCAACCAGGAAGGTGACACGTGGCAATTCTGACGGTGCATTAATGAGGGGTTTTGAGTGCTTGGCGCCCAAGTCCTTCTTCTCAGTCTTTCGAATTCATCTTGAGCCTCCAGACCTTCATCTTCCTTCAAAAAAAAACCCTAAATCCTCTTACGGTAATGGCTTCCGTTGCGGACTTCGCACCCGTTCTAAGGGAGAATGACATTAAAGCTCTGTGTGTGGAGTTTAACATTCCCAAAGGGGCGGCCAGGAGGGTCCTCAGGCAAGAACGATAGAGCTTTTGCCCCGCCGGAGGGTCACATCACCGTTTATGAGGCTCATCTGAGAAGCGGCCTCCGCCTGCCGTTGCCGAAGGAATTCGAGTCGATCATGAGGGCCTTGCGCGTTCCGATTGCCCAGCTTCACGCCAACGCCGTGAGGTACATTTGCATCGTTTGTATTTTTGCTCGTAAGCTTGAGCAGACTTTTCGAATGTCTGGCGTTAGGGTGTTGTTTAAGTTGAACCGGGGGCCTGAGTGGAAATCACTCTCCCCCTGTCCGGGCATCAAAATTAACAAAGCCATCCACGATTCACTGAAGAACTGGAAAAACCGATTCTTCTTCGTGAAGGTAGGGGAGAAGTGGTCCCTTACGAAGGATTGGGGCGAGATTCCCAAGGCGTACTTTGGTACGCCGTCAAAGACGGAGCGCTCCGCCTACGCGTGGCTTCTGAAAGCCATCGATGACAATCCGGAGGAGTTTAGAAGGGATTTCCTGGTTTCTCGGGCGGAGATCAGGAAGGCTAAATGGGGGCCGCCGTCGCCGACTCACAAACCTAGTCCCCCGTTATGATGATGAATCCCGAAGACTCCAAGGGCGTGATCATTCGCGAGAGGCGGGCGGAGGAGCCCGAGAGGGCGACGGAGACGCCCTCCTCGTCGTCCTCGCATTTTGATTATGTGGCTGCCGGGTTTTGCTGCGGATCCGGCAGCACGGCTGGAGCGGGGAGGGTCGTTGAGGACAGTCCTGTGGAGGCAGGCGTTATTTTGGCTCAGTCGGCGGTAAAGGTGGTCCTTGGCGCTGCCTGGTTGGGATCAGCAGAGGAGCTGACCCGCGACGTTCCTAAAGGTTCGCGAATTTACATTGTTGGATCGTCAAGGGTTGATCCTCCAGTGGTTCCCCGGAAGACCGCCAACGGCAAGAAACCTACTGCTGCTGCCGCTCCTGAAGCTGCAAGAGAGGAGCCTGCCCGTGATGTGCTCGAGGGTTCGCGTGCTTATGTTAGAGAGCCATCGCGGAGGACCGCTCCCTCAGCAGTTGCCCCGAAGGTAGCCGAAGGCAGGGGACCCGTTGCTGATGCTATCCTAGAGGCTGTACGAGAGGATCCGGCCATTGCGAGTGAATCAGATGAGTTCATGCATCGCCTTCTAGAAGAAGTTGCAGTGAGCTCGGCCTCAGGAGCTGCCACGGGTCAACCGTCGCCTAGCCCACAGCCGTCTGGTCCATGCCCCCAGACCAGGCTCGAGGGTCCCACGAGGAGACTTTGGGATGTAAGACTCTGTACTTCATCTCAAACCCGCTTCGGGAGTTGCGAGACAACACTGGGGCCGCTGCCTGTGTCTCGTACCATCCGTCCACGTGCAAGATCTATTCCGACTCCAACAAGCGCTTCCGCATTCTCCTGGGCCGTTTCATCGAGGACCAGGGTCGTGGTCTCGAGCAAGGAAGTCAGCCGGGCCGAGCCTTCACGGCAGTTCGGCCGGAATTACAAGGTTGAACTCGCCTAACCGGGACAGCCCATTCGACTAACCTTCCCGAAACGCCGTTTCTAGAGCATGGCTTTTAAAGCACGTGATCCGCGATTTACCACTATCCGACGGGCTTGAAGGACGGCCTAACTGCTGGGCCGAGGATATTAGCGCTTAGAGCCAATTTTTCTCGCTACGAGTATCTGGATTGGCCTGGCCGATTTTGCTCACATAGTAGACTCCTGGCTGCCTCAATCTCGCGCACAAGGATGTTAACCGAGCCGATGTTTCTCTGACATCACAAGAGGAGGTATAGCACCTTCTTCAGCTTATTCACAGACATTTCAACACCGCTGGTCGCCAAGTATTGTTTCACCTCTCAGCGCTTAGCACACGCCCACTGGAACCTGATTGCTCGTGTAAGGTTTCGCAAGGATCGCATTTGTCGTCAGATTGCGAGAAGCGGGATGTGGCTACTACCGCCCAACAGCTCAACGCTATTCACGCTCCGTGGTGGTGCCATCGGCAAGTGCTTTGATTTTTCGGGGTTCGCCTGATCCTCGCCGAGACGAGCAAAACCCATGAACTTGTCGGGGTTACTCCGGCGACACCCTGGGCTGGATTCAGCCTTCATGTGGTGCCTACGGAGTACTGACCCACTCTTCCAAGTCGCTAATGTGATCACGGGTGATCTTGTTTCCAACGAGCATGTCATCGACGTAGACCTCCAAACATGCACCGATTCGATTTCTCGAATATTTTGTCAATTGGTCCGCCGTGAGGTCATCGCTCTAAGGCCAAAGGGCATCTCTAGAGCAGAAAGCATGTCACTACGAACGAGGTATGCTCGTCCTCCGAACTCATTCGAATCGGTCAGAGTTTCAAATAAGTGTCCACGGCTTAAGAAATTTCTGCCGCCCCACAAAGTGAGTCAACCAGCAGGTCTATTCGGGGGCAAGGGAAAAGGCCTGACAAGCCTTGTTAACGCCGGTGAAGCCGACGCATCCGCCACTTTCAGCCGCTGGGACGAGACGACATTAGAGAGCAGTCCTGCATTGACTTCTAACGGGGCCTAAAGGCCCAGCCAGCCTTCACTCTCCTGACGGCGATCGCCTTCGACGAGTGGTTCTCCGCTCGCCCCTCGACCGCCATCAGATCGAGCCTGGGCGATGGATCATTACTTCACGATTTGTGCATGTCCGCGGCATCAAAGCAAAAAGATCTCCGTTTCACGCAGAATGATCACTCATCACATGCTGGGCCCTGCGGAGGGAGCCGGGCCAATTGCATAATAATTTATCCGGGTTCCTCAGTCCAAAGGGGGATCGATCCGTGGCTTCTCCGGCCGCGCTCGCCGGAGGGTTCCTCATCCCGATGGCCGAGTTCCCCAACAAAGCCGACACTGGCGCCGGTGGCACCCGGGGCGGCGTAATGTGTCCGCCAGCCGACTTGATCGCCCTGCAGCTTCTCCGATACTGTAGGGCACGGGAATTTCATTTTTATGGTGTGTGGAATCACGGGACTGGCCTAAACGTTGTTAGGTACGGTTCATTAGTAGTATTGTAAACGGAGGCGTGTCGACCACCAGAATGTTAGCATTCGTCATTGCTGATAGGTGCCTGTGGTCACTCCCATTGATTATCTCGAATCCGGCACCCTGTCGTCAAGGCCGTATAAAGGTTCTTTCAACAGGTTTTAATTGATTCTTTAGGCCTAACTTAAAGAACGATCCAAATAAAGTAAATCTTAGAACCTCCCAAGATAAAAACTGCTTCAAAATTGGCAAATTACACGCTATCTAAAACGAGTGCCTAGATTACAAGGGGTCATGATGGGGAGATTACATGGTTCGAGTCACATTCATCAAGCCAATAATGTTGTCTACCGCGCGACTCTTCCTCCTCAAATCATTATCTTGTTTGCCACCACTCAAGTGTCCGTGGTGATCATGTTAACCACCTCACGCGATCCTCGTTTCGAGGCGAGAAGGCCTCGGCCCCCTTCTCGCCGCCGCCCCCCAGAGGTCCGCCTGTGTCCTCGACGAATCGTGGTGATGTCCTCCATGACCAGCCCTCCTCACTGCAGTCTTACACCCTATTGAAAGGGCTGTGAGAGCGAAGGATAATCGGCAGATTCGATCGGTTTCAGTCCTTTTTCAGTCAGTTTTAAATACTTCGTAAACTTTTTCCCACGGACTGCAGAAGGAGGACGCTGGAGCGCGTGTCCGCCAAGGGCGTGAAAGTGGCGGCCCTGTGTCCTCGCGCTCGCCCAGCCTCAAGGCCGCTTCCTCGCGAATGTTCTCCGCCATGAACTTTCTTTTCCTTCTCCAGGGAATGGCCAGAAGCCGATCCGTCTGCTCCAAGCTCGTTGGCCTCCTCCTCAGCAGCTGCAGCGTGGTAATATATTAGCCTTGAAACGCTTGAGAATTTTGTGGACTAGAATTGCCTTGAAAAAAACCAGAGGTGGGTGCAGAGATGAAAGGTGCCAACTTCATCTCCTCAAATGATCCTGGGATCCTACAGCTCGCCATGACCGATCCGGGAAGCCGTGGTTCTCTCCGATTCTACGACAGGGGAGCGGTGCCACTACGCTTCTTCCCAGCTCGAAGCTGTCTTTAGTCGGTAGAGATCCGTGAGCTCACTAAGCGGTAGAGGTCGCAGAAGGGAGACGGTGGAACCGTGATCTCCGCCTCCTTCGGGGTGAAATAAATAAAAGCACAAATGAGTCCTCCAGCCAGAAATTGATGATGGAGTCAGTGATCTCCGGATGGGTCAATCGACACTACTCCCTTGTATGAGTCAAGAGATGGCATCTTTGAATTTAGTTGATTGACGTTGGGATATCCAGAGGAAAGGAGATCCGTCCAGAGTCGATGGCGCGCTCGTCGCTTCTGGAACACGCTGTTCTGTATTTGTTCCATGCGGATCGCGAGTGGCTTCGCTGATCTTTTTGGGTCGAGGTAATCCCAACTCAGGCCTTGTCCTTAGAGGTTCACGGCCAGTCTGTGGCCTCAGGAGTGGATCTGGCATCCTGGGAGGCTTATCCTGGGCCGGCAGTTGCAGTCCATTTTCTGCAAAGAGTGCAGGGATTTCTTCATTCTTGACTTTCTCTAGGACGTATAAGCGCTCTGGCCTGCTCGCCAGGAATGCGGGAGGACGCCTTGACTGATTATTTCAGTCTCCGAGGCCTCTTCGCCGGCATCTTCTTTCTCCTAAGCCACCTTGGCAAAGTAGCGGATGGATAATGTGAGCGACCCGAGGTCAGCTCTTCTTCAAAGTAGTATCCTGGTGCGATTGTGCACCCGCATTTGCTCACGGCCGCAGGAAATAAGGTGGTGGAGCTCTCGCCCCGTAGCCCCGCTGACAAGGACGTCAGCAGATGGTTCCGGGGCTCTGGGTTAAAGTGTTCTAGCGGGATCGTTAGCCTAAGCTCTCGTCTACCATTGTAGAAGTGCAATGTGACAAAGAGTTTGTGCAAATTTTAGTGGTAGGCTTTCGTAAGCGCTTCCTGGTCAGATTGCTCGATGACGCACTGATCCGACTTCACTGCATTCGACTCTCCCCGGATGGTTTGAACCGCCCGTCATCGAGCGTAATCCCGACACCACTAACGAACAAGAGGTCGGGTAATCGACGAAGCTTGCCCCACCGAAAATACTCCGACGCTCAAGCCGCAAGGCACACCAAAAGAATGAAACTAAAAGAGAGTTCCTGGAGGCAGAGGTGTGATCCAGAGATGTAAGAGAGACGCAATGCCTTTCGTGATCTCGGATGGTGGGAAGGCAAACGGCCGTGAGGTTCGTTTCGTTGCCTTGCAGATTGCCTCGAGGGTTCCAGAGTCAGGTTGCCTGCAGGAGCCCGCTTAGACACTTAGATTTTTCCCTGCCTCAAGGAGAGTGTGAAAGTGAGTCTATGAGCATGCCTCGAATGGTGATTCTAGTGGTCTCTTTTATGGCCGAGAGGGCATCTCCTCTTTGGAAGGCGTGATCCTTTCTCCATTCACCTTACGACTCCGGCCTCCCGAGCAGACGCGCCTGCCAAGGTGGGGTGATTGCTTCTTCCCGAGCCTGGGCCACGCCTTTCCAAGTCCTGCTTCTTCCTTCTCAACATACTACTGAGTGCCTCTCGCCGCAAGGAATTGGGAAGACTTGGCGCCTTCCTACTAAGGGCGCCCAATCTTATCAATATCATTTTTGGTGTGAATTTGAGATCGTAAAGATGTTAGGAAAGCCGTGGTTGGTCGTCTCTGTAAGTCGCGGCCCAAACGGGAGCAGCCCACAATCAGAATGGCGTCCGGCCCAGTTGTGTAGGCGCAGACGGCCAACGCCCGAGCCACCGCCGCCGTCAGCTTTCTCGCTGCAACGAACGAGCAGCCTCAGCATCCAACGACGGTCGCGGCTCCGTAATGGAATAGCCCATCACCGTAGAAAAGCCTCTAAGGGCCCAACAAGTCGCCAGCATGGACTCACGACGCTGAGTCGACCGGGTGATACGAGCAAAATCGGTCTGTCAAGACTGGCCAACACCGACGCTAATACTCCCCGTGCTTTTAGCTCAATGGCCTATCCTCTAATCGGGCCGCTGTCTCAGCCTTCCGGGCTTTCGCTGACTCCCTGGCTTCTACCCCATTATCGGTACCTATCACATTCCATATATTACGTTAAGATTATCACATAGTTTGAATCCATAATCTCCGAATGATAACAAAGCAACCTTACCATCGAAATGTAAATTTAACCATCCTAAAATATAATTTAGGGATACAGACTACTACGCGAGAGCTACTTCCTCAGGAGCAAGTTGACTTTACGGCAAGACCCCTTCTAATTGGCTGCAACCGTCCGAATTACTCACGCCTAAAAGAAAACAGAAAAAGAAAAGGCAAGTGTTATGAACAATAATTTCAAAATACAATATAATGTCAACCAATATCTTCAGAATTTTTTTTAAAATATGTAAGATGGAACCATGGATATTGATGAATTGACCAGACACATTAAAACATCGACTTGGACCTTTAGCATGTTGCGGCGAAGATAGCATAGTTTTAGTGAATGAGACAAAAGATGGCATCAACAATAGGTTCAAAATTTGAGAGACTTAGGAAGTCAAAATTTTAGAATTAGCAAGATGTTTGGGAAGGTGAGGCTTAGGACAGAAAGCCAACCAAAAGGAATTATTTTAAGCACTTGAATTGTAGTTAGAGAAAGATGGGGCGATAACAAAGCTATAATTCATCATATTAAAGCATAATGGATGAAGTGAAAACGACTCGAAAATCATGCACATTATGGATGTCATTCAAAGTCAAAGAAAATAATAACAAAAAGCATTAGGTCAACTATATAATATAGAGCAAATGAATTGGGCTGTTAAATACTAACATGTCCAAAAATGGCAATGAAAACAAAGACATTGTGACCACAAAATAAATGGTAGGATTTGAAACATATTTATATTGAGATAAATTAAACCACATCGAGAAAAAAAAGTTACATGTGTATTTGAGGTAGTTTGTCATATATTACCCATAGAAGATGTAAAAGGTTGGTAAAGCTCGTTATAGATGAGGCAAATTTTAAAAAAGTTTTAATGAAATTTATCAAGCATGATCATGCACGTTTGGAATTAGTTGATGATAGATGTGTAATGTGAGGAGTCAAAGAATTCATATAGATGATATAGAATAAAGAAGCTTAGTTTGATTTTGGTAGATGAAAGAAGGCGAGGGTAAATACAACTATGCTACTCTCGAGTCCACCTGCAATGATTTTATCATTTTATACCCTATAATGTATCAGAGATGTAAACCTTTTGCGAAGTGCAAAACTAGGGAGGAGTACAACACTTTGCGCACACTGGTTGTAAGTTTGATCACAAGAAAAAAGAAGAACAACTGTTAGAAAACCCGGAAAAATCGACACTCGATACAAAACTTATAATCACATTCAGTCCAACTACTAAAAACACAACGCCCTTTGTCTTAATGGCCTTCTATCTTATTTTCCTTTGTTTTCATTTAATGTTTCTCTTCATCTTTTTTTCATTAGACAGCAGGGTAATGGGCAAGTGAGGTGAAATACATTAGTAGTATGCATTCTACACTAACATCACCTTTCGATACAATGAAGTAAAAAAACAATAGTTCTAATCTGATTCGGAAATAAATCCCTTCATCTCCTTTACTTCAAATACATTTTTAAAAAATAACTTTATTTGCTAAGAGACACCATCCTTTCTTGTTACTTCCTGCCCTCCCTCTTCCCATCTCCATGGATTAAACAGGCAAATATAATATAGTTTTTCGGTCATTTGGAGTTTGAATCCTCATGTTTTATTAGAGAAGGCAAACTCAAGCTAAAATATATCCTTACCGTGACATAAGGTAATTAAGATTTTTAACAATCTGGATTGATAATTAAAGGATTCCCTACCATAATATCCTTTTTATCTATACTGTCTCATGATTTAATCGACTGACTTAAGGAAAAAGAAAACAAAAAGATAGTTAAAAGAAGGTTCTGGATCACCTTAAGTGGTTTTTTTACAATTGAGTTCATCATCGTTTACTTGTTTCCATAATATATTACAACCAAATTAAATCCCTTGTCAAAATTCTAAGTGAAAATGCTATTTTTAGTATCTACAAGCCTAGTTGAATCTCTAATTTGTCAATATCTTCATCACGTTGGTCATTTTGAAATTCAGCTATGATTTTGATCTTCACTAATAATTTGGTACCCGATTCAAAAAGAAATTGATCAAATCATTAAAAAAGTCGGCCCGATTCTAGAAAGGCACCAAAAAGGTTTTGGAAAAATTTTCATTTAATGGGATGATAATAGGGGAATAAACGCTGCCAACCAAAGGTAAGAAGGAAAAACTGTCTTCGCAATCGACCACCGCAGAAATTGCCTCGCGAACTAAAAAAATTGAAAGATAAAAGAACAAAGAGCAGCAACAACAATTAGCAACAAAGAATATTCAGACTTAATACTTTAGCTATCACAAGCAGACATAAGAGCCTCTTTTGACATATTAACTAACTCCGAATCGCTAAAATCATTGGCCACCATTGAATAATACTCCGCCCTTTCAATTGCCGCCCACTCCTCATTTTCCTTCAACAATTATCTTCTCCTCTCTACAAATTGCCGGAATTTACCAGAGTGACGCAGCTGCGCAGAAAAGTAAAACTCCTACGTGTCATGATGCTTCGAGGCCGTACACCTGGGGCTTCCGAATCGCTACTGGCCTGGGTGTTTTCCCCGTTATTCATTCGGTTGACCAAATTTCGCCTCTCCTCTTCCCTTTGCTTTCCTTCTCTCGTGTTAGCTCTCCAACTCCTAATCACATCGGGAGTCAGGGTTGATAACCGCTACAAACCCGGAGAGATATGAACAACCTCAATGACCTAAACGACGCCGATAATTGCTACTCCTCAATGAACAATTTGGTTATGAAATGGGCTTTCGCTTTGAGCCACCTAATCCCTTCTCCTTCTTCTTTCAAATTATCAAACTTAAAAAACTATGTTTTTATATAAAAACAAATTCTAAATATCTCACCCGTTTATAGTTTTTTATATTTTATTATTTTACATAGAGTCTATATTTTAAATAAATTATTTTTTAATTTTAATATATCCTATGTTATACGGTCACAAGATCTACATTATAAATTAATTAAAATCACTTGGTCTTTCCATCAGCCGTTAACTTGGAGGAAGTCCACCTTTATCTTTGTTAACTCGGGAATACTTATCATAAATAACTAACAAGATGTCAAATGATTGTCAAACTCACTCCGTAATTTATTCAACACTCAAATCATACTTTTTTCTCAAGGAAAATGAAATGATTTGCAAAGATGTGAAAGAATAAAGAGTCGTATTTATATGGGATGTGAAAGAGAATCTTGCCTTCTTATGCGGCCGAATGAGAGCAACTTAGATGGAGATCAGATTCGGGTTCCGAGATATGGCACTCAAAGGAGTGGCTCACTGGAGTGCGCCCGATGGAGCGCGCCGAGGAAAGAAGGCACTTGGTTAGAGTGGCTGCTAAAAATGTACTCGGTGAATTGTTCACTAGGGAAGAAATGTAGGAAGGCACTTTCATCAAGTAGCCTACTAATGATACACCTCGATAAAATGACTCCACCGATGGTGGTAAGGTGTAAAGGCACCTATTAAAGTTGGAGAAATGCTTTTATCAAAGGGAAGGAGCTCTGGGTTCTCCACCCAGCTCCGTATCCTACCAGGATGGCTCCAGAGAGGATTGATCGATCCTTTGATCAAAAGTCCCCACTGTGCTCCCAAAGCTCTCTCCTCGTGCCTGTAAACATGGTCTCCTCCCCCAAAATGGTCTCTACTTTGTCATCATTACGAGTATTTGTAATGCTTCGTAAACGAGGCTGAAGCCATGGCCTACAAATTCAAACACTAGAAGAATTGGCTGGCTATAAGGGCGTTATCAGAGCCACTGTCAATTTTCACCTACGGTCCAAGGGTGGCCACGAGGGGTCCCCGATTCACTCACAACTATCAAGAAATGATGGTCGTGAAGCTGGTACCCGCATACTGCATTTCGATTGTCAGAGCGCGCATATTCTAACTATTCTATCGATCAACTGGCCGAGAATCTTCCTAATTGGTCCATCGACCGCATCGCGTTCGCTGTTGATGTTTGTATTATTGGCTCATTGTTTCAATCTCATATCGTTGCTATCGTGGTAATTGGGTTGCACCTGATCGGCCCTTTTAAGGGCCTTGATTGCTACCAGCTCTCACTCTTCACATATCGACGTAGTGGACGCGAGCTAGACCGACCCTCTTCAGACTACATCGACCATCACTATATATAAAAAATATATCAGAATAGACTATAAACGAAAGTGTAATATCTCAGAAGACCTGTAATCCAAAAAACTGCAAAGTAATTTTGGATGGTTTATGTGTAATTCGAATTGGAATTAATCCAAAATAGCTAATAAAATATACTAGCCTATATGTCTTAGTTTTCTTATATAATGGAAACATTCCTTTAAATTAAGTTTTAAACCTAAAAGCCGAATTCATTCGGGATGTGTTAGGCACCGATTTTGAGGTAAATCATCTCAATCATCCTGATGGGTAGACTAACTTCCCATAGTCATTTCCAAAACCCTGACACTCCGATCTTTAAATTTCTTCAAACTCAAAAAGCCAGACAATCGAAAGAGATGATAAGAAATTTGATTTGGGACAAAATTAATACTATATGATCTTAGTGTCTATACTAAGCTTCCATATCCTAAATTTTCACAAATGTGCCCAAATATCTTAAATTAAATCCTTCATGATAATAGGCAAACGGGAAAATTTTGACAACCGAAGGGGACTCGACAAATTCGATTCTACACTGCACTAACAGAAATTAGAGGGATTTTTCACTCCATGTTGACTATAGTAAGTATAAAATATTATGTACCATGATATATTATATATTAATAGAAACTAAGAGGCACAAGGAGAAGTTTAGCTGAATTATTTTTACATATGTACACATGGCACCAGCATGCATGAGCCACATGATACCTATATATTAGGAAGAAATTAAGAGTTGGATGACCACTTGCATGACTAAGTTTCGTCGGAGACCGTCAGAGTTTCCGGGGCCCCCGAGGCCTGCCTTTGCTAACGAGAGTGGCTTGGCCATTCCCGCCATCGGCCAGGCGCTTCCTCCCGGCCGTGGCTCTACGGCTAGCCGGGTGGGATTCTCTTTTCACTTCCCGCGTCAGCTTTCCGCCGCTGCGAAGGCTTTCGCAAAGTTCACTCTACTAGCCATGCTGTGGTGCTAATCAAGGAGGAGGCTCGAGAGGTTTGAATCTCTCCGCGGGAGGGGGAGCGACGTCTGCCTCGTGGCAAGCGCCCGATCAGCTTCTTCCCGGACTTCGGCGATTGGGTGTCAGACTTAACGGGACGCCGTTTTCTCGCCGCCTTGCCGCTTACAAGCCAAGGTGGGGCGTACGGAGCATACTGTGCCCACTACGCCTTCCTTCGTCTTTCTTCGGCAGCCTTCATGGTTGTGGATCTAGATTTTGTAAGAGAACATTGATTAATAAAAGAAGTAGCCTTTTTTGCCTTCAATTTTGTCTCATCTGCGGGATGCTTTTTATGGTCGTTTTTGCCTCGAGGATCCACGCTATTATCCTCCGTGGAGTTTCAAGCGAGTCTTTGTCAACCATCATGTCTCCGGGCGCTGATGATTCAATTTTCTCGCGGCGGTCGTGAGACATCGCTTCTTCGGAAACGCCGCCGAAATACTGGGGGCCTCCCACGCTGGAGGACTCGCTGCCTTTTCCTTAAGTTCTTTTGCCTGAATCGCTCGCCTTCGTAGAGGAAGCCTATCTATAAAGACGCGTCGCTTTTTCCGGAGTTTGGCAAGCCTTGTACTTGTTTACTCGTTAACCGCCAACTCTCCTCTTCGTATCTTCTCGTGGCGAAATTGATGGAAGACTCCTTCTAGAGACGCTGAGGGTTCTTCCTATGAATCCGGAGGTTTGGCTCTAATGCCCCCGCTTCAAGTCACGGCCGCCCTTCTCGAAACCGAGTTCCTCCGGTCGGGGGTATCCTCACGCTGGGTGTTGGGGAAGCATCAAAGAGAGCGGCCGAGAGCTAAGCAGACCGAGAACGCCTGCCGAGCCTGAGGCTGTGTGGCCACGTCCGTCGAGTGCCACCGCGGGGGCGCAGCCCGCATATCGACCTCCTCACAGAGCTGAAATAAACCAAGAAGCATCATGAGGCCGAGGTCGCTGAGTCACAGCCGCAGCTAAGGGTCGAGGCTTCTAATGAGGAGCGAATCCGAGCTCGCGAGCCTTACGCGATGCCGCCCGATATATTTCCGTAGGCTGGCTTCACGAGGACCTGCAAACTTCCGCGCGGTGTCCTAGATCCTCGCAACTTGCGTGTCCTGACCAAAGGGCCAACAGGATTATCGTGCCCAGACTCACGCCTCTCTCGGTTCCACTTACCTGTTTTGACATTGTTGCGCACTTCCCCTTTCTTTTTTTTTTTTTTTTTTCTTGCCGGCACAGAGGTATGCACATCGTAATGAGAATTCTCTTCGCACTCGCCCCGCTTGTCAGTCGCTTCGCTTCGCCCCTTCTTCTTCTCTTTTCTCTTTTTTTTTTTTTTTCGAATCGCCTCGCGCCATCGGTAGTACTTCGAGATGCGAGTGCCCACGTCCGTGGGACCAGCTTGCCTTCCCCGGGTCGGGCACCTGTAAGTCTGCTTTGGAGGACCACGAGATCAGGAAGGGTCCCTTCCCGGGCCTTGGGGAGAGGGCCTATGGTAACGGCACATCTAATGATCGGGACAGAAACGGGTGAAGAAAAAGGCCTATAAAAAGGAATGAGGCCTCGAAGAAAGGGACTTCGATCAAACAGAGGAAAACACAATAAAAAAGAGAAAATCACAGATGTCAATATTCAAAACTTCTTAAATTCAATGCTCAGATTTATTTCTATTTCTACATCATTGAATGAGTTCATCTGTATCTCGAATTCGAGACGCATCATCAAGGCTCGCCTCGTGAACGCTCTCAACAAAAAGCCGGGCCCCATCCCACTCACCGAAAAGCAAAATGGTCAATACGAGATCCCAAACCAATGTTCCAATGAGATACTACCACTATTAATAATCCAATTACCGCTGTCATCCAAATGGAAAATCGCGCAAGAGATAATCCGAACATTCAACACTGAATGGATCATGATGACAGGCTAACCACAATCTATGCGCCGTATTAAGCATAATCAACCTTACTAATCCTATCGACACACCAGCTGAAGTCGATAAGAAAGGATCATAAAGAAAATTCGCCATACACCGCATGTGAAATCTAAGAACAAGTGGTCATAATGCGTGAGGCCGATCCCACCGAGAGACCGATCTCAATTGAGAGGCCGATCTCAGCTTGAGAGACTGACCACCGGGAGAGGCCGATCTCAACCTGGGAAAGACGATCTCAAATAGAAGGCCGATCACGATTGGAGGGCCAATCTCGCTTAAGGCCTCGGGGCCCCGATCTTAGAAGGGCGATTAAGTACCTATCCTACATAATATAAATCAAGATCGTCAAAAATACCCAATGCGCTCAAAGGAAATGAAGACCACGCGACATGAAGTCAAGCCTGCATCACACAAATAGGACGAGAAAACATCTGTCCTACTCAACAAGAAATACGACTAAAGGGAACCGAGAACATCTCAATACAAAGAGATCAATCTTCCACAGATGGAAGAAAAGTCGAGAAAATTTGAATGCTATGTTTCTGAGCAACATCAAATGACACTGATAAGTTTGCATCGATCACCATTTTCAATGGAAATTCGACCAAGCCAATCATGTTCAAATGCCAACTTTGGATGTTATTATTTGAAGCACTGATCCTATGGACCATTTAGATCACTTAACCCCATAAATTTTCAATGGCCGGATGGTAGGAAATGACCATGTGTCAATGTTTTCCAATAATCTCCTAAAGGAGATGCTCGAATCGGGTTCTACCGACTACAACCGAATTCGATTCAATCATTCACAAGAATTGGCCGACAACTCGACCCACCCGCCTGTGCTTAAGAATCGAAAACAGCCCTGCATCTCGCTGTGATAAAACAAGGGTCAAATGAAAGCCCAAAAGTTTCTTGTCTGGAGCCCATCGAAGAGGCCTCGACAAATCCCAATTTAATAATCAGATGAAGTTAAGTCAATACTTTTATATCAACTTTGGAGCCGGAGAGTTCTTCAAACATCTAGCTCACAGCCGATCCAAAGACCTTTCGAGAGGCAAGAGTTCGATAACCCGAGCATAAGCACGGGCCGCGTAATAGTTAATGAAGCAAAAAGGCCACAGACAATAATCAACGGAGACCACTAGATGGAAAGAAAGGAGCCAACAATTATGTTTACTCTCAAGAAAGGAAATAACCAGACAGGTGGTCCGATTTACTAGAGTCAAGCCTTTAAATTTAACTCTCAACGAATCTCAACAAATGTCCTCATGCAAATAAGGGGAGAAAAATTCTTAAGTGGCCCAAGCCGCCAAAGAATCCGTGGTTTTAGATCAAACGGTCTTGCCATTATCATCGTCACGACATAGCATCAAGATTGCCGAATCCTCATGAAGAGATAGAAGAACTCATCAGAGAGGACACTGACAAAATTCCTAAAAGATTCATAAAACTACCGTAGAAATTAAGGTAGGGAAAATCTACAACCGACACCTACAAACCGAGTCGCCACGGGCATAGTCAATATGATAACTAGCAAAACAAAGAAAAGTACATCGATCCGATCGCCCGAGAACGACGAAAACTAAAAATCATGAGCAAGATCAAGATGACATTATTCGCTTCATAGGATGACATGAAGCATGTACAATATCCTCATTCCGATCCCCCCTTGTCAGATCAATGCTCTGCTTCAAATGGTAAAGTTGACTTCACTAAATGAAACGAAGTTTTTATAGATAATGTGGATGTCTCAAGTGCACTTATTTTACCGATGTGTTTATTAAATTGGGGTTAAAAAAGATCCATGGAAAACGCGCAGGGACCGCTATACGGATTAGATAATCGAACCGATTCCAAAGGGTAAGGATTATTCAGCTTAGAAATAATCTCTGGGGAACATACCCCGTAGTGGCATCAAAACAAACTATCATTTTTAGTAGTCAGATCACCATCAGCTTACAAACGCCATTTCGGCTGACCATGCCTAACCACTTTGGATAGTAACATCTATCTCACTTGAAGACGTAAATTCTTAACCTCATACGGAGCTCGCGAAGCCCTGGGAGATCAAAAATCGTCGATCCTATTATCTTTCTCAAATCACCAAACAACTCCCGAGGAACCAATCGAGGATCTGACATCGGGACGCAAATTTCTTTACAATGCCTCAACTGGAGAAACGACAGATCAAGTCCTCCTTTACTCCCGATAATCCGACAAGTTCATACTAATATGTCCTCCTATCCGGCCGATCGATCGCTAATAAGCTTTCTTCAAGAAAATTGATTTATTTGCCTCGTCACCTGGCAGACATGCTGTGAATTCCAAATATATGATGGTACACAAATTTGGTTTGGATCTCAATTACAAACCGATTAGACAAAGTTTAAGGAATCATTCTGGCCGAAAACTGAGTAGCTATTAGGAGAAGAGGTAAAGAAGCTTAGACGCTGGTTTTATTCTGGGAAGTTCAGCGCTCCCGATCGCTTTCTAACGTGGTCCTCAGGAAGAAAAAATAGTGGAAATGGCTAGTAATGTGCGTGACTTCACGAATGTGAATAAAGCATGCCCAAAGGACACGCTTTCCACTTCCAAGAATAGATCTATTATGGATTCAACTGGATACGACCGCTAAGTTTTACGGATGCTTACTTAGGATACAATCAACATCATGAATCCTTGACAATAAGAAACTTACTTTCTTCATGACCGATCAAGCGACTTACCTGTTAGCAAAGTTAGCTGCTCGCCTAAAAAATGCGAGCGACATATCGCATTGCCTCATAATAAGATGTTTGAAGAAATGTGATCGCAAATCAATGGAAGTCTATATCGATGATATGCTTCGTTAAAGCAAAAAGTCGAGATCATATGTATTTTATCTTAACGTAAACATTCAAATTACTCCGAAGATATCGTGATGAAGTTAAATCCAACCAAAATGCGCCGAGTCCATCCGAAAATTTCTAGGCTTCATTGTTTCGAAGAGGAATCAGCCAATCCTTTAAAAATAAAGGCGGTTATAGAAATGAACCCACCACTGACGGTTAAGGAAGTTCAAAGGCTCACAGTGAGGTTAGCATCAGCTTCCTCTCGCTTTCCTATCCAAATCAGCCGAGAAGTATTTACCCTTTTTCAAGGCCTTGGAGAGGAAATCCAAACCAACGGATTTGCTCTGTCTCCATCATTAAAAGGCTTTTCAAGAATTAAAAGAATACTTATCTAATCCTCCTTATTAGCTTCACAAAAACGGAGAGGAATTATTCTTATACTTAGCCGTTTACCTGGTACATCGCTCGTCCTAATTCAAGAAGAAAATATACAAAGAACCGTTAATACGTAGCTAAAATCCTCGCCAATGCAGTAAACTCGATATACACACGCCGAAAAAATGGCCTTAGCTCCTATTTATTCAAATAGAAATTACGTCCTTATTTTCAAAGCAAAAATCGTTTCCGCTAATCGATCACCTCAAGAACGATCCAAAGACCTCGGGAGAGTATCCTAAGACTGTGATGGCGATCGAATTGCTTAATTGAGATAGAATATAAGCGAGATCGGTTATCAAGGGACAAGGATTGGCAGATTTCGTTGTCAAACTGCAAGTGAGACCTATCATGTAAAACAATCAAGAAAGTCTTCAACCAAACAGAACTGTCCGGGGTTACTACATGTGGATGGATCATCAATGCAACCGCAATGGGGTCGAGGTCTTAAAAACTCCTCGAAGGGACAAATATACTATTCATTGAGACTTGCATTCCGCAACCAACATTACGTAATATGAAGCTTATTACCGGACTTCTCGGGTTAGCCAAAGAATGCTCGCAAAAATATAGTCATCTACAAATGATTCGAAAGTTGGTCGCGGAATCAGTCCAAGGACACTTTGAAGTCGTAGTTCCCTTCGTGTTATCTCGCTAAAGTTAAAAGTAAGGATGACGAATTTTAGTAAAATGGAGATAGTACATATCCAAAGGAAGACAACTAAAGGCGCATCATCCGCATACGCCGCGATCACTCCAACAATACCGAGAGTTAAGGCGGAAATTGGCTACCAACTCCGAGTATCAAAGAAGCCCAACATGAAGTTTTTCATTTGAACGAGGAGAAAATTGGATGTCTCCAGATTAGAAATACCTCAAAGATGGGATTTGAACAGAACCCAGAATAAAAGACGAATAAAGAAAACTCCACAGTGATATACTATAATAGATGGCGTAATATACAAAAGAGGATATTCAATTCCATATTTGCGCTTGCCTTACTCCGTATAGAAGCCGATTATGTATTTGAAATAGATACATTTAGGAATTTGTGGGATCAGCATATTGGAGGCAAGAATCTTGCATTTAAAATAATACGCCTGTGGATATTATCGTCTACTATGAAGAAGGATGCCACAAATTTGTTAAAATGCTAAAATTGTCAATTACATGGCAATCCTCGACGATCGATCTCCATCCACAGATGAAATCTATACAAGATCCTCGGGTCAAGCCTACAATGGGGACTCGATATCAGTCCTTTTTCCTATGACTACCGGACAAAGGAAGTTTATAATAGCTCGATCGGGATTATTTTACTAAGTGGATAGAAGCCGCTCCATTGGCTCCCATAACGAACACAACGCTTGGCTGAATTTGTTAAGCAAAATATTATCCGCAGATTCGGATTCCGTGAGAGGATAATTACCGATAACGGTAATTCCGCCCAATTGAAAACGTTTACTGTATTGTTCTAACTTAAACGCTCTGCTAATTCACACCGCTGGTCACCCTCAATCGAACTGATGTTGGAAGTCACCAACCGAATTCTATTACATGATTAAAAATAAAATTAGAAGACGCCTCAAGGCTCTGGGCGCAGGAATCGCTACTAGTTTTATGTCATATCAGAAACGCCAAAAGTTAGAACCTACAAGGGAAACCTTTCAATCTATGTTTTGGGACAAGAGGCTGGCACGGTGAAATTGATTACCTTACTGAGGATAGAGAATTTGATCCGGCCCAAAACGAT
>BSYO01000001.1:28740431-28754614 GCA_033239525.1 Nepenthes gracilis
ATGAAGTATTTCCTTAATTACTACTACTTAAATTTTTTTAGAGATTCCAATCACTATATTAATATAAATAAACGAGTCAACCATCGGTTAGGTGATTGACTCTAATTTATAAATCTATGGTTAATGCTGGCTTATCACGCCATCTAGCATGAGTATCCATTGGTCCGACAGGGCAGGCTCGGTTGCCTTGGCACCATGGTATTCCATGGTGCCTTGACACGAGTGGATCAAGTTGACCCCATGAGCCGATACTGTATTCCAATTGTGAGCCCACATGAAAACCTTGATTTCGGGCATTGGGGTATCGAGCTGTATAATCTTTGGATGCTCGTGATCTGGCATGACCCATATGGATTCAGACCTTACCCTTTTTGTTATCAAACTCATCTCCCATTAATAGACCTAAATAAGAGTAGATAAATAAATAAATACTACGTTATTCAAAAATATTCCATCAATGGAAAAAAAGTCACCCAAAAAACCTCTCTTCAAATAAAGAGCAAGAAAGGATACTAATTCAAGCAACAATATGGAGAAATTTTTGATTGCATCATTGTCTTCTAAGTAAATAAAGTAGACACCTGACCTAAAGTAATAAATCAGAAAGACAACCAGAATCAGCTGGAGCATCATCAAAGCCACAGATTCCACTTGCTCTCACCCCGGGCATTCAACAAAATATACATGTCATACCGCACAAAAATGGGAAGCAAAATCGATTGCGTAAAACTATGTAATTATAGATGCATCGCTTTTCCGCTGCAGCCACATCAATCGTCTCTCATTCTTGAGGGATATAAAAGTTTCCCGAGCATCAGGATTTTCAAATAAGTCCAAAGCAAGAAAATAAAGGCGCTGATCAACGCCTTGCATCTCATCTAATACTTTAATGCATTTGCTTATAGAAAACCGGTCTTCATTGTTCAGTATAGCAGCGGCTCTCATTTTAGAAGCAGCTGCTATTTCTAGCATAGCATCAACTATGGCATCACCAGTAGCCTTACGACTTCTTTTTCTCGACGGTCCCGAACTCGAAGGCATCGTAGACTGCCGTTTGTTTAGCCCATCTATCATGTTTATATCATCTCCAGAACCAGAAGATGCATACTCATCCACTATATTCAGTTGAGCATTAGGATGAAGAGACATCCTCAAAGTCTAGGAATATCAATCACCGTCTTCAACCCCGCATAAGAATAATCATTTAAAGATCCTGTAAAAGTAAAACAATTTCATCCAATATATTAAATTGCAGCTATGTAACAATGATTGTAAAATAATGAGAACCAGAGGTAAGAGACGGCATATATAAGGATGTTGCACACAAAGCACAACAGCAGTTTTTCAGGTGGCTTTAGGAGACACACTTGAGCAATATGACATCCATTCATCTATGCACTCTAGCAGGCCTATATAAGAATTAATGGATGGACAGGACGAGACGCTGTGCCACCCAAGGTGTCTATTGGTATCCCCAAAGCATTTGCTTTTTTAAAAGAATAAATATATGAGAAAAGGTATAACAGCAGTAAGACATTGGTTTACACCTCAGCTTGACCCTCCCTTTGCCACTAAGTGTGCAAGGTGACAACATTCTCTGGATATGTGATTTTGAACATCTTCATTGCTTCAGAAACATGTTAACATTTTTAGCTTATCAAATAATAATTAAAGCATATGAGAAAACAAAAGTAGATAACTATGCATTTGTTCTGCATAAACCTCTCCACAAATTAGAGAACGCAAAAAGAAATCCCATTCTGCTTTCCTTTCTCTGTCTCCTCTTATACCACAGATTACTTCGATTTATCTTCCAATAGGACTTGCACTTAGTTCATAAAATGTACACCATTTACTAGGCATCAGACAGGACAGGATGGTATCTTCTTGTCTCTAGCTCTTTATTTCGCATCTTTTCTTCAGAATTCTTGGTAAATTTTCACATAAATCATCTATAAAGCAAGGCCCAAGAAAATCCTACACCACCACTACCAATTTGTACAAATTCATATAAAGGAACCAAGACTCAAATAGCCATATCAGATATCCTACAGATAATGCAAACCCAATAATTATGAAAGGCAGCATCTGATGGAAGATCAGGACTTCCACAAGTGAAAAATCACCTCAAATACCACAAAAATATGTTGTACTTCTCTGGGTGTGTAATATCCTTCCGATGCTTCACACAAACTTAGGGGGCTTTATGCTGTCAAAAATTAGACACGGTGTCCATGAATGTATATCACAACAGCAAATTGAATACTTTCTTTCATAAATTTGTTCTCTGTGGTAAGCAAGTGAGAGGATTTGAAGTAGTCTGGCCTCAGAACTAACAGCTAACATAGTTTGAAGCACTGTACAACTCCTTGAACATCAAAGGCTGTATGTAATATGCCTTTGCAAATTGGTACACTATAAAGCATCCTATATCAATTTCTTTATTTACATGTTAAAATCAGGAGACAATCAGTAAGAAAAAATAAGGGAAAACACTAAGCAGGGAAAATACATAACTTAATTAAGGCCTCCAACTAGTATATTGCTCTGCTTCCTTCCCTACCTTCTATATGGAGTCCTAAAAATTCTAAATGAAATTTTACAAAATACGCTTAAAATTTGTCCGAGAATTAGCTATATTTATTGCACATTCTTTCTAATGTTCTATCTCACTAAGTTTCTTGGGATGCAAACAGGGCACAGATTCAATTAACGATATTTACTTTAATAAGGCAATGGTAAGAGATACCAAGGGGTTCGTGGTTATAATGGTCATCACCTACATTAATAATTAGTATTATACTTCAAGACTGAAAAATAAATTTTCCTTCTCTAAATGTACTATATAAAAATCTACACACGTTAGCTCCATGAACAACTAAAAAACGATTTAGGCGAAGAAAAGGCCAATTCCATGGAGCCATGCCCATGATTCCAGCTGTCCCCATCAAACCTGTAGGCCTTTTTCCCAAGTCATCAAAATATTATTACTGCCGAATAACGAATAGCAGAAGCCTTCATTTTCTGTCACCCAACAATCGCGTCACACACACACACATGCAGAGAGGATGGGAAATAGATAGATAGAGAGATAGAGAGAGAGAGAGATACCTCTTAAAAGCGTGATTGAAGCAAAGCAACGCAATAAAAAAGCAGTAAACCAAAAGAAAATCCCCGAAAACCTGAATAGAATATCAAATAGCAAAGTACTCCTTCGATCACTGAGCAACAGAGTTGAGTCAGAGAGAAAGGGAAAGGGTTTTAGAATTTTACTATTTTGACACTTGTTAAACCTCAGATCAATGAGGTTGGAAGAGGATAAAACTAAAACCCTAAAAAGAATTCATGGAAATTGAAAGCAAGCGTCCGTCATTCTATTCTACCTCTCCGCTTTCGGAATTCGATTCAGTCTTTTCAGTCATTCAAATATTGTAATAAATTAAGAGCAATAACACTAATTTTCTAAGTAAGAGATTTATTAAGATTTTGAGATATAAAATAATAATATAAATTTTATAAATAAAAAAAAATTATAGACAAATTACGTAGATAAATATTTTTTTTTTTACAAATTTAATATCAATAAATAGAATTAGTATAAATCTTTAGTGTTTAAATTTTAATAAATACATTCAGTCAAATTAGTTATTTATTTATTTATTTTTATTAGGAATTGGTTATTTATTTATTTATTTATTTATTTTTGGTAAGTAGGAATTGGTTTTTTATTCATCACACCGTTGCTTTGATTTTGATTTGTCAATAACGTGGCCGTTAAATGTTGACAAAAATGGTAAAAAAAAATCATGGGATTGAGAGAAATCTGGGAATTATACATTTTTAGGAAAAGTTAATAATAAATATTTTAATATATAAAATATTATTTTTAAATAATTATTTTTTTATTTTTTAAAAAAAAATTACAAAATTTTTTACAGAAATATATTAAATATATCTTATTTATTTATTTAATATGAAAATTTTAATAAATGTGATTTATTATACGTTTTGAAACCATTGTAGGAAAATTCAACAATCATTAATTTATATTTTTTATAAAAAATTAAATATATATAGTAATAAATATATTTTTGAATATTTTTTTCATCATATAGATATTTTCATATTTTAATATTTTAAAAAAACTAAAAAAATAACTTATTATATAATTTTTTTTTTATCGACATAAAAATAGAGACAGTTGATCTTGAAAATAGAGACATTACGAGGCGGAAATTCAAGCGAGTTGGCAAAAAGAAAGAAAGAAACGCAAACATGTCTTGCTGATCATGGAGTAGCGATCTATGGTTTATTCAACAGAGTTCACTATTCATGCACATCACCTGTTTGATAAATTGTCCCAAAGAGGAAGGAGGCACCCTCACATGAGACTACATCAAAGAAGGGGAGAAAATGATGTCTTGCTCGCACCGGTTGCAGAGATATATCCGCGGGATTTCTTCACTGTTTGGAATGCGCACGCATCTGGTGTGCTGCCAAACTTCACAGATGTCGCACGCCACCATCCTTTCACCGTCGTCGTCCTTCGCTCCACACGCACATTCCACATAGCCATGGCCGTTTGGACCACTGCTTTTACAAATCGCCAACAGCTCTTCCGTATCGACCCCACATTCGAAAACAAGCTCCCCACCCTCTTCAAACTCCCTACAAACAAAATCGTTTTCCCGAGCGTTTGAATTCACAATTGATTCGATCTGCAGGCTCCTCGGTCCCAAGTAAACTTCCCTGAAGCGCTTTTCCACTTCTCGCTTCAGCTCACTGATCGTCGTGCTTCCCCTTATGATAAACAGTTCAGGAGGTGGCTTTGGCACTGGGATAGGCTGCCTGTCCTTGTCCTTGATTTGCAAAGTGCAGAAGATTTCTGCCGTCCCTTCCATGGCTCTTGATGGCAGCTCTTGGCGAAATTCTTTCACCAGGTGCTTGCAGTCGAGGACGATCCTGGTTGCCAATGGCACAGCCGTCAACATGCCGCTGCTGCTTAGCCCCGGCTTTCTCTCCTTGAGTATGCATCTGTAGAGGTAGAAGATGTCCTTGGAAAGCTGAAATCTGGTGATCTTAGAAGAGGAAAACTTCCCATTTGAGTCAATCATGCCATCACTGTTTGTGATAGTGGTAGAGATGTCCTCGAGGCAATACTCTAGAACTTTGGTTACCGGGTTCAAGCTCCGTCGAACGAGGTAATTCCCCACAACGTGATTTCCCAGAGATTTCAAGACGAAATCGAGCAAGCCTGTGTCACCTATATAGGCACGGGCAGCGTCTCGTACCTCCTGCCTTGACACCCACTTGAATTCCGCCCTCTTCAAGGCATCAACGATAACCCGAGTGGCCATCTCAATGCGCTTGGGGGACCACCTGCAGGAAGTTTCTAGAAGGATCCCAGGGTGGTTGTGGGGATCGACGGAAGGCTCCTTGGGAAGACGGGACCGGAGCTCGAGCATGAAGTGGAAGAGGTCAGCGAGGGTGACGAGGGAGTGGTCGGAGAGTGTTTGGTATTTTGTGAAAATGAGGGGAATTGAGTGATCAGAAGTAGAGAGATGGTGAAGAACAAGGCACAGTGGAAGGTTTTGTAGGGCTTGGATTGCCTTTCGGTACATGGATTCGTCGACGCCGAAGCTCCCACGGCCAAAACGGTAGCCCCAGCGGCAGAACCATGGCCCTGCATATGCTACTCCATGAAGCAGCCTCAGCTCCATGCCTTTCTTCTGTGAAGTGTCAGCCAAACTTACCTTCCTAAACAGGGAGGGAAAAAAACCTGAAGTTAAAAGACCACTTGATTAACCTATACGATATTAAGAAGTTAACATATTTAAAAGAACGAGGTATTAAGTAAATGTTTAATGATAATTTTATACTCTTAACACTTTGTTTTGAGGTATTAAATTAAGCTAGAAATTATTATTTCGTACTACCCAAAATCAATTATACTATGTTTTAATATTGAGACTCAATATATATATATATATATCAAGATGGTGTTTGTCTTCATTTTCTAACTATATACTATATTTGTTTCCATCTCTATCTCATTTAAAATATATTTTAAATTGACAAACATTAAAAACTATTTTTTTATTTTATGAACATTATAACCATGAATCAAAATAACAACCAATTATTATCAATATTGAGACCATATATAAGTAATTTATACGTCTTTTTTTGTTCTATTGTCTTACTTTTTAAAAACATAAATTAACATATTTTGAATTTGTCAAAACTTTTTAAAAAGTTTAAATACATAAATTTATAGAGACATAAAACATAATAAAATAAAAATATTTTATCTATGTATTTAAACTAACATATTTTAAATTTGTCAAATTTTGTTTAAAAGTTTAAATACATAAGTTTATAGAGACATAAAATATAATAAAAGAAAAATATTTTATTTCTTCTGCGTTACCGTGCGCGGAGGCCAACGCAGAGACGATCCCAGAAGTCCATGAGGTGGTGGCCGGTTAAGTCAGAACCCATTTCCAAGCCATTCACACACAGCAAATGGCCGAAGCCATTGCAATGGAAGACGCCGTGCAGAGCATGCCCCTCGACGTCCACCAAGTTGGACGACTTTTTGCCCGTCGCTGAAGCTGCGCCGCTGGAGAAATTTTCCTCGCAGCTCAAACATGTCGCCGCCGCCGCCGCCGCCGCTCCCTTGGAGGGTACTACGAAGTGGTATTTCACGCTGCAGATCATATGGTGTCCCCACCCTGCACTCACAGTAAGTTGAAACAGCAAAAGCACCGCGTCGGGGATACAAAGCAGAGTGTTATCGTCTTTACATAGAAGGAAGAAACGGTAGCATTTATAAATGGTAATTCAGTGTTTAAAATTCTATATTAAAAAAAAAGATTAAATTATTTTTAAATATGCTATACATATATATATATATATAATCTTATATTATGTAGAAAATAGCTATTATAACTCAAAACTATGATTATTAAATTATAAAATAACATTTTATCACTGCATCGATACTCTTCTTCAGAGGTCAACACCAAAGGTGATCAACAAAACTCTATGATTATTATATACATATACAATTAAAATTACAGGTCCAATCAAACAATTAATTCGGATATTATTATGAAAAAAAATGATAACATTAGCCCGAATGTTTTAGTTGTTTTAGAGGTGAATATTAAATTTTATATTTTGAGTAAACTTTTATGTATATAGTAAAATTTTCACTCTTACATAATTTTTAATATAAATTTTAAAACTTAAGGTTCTACATCATGCACCTGCAAGATCGCATTTTCATTATTTTTTATAAGGCATAAAAAAGTGACACACATAAAACTATATAGTTTAAACTGTAAAAAAAAAAATCATAATTGGGTTTATAATGGAACATTTAAAGCAACATAGACTTCTAATTTCATAGTATAGAGAGACCATTTCGTAGTATATAGTATTAGTTAAAGCAATCCTACCCGAACGTAATATGAATTATTTCACAAACAATAGGAATTATCAATAAATAGTAAAAATCATATTTTTACCCCCAAAAAATAATAATCATCAAAATTATTATTATTATTTTTACCGTAATAAAAAAGCTTGTTAAACTGGAAATTCCATGTCATGCTGCTTATAAATTCCATGTCATGCTGCTCTGACAATTGTTTTTCACTGCTCATGGCACCGTGGTGACCGTGATTGCAGGGTGGCAAGCGGCGGTGGGATGAGATGTGGTAATAGCAGCATAGTTGTTTGGCGGAGGAATGGAGGTGGAACGGGGATGTTGGTGGTGGCAGTAGTTATAATTCTGAACAGAACGGAAGGGATTAATAACTAAGCTCTCACCTATGTGTTGACAGTGCTTGCAATAGCGATGGATTGAAGAAGCCTCAACAGGTTCTTCAACCACAAACAAGAAGACTGCACGGTCAGGGCGGCGGCGATGCAGCTCAAGCTGAAAAGACCAGCAGCCCAGCATTACTCCCTCGCTACTACACACAAGATTGCTCTCGAAACACCCGAATTCAAGAAGCGCCTTCACGTTATTCCAGAATGTTCCCTCAAACTCCACCGGACATCCGTGGCTGCCAAAACTCCTGAACTTGAACACCCTCCCCTCACCCGGCCACCTCCGCCTCTTCTTATCGCACCCATTATGGCACCGCCCCAAACAACCACCATTATTCGACATGGCCCACGATCCCAAGAGCAAGAAACTGCTACTTTTGCAGTGAAGTTTGTCGCTTGGCTATAAATTTGCTAGAGATATCACACAGTCAGTGCCTGAAATAAAATTGGAAATGATGTCTAGGGAGAGGAAGGAAGAGGCTGAGCGTTGCCCTCTGCATGACCCTTTACAAAAATATTAGCATGCAAATCTATCGCGGTAACAGCAGAGGAATATGACATTAGATTAATGAAGGCATGCTTTTGGTCATCATCCAAAGCCACTGGGAAGTATTAAAATCAAACAATGTCCGTTAAATTCTGTGGTGCGGATCAAAAGGCATTGAGATAGTTAAATCTTGAAGTCTGAGGAAAAGAGAAAAGAAAGTTATAAACGCAACATTCCTTGGCCAACTACCCTATAGTTTTAAGGCTCTATTCAAGTGTAGAAATGAGTGACCCCGTCTAGTGTTTAAAATTCACCTGTGGCTCCCTTAGTTGGTAATGCCATCTAATATTGGACTAGGAAACCGTGGATCGATTCCCGCCTATGATAAGATCGTCCTCGGCTGGAGGGGTTCTTGGCCAGGCAACTAGTTCTTAGCATCTACGGCTTAGTAGTAGTACGTGTCAAATGTCAATGTCACATTAAATTAACCGAACTGAACTGAACGCCAAAGTAGCTAGCAGCCTTTGCAGAAGGTTGACTCATTGCCGGGAGCAATAAGGATCAAGTATAATCATGGTAATCTCATATTTGGTGCGAGTGTAACGACACAATCCAAGCTTAGCTAAGGTCAAGTCACTAACTTCGCTAAAACACTGATAAGATCAATTGTGTCATGATAATAGATCAAAACGGATAAGATAGTTATATTAAAATAAAATAAAGCCTCCAAACACTGCTTCGGTTGCTCGGACCAATGTGAGGAAAAGAAGCCTATCACCCATGAGATCAGAGGCGATAGAACAAGTTTATTATCCATAGTGAAGAGCATTAGACACTCATGTATCAGATGATTGAAAACTTAGTCCTACCATTGAAAATATTGAACCTAAAAATATATAACAAAAATACTTTACCAGCCTCATCCGATTTTGAGTGCCCCAAGTCTTCTGCCAACTTCAAGGTCACGATCATGAAATCTATCAAGTGCCTGATAAAAAACCGCTAATGGTGCATACAAGTAAAACTACTGAATAGCATGGACAGTGAGCAATTCCCACACCACCCCCCCCCCATAAAAAAAAAAAAAAAAGAAAAAGCAACGACGAAGAAATTCAATGCATTTGATGGGAACAGCCTCTAACATAGAAATGTCAATATCAGCTGATATATATCAATATGAAACCTTTAGGTACTAATATATCCTAATATTGTAACAATATCACGATATATTATCATATTAATGATATATTACAATATATTAGCCGATATTTAAAATATCAACAGATATACCCGATATTTGATATATTTAAAAATGACCCTATTAGCTTACGATATTTAACAATTTTTTAACTTTCAATATATCCTATTCTGATACATAAAATCCGATACCAATATGGCATCCATGGCCTATAAGCCAAGAATATATATACAGTCTACTTGATTTGCAGGTGTCTCTCCTTGTATTGATTTGTTGATATATAAGAACCACCAACACAAAATTGCAGAAAATAATCCTACGATGCTCCACTGATTTTGTGCACTTCTAGTCCACACTCAACCATAATCAGCCTACTTCACAATCCATTGCCAATACATCTAAATCCATTTCTCCTCTCCTTTTCTCAAATAGAAGGCCATCACACAGAAATCTAATGGCGGGCATCATCAAATGAACATTGAAATTGTTGCATCGAATTTGAGGAGAAGGAACTAAATTCACTCTTCAAAAGAACTTCAGGATGAAAATTGAGTAAAAAGGGCAGTATGTGAGGGAAGCTTTCATATTGTATGGTATGGGGAGTAAGGTGTACACATATTTACTACTATATTGCAGAGAGGTTGGTGCCATTGTTGAAACCCGTAACTTTTAAGCAACAATGAAAAAACTTTACCATAATACCAAGGCTCGTCTACAAAGAAAATAAAATGATTGTCAAAAAATAGAAATGAGGATCAATTGGCAGCAAATGAATATCAAATGCCTATCAAACATACACTTCCCACAAAAAATATGCCACAAAGAAGTGAAAGGTTCCCATAACATTCTATGAATCCAACATCTAACTTAATTGTCACACTTCCACTTCATACAAGAGACTATATATGCAACAACAAAAAACAACAGAATGGGGGATGTTGGAGCAGCAAATAAATAAACTAATATTCAATTTCATACAAATACAGCAACAATACTGCCTATCAAAAGAACGAAGCATCCAAGAGGGAAGGGGAGATGATTGAAATACCATACACAAGCTTTCACATCTTCATTTCTCTGACATATCCATAGATATGACAGGAGCATTGAAGTATTCTAACTCTGCAGATATCGCAAGTGCCAAGCATCTTAACTTCCTCTGCATGTGCCAACTTAATTTTCCTTCAAAGCGATATAATTTGAGGATAGAAAACTGCACTATCATAAAGACTCTGGACTAGTGGAGGGCCTAATTTTTGAAGGCATTTGCATAGGAGGGTGCAACTTTTTACGACCAACGCTCCAATGTAAAGAATCCTTAGGTGTGATTGACATTTTGTTCAATGCATGATTAAATTCGTCGGGATAGTCATGCTCTTCAAAGCTTTCCGCTACGTCTATTTCTAGGGATTCTCCCACACAAAAATCTGCACACTGGTCAGCAATGTCATCATCACTGTAATCGTCGTACCCACCATCATCATCAATATCATATGTTGTCCGGACCATTGACCAATATACAAAATTAGGCCGGATGAAACTGCAGAAATAGAAGGAAAGAGTTCAGAAATGTACGTAGAATTTCACCACAAGCAAATGCATTAACTTCATATAACAACTGCCATGCCTGTTGGCCATGAGTGTATTGAAATTAGTGGTCAGAAAGGTGACTTGGTAGTGTTAACCCAAAGTCCTCGAAGCAATTTTCTACATTTGGATATTCATAAGGTGGAATTTTATGGACCCATTCAGCGAAACTGTAAATACAAATTACTGTGTGTAGCACAGTAAGATTTTGCTATAATTTAACATTACCCAGAGGACACCAATACCACTTTTGAAAAGGATCATGAATACTTTCTCGGGTGAGTGGGTGAGCACTTCATTATTAACTGTAAAATATGGGCACCTACCCTTACCATAGTGCCATACAGTGAGGACCACTGTTAGGCCATTTTACAAAATTAGCCAGAGAATATTAAATGGATCCACATGTGAGCAGGGAGCCTAACAATTCTACGAAAGACATTGGTCGAAAAAACTTTTGACTAACTCTAATGCCTCTCTCCTTTTACAACAAATGATTCTCAAATTTCTTTCTTACAAGATATAACAGACGTGTGGCTGCAATTAATGCTCTTCATATCTTTCAAGTCCTAACTCTTCCAACATGATACAATGATCATCCAACCAACCACAAAACAAAAGCCACAGACGCCTATCTTCATTCTTCCTACACTTAAGTCTTGCGTCTGCTAGCACAGCTTGTAAGACAACACTAGAAAACATGAAGAAAGAATAAATCCTCTCTTGTTTCAGCATAATCTCTGCAAAAAAATACTTCTCTATCCTCGTGAATTAATCCCCATTAGCAAGCCTTTTACAGTGCATAACTTATTCTTCAACAGAAGCCACTTGATAAAGTGAGTACATGGGGCAATTAGCTTCCACCAGACTAATTTACACAATTTTGGCTTATCAGGTTTCACCGTAGTCAATCATAAGCAGCAGCAAATTTCCTGATGCAATCCATCTACTATTCCGTCCCTGGTTCTACAGAAAGCTATGGAAAATCCACCCCTAATATTAATTGGTTAATTCAAAAGCCATGGTCCTCCTTTTGTGACAAAAGGAATACAGCCAAACAATAAACAGGCAAACACCGAGGAAGGTAGTACTCGACAAGTCAACAAGGTTTCACAATCAACTAGTTTCTTGTGATATCAAAAAATATTGTAACACAAAATAAAAACAATTCCAGGAGATGGAAAATGATAATATAGATGTCTAAACTAATTTTATACTACCAAAATGTATTTTTCCTTTTTCCCTTAATGATTACAGTATGCTTGTCATCATAGGTTAATATGAAATGCAGTACAGTTTTAATGAAAGATAGTGTGGGGAAGACAAAAAGTGAGCCTTGCATAGTAGTAATTTGTTCTATTGTCACCTGAAGTCATGAGCTCAAACTACAAAAACAGCCTCCTCATAATACATGAGTAAGTGATTTCATAATGTCCAGATTGAATTTCACCACATTTTTTCTTACTTAGGTTGCTAGGATATAAATTTAAGTGAAGTTCCAATCAAGAACAATTGATCTAGCACTTGGCCATCATGAAAAGGCTGTCATCAAACAATACCAAAATACACACATATAACCAAAGATGATAATTAAGAGTTCGAGCCCTTGGCCAGTACATGCTCCAACGCCGAAATTTTTTTATTTTTGCAGTTGAAAGGTAAGTTGGGGAGAGTGAGTTGGGGATTGAACCAAAGCTCACAGCCTAAACAAGGGGGTAGCTCAATTTTCTTGGATTGTACTCAACCATTTAAACAAATGCAATTACTTTCAACTGCAACTTACAACTGGCTGCATTGTACTACATAATTACATCCAATCAACTACATTAAAGTATCTATAATGTAGTGTTATTTTCACTGTTTTTATTCTAGTGGTGACAAGAGCAAACCTGTCACATTTTTTTAGTAAGCATGGATCGAATGGGAAGAACATGTCAAGACGTCCAATCCCACCAAAAGCTTTAGAAAGCTCTGACTCAAGCACATCACTAAAGATGATGGTCCCTGATTCATCAAGTAAATGAGCCGCTTTTGCTTGCCCGACAAATTCTTCTACAATGGAAGGCAGACATACCTGTAATTATAAATATATGTGTTTGATTATCAACACTGGCAGATTATCACGATTTCAGACTTCATAATTCAAATAACGGATGCAGAAAATTCGTTAATGGTGGACCTTCAGAGGATCAAACGAATTCTTCAAGATTTGCCCCAAAGGCATGAGGAACAGCTGTGACTTGAGTCGAGGAATATCCATGACAGATCTCATACGAAAACAAAGCACATACATGAGAGCCTACAGCAAAATAAATGAATGATCAACTCAGGAATTTCCAGGACTCCATAACATAAGTCAGCCGCAAAAGATTATAGTTCCACAAAATGGAAAACCTTCATTACATATCCAAGCTCCATTTCTATTCCAATGACCTGCTGATTTTCTACAACATATTACACTAGGAGTATGTCCATTTTAACCATTTAGGAGGCATGTAGAGACGTGGAAGAACAATACACCCTAATCATGGGACACCTTGTTTAGTACAGCTGAAAAGTTCTGATATCCAAAAAGAGCTGAACTTTATTGCTGATAAAGACTAGGTACTAAGATAGTATAGTCATGCTCAGCTGTATTGGAAGTGCCGGTGTAAAAATGTGGATGACGTTATCTTAAATTATCACAATTTTCTCAGCAAACATCCATTGACATAATTCAGGGGCCATTGAAAAGCTCTCAAATTGTGTTTATGAGATCTACTAGTACTTTCTATCATTGGATTTTAAGTAGGAAAGTAATGTGAGAAGAAAATAAGTGTTCGGAGAATAGGAAGTAGGAAACATTTCCACCAGTGGCTGATCAGAAAAAATTGCTGATCAGCAACAAATGCTGAAAAGTACATTGATAATACATAACTTGCTCACCAGACATCACTGGTTACAGCGAGGATCTTTCAGTTTATCAAACAGCTAAATTACAGTGAAATATAAAATACCCAACCCAACTCGCAGCAAAAAAGGAAAAGAAACGAGAAATCAAGAAAGGATTGTCTGCATCATTTCTCTTACCTG
>BSYO01000001.1:29439192-29637666 GCA_033239525.1 Nepenthes gracilis
AGAGGAACACTGAGCAATTAATGAGAATTTACTTTACTCTCTCCTTCTCTCTCGAATCTTCCCTGGATCCCCTTTCTTCCTCTCTTCCCTCATCCCTTTCCCTTCTGAGACCCTAACTTCCGTTTCGTCTAAACTCCCCCTTCCCTGTCGCTCGTGCATGTTAGTTCCCTTTGGTGCAGGACAGCAAAACGGCCACTCTGGAGGGAAGAACGTAACAGTATGTAAATGTATGTGTGTAATATAATATGATTGATATGACAATGGTTTTCTTGGAATAGTTGGCCCCTCTAGCATGACAAATCCACCATTTTGAAGAAGATAATTATAGGACTTATTTGCTTTAGATAAGGTAAACAATGTAAATATGGACGTCTATATATCTTGACTATTTACCCTTTGTTATGAGTACCCTGAATTGATTTTTTCTATGAATGATGCTCTCTTAATTTTGTAGTACACTATTGAATATTGGATTACTTTATTATAAATTTTATATTCATCAAATATTTCATATTTTAAGACACTTGATAGGCATAAGATGGACACAGTGAATAATATATCGCAAGCAGACTACTTATACTATAGACCTAGGAGGAATTGTAGTATTAAATTACATGTGGTTTATAAGATGGCCACTTAAGGGATGGCTACAACTTTGATATCATACATGCTTGTTGAACATATGAATATCTACAAGAGTATAAATACTTTATTTTGTTTTAGGGCAAAATTTTGAGAGCAATTTTACCTAAGGGTGCCAACTTAAACAGAGAAAGAAGAATAAGAGAGTGAAAAGATTTGTGTTCTTGTTCAAGATCCAATTCTATTTTACTATTTAGCAACTGTTAGAGACATTTGTCTAATTGGCATATTTGACCATATGTATTTTTATTGATGTCGGGTTGTGGGTTGTCGATTTAAAATTCATTAAAATTCATTTTTCATGCTCGATCGAGCCGATTAGCAGGGGGCCTCGATGCTCGCCCTCCACCCGCTCGAGCCGATAATCCAGAACTTGCCGCCCCATGGCCGCTCGGCGCCCGCAGGCTTCCCACAAAACCCTACGGCCGCCGCCGCGCGGCCGAGCCCCGCTAGATTTTCAAACGCGATTTTGGCTCCTCTATAAATATTGGCTTATAATTTTGGAACCCTAAGGATTCAAAACTGAATATTTTCGTGCCTCCTTTGAGGAGAAAGGCTCTTGTGCTCCATTGGGATTGTTCTTTTTGAGAAAACCAAAAGCTACAACTTTGAGCTCCATGTTCTAAAGGTTTTCTCTTTACTTTTTCTATTTCTTTCACCATTAAAGCTTTCATCCTTCTACCTTCGTTGGAGACGTTGGTGCGTTGAAGAAGGAGATCCGTTCGTGATTGGTAATTCAAGTGGCACGAGAGGGAAGATTGGCTGAAGACCGGAAGGTGTCGGTTTTGCAGCGGGCAAATCCAAGGAGTTCCTTGGTAGGGATCACGTGTCGGGAGTAAGTCGGCTAGGTTAGCGCGCCGTTACCACCGGGCTGTAAGTTGATTTTCATAGTGCAGCCGTTGAAGCCCGGAGTGTTTTTCTCGATACCGTGGGTATCGAGTTTTCACTTCGTCATAAAAAATCGGATCTTTTTACTATTGTTTATGCTTGGCTATATCTTGATTGCTTGTTCATATCTCTAACATCTAGAATTAAATATTCATTACGTGTATTGAATATTTAAAATATTTGTGCTTCCGCTATAATTTACCGGGGTCGAAACACATAAGCACCGAAACGTGCTTTTTCAGCAACTTTAGATATGTTGTTCTAATTTTATTTATAAAAGATATTATTGATTTATTACTCATTTTTTTATCACAAATTACTCTTATGTGGTTATCAGGTGTGTTGGAATAGTATTAATCTATTTTTTGTACCTATTGCGGTTATAAATGAGCTTAGCTGGAGGCGCTTATTTAAACCAAATTTCTAAATCCATTGAATATATTTTGGACATAATATCTCATAATTTTTTCTTAGTTGAAAGGATTTTTCAAGTAAAATTATTTATACAACTTCACGTTATTAGTTACATATATTGTAATTATTTTTTGTATACAATCAGAAGAAAATGGTGGCCTATGGTACCAAAAATTCAAAATTTACTGCATTGTGTGAATCTTAACATACATACAATGTATGCTTGCATTCAATGAAGAAAGAAATATTGGGTTGGTAAGTGATGAGGAGTTATCTGGCCTGCGTGCTAACTTGGTAGCTATTGTTCCCTAATTAACATTGTTGAGTGATGACCTTGCACCTTAGCTATATGATAGTTATGTAACTGCTGCATGGATTGCAGTATCTTTCAGGGTGCAGAGCTTCTTGATTCTTTAATCGTACGTGAAGATGTTGATTTCCTTCTGTAAGAGTCTGTCTGAATATCCTCAGTCTGTTCCTTTCTCCTTGCTGTTTTCTTATCTATTGATATGATTATGCACCAACATTTTCTCATTTATCTGTCTTCATCTTAGATATAAACAGTCTAGCATGTCTGAAAAGTAAATTGCAGAGGCGATGGCAGAAACTTTGGCTGCAATAGGTCCAAAAGTATGATTTAATTTCCATTTTTTATCCTTTTTTGAGACTGCTCTTACTTTATTGTTTCGTATAATATAGTATATATTTTATAATTTATTAAAATAATTAAATATTATAATTATATACTGTTTTGTTTTATTTTATTAAAAAAATATTTTCTTAATTGACCTAACATTAAATAAAAAACATGTATTTATATAATTAAAAAATTAATTATTTTTTTATCTTACAAATTACAAGATAAATTATCATTTGCTATTCATAAAAGTTACAGCTTGACAGAATAACATTGGGTGGCTTTGTTGATTTTAGTTAAAAAAGACTTTTCTTAGCTTCTCATTTGCTTTAGGGTGAAAGGAAGGAAGATTATGGTTGAAAAAGATAAATAAATTTTAAGTTCTTAAAAAAAAATATTAAATATGAATTTGAGTATATTATTAATATTTTATATTATTAAATTATAAAATAAAATGATAGTTTTAATGATAAATAAAATTAAAATAATTTCATAAAGCCTTACAAAACATTTAACAAGTCAAGAATTGATTACCTTCCAAGTTGTCTAGGATACACAAAAATGAGTTGCATTTTTTCGTTTTATTTATCTTTTGACAAAATGAAGGGGACACCGATACTCTACATGAGCGGTAATCAAATATTTAAATTCTATTGGTAAACCAATATGATATTGATAATTTGTTGATTGAGACCATCGTTATTTAGGATGTATTTATTTTTTAATTAACTTAAAAGTTGGCAAAGATTATAATTTTCATACTTGCATAGTTTTGATAAATAATATCATGAATCTAATCGTTACCTAATGATCTATCTAGTTTCTCCTCCATGCTTCTTTGCCTCTGTTTCTTCTTCTCTGCCTTCTTTCCTTTCCCTCCATGCATTACTTCCTAACTGGAGAAACCCCAATATGTATATGCCGGTTTTTTTTTTTCACAGGGGAGATTGCATCGGCGGATTGACTCGTGAATTCTGCTATCAACAAATCCAAATGTTCAGCGGGTAATGATTTTATTGAGCTCGACCGTCAATTATTTAGATCTTTTATGCTTTTATAATCTTTTACCATTTCCTCTTGTGAATTACTGGTATATACTCCACTTGTTTCTTTTCTCTCTTATTCAGGCAAAAGCATGCAGTGTAGCACCATTCAATTTAGGCCTGGTTTGTTTGGCGTCTGCCCCCAGCAGCGTCTCGTTTGGTGGGCTCAGATGGGTTGGATGCTGAAGCAACGAGCAACCTACTTAGCTAGACGATAAAGTACTTCAGCATTCATAAATTCTTACTTGAAAAAATTAGAATAAAACTGTGATACTCCAATTCTTGTTATTGTGATACCCTTCTCGGGATTGCAATTTTGCCTCAGGAAGCGTGGATTGGCTGATACAGTATTAACGGAGGCAAACAACGCAGCTCTGTTGTTTTGGTGAGACCCACAAGAAAGGCAATTTACACCAAAAGCGCAAATTGAAACAGGGCTTCTTCGGAGTGAATGGCATCTTCAAACAGAAGCGCCCGGTATATTGAAGCAACAGGTTTACAAGACAACACAACCTGATGCTTATCTATGGAGAAGATGCTGGGCTTGTTATCTGTCTGAGTTCCTTCACCGGAACGACGCCACTTTCGATAGCGAAGGTGGTTGGAATTGGATAGCTTTCGTAAATGACAAACACATCGGCATAGGTGGAAAGAATGTCGTTGAGTGTATTGGTAATGGTCGAGTTAACATTGGAGGGTAGGCAAGTTGGACAGGTTACTTCATTGTCTAACACAGAGGTGATAGTGAGCTGGAAGTAGGAGGCAACAGAGCGAGTAATGTCATCTCGTCTTAACTGGCCCAAAGTCATAGTGGACATTGAGGGTTTTTGCAAGCCGTGAAGAGTGAGGTGTTTTCCTTCATAAGTAAAACTCATCCATAATACCTTGTAGTCGAATAAGACAGGGCCAATAGAGGCCAACCACTGTACACTCAACACAACATCCGCTCCATATATCTGTAGTAAGTGGAGATCTACATTGAAAGTGGTTGCTCCCAAAGTAAGAATAACATTGGAGCACATACCTTCACACTGCAGAGAGTCCCCATTCCCCACCGTGACACTGAGGTGATGGGAAGGGACGATGGAAAGTCCCAGGTGCTTCGCCAGACGCGACTGTAGGAAATTATGAGTGGAACCGTCATCCACTAATACGACCACGGGTTGCCCAGTAACCAATCCTTGCAATCTCAATGTGGAAGGGACAAAATGACATTCCAATGCATGTAAGGAGATTGTTGGCGTAGCTTCGAGGGCCATAGGAGTCATCTCTGTCTCCGGTGGTAATTCTGTTGGTGGGCTAGGGTCGGATAAGTCCTCCTCTGAGGTCGGTGAAGTGGGATATGCAGTAAGGTCGTCCTCCGTGAGCATACACAGAAATTTCGATGGTTTACACCGATGCCTGGGAGTAAATCGCTCGTCGCAATTGAAACATAAGCCATTTTTCCTACGAATTGCCATCTCCGCTGGGGTAAGTCTTCGTATAGGCAATTTTGGGGAAAAATGGGAAGGAGTGGGGTTCTTTGGAAAAACTGTCAAAGTGGTCGTTAAATATTTAGAGGGTAACGGACGGTGAGGATGTAGCCGCCCAACTTCCAATTTCTCCTCTACTAATTAGGCCATGCCTATGGCTTCCGGTAAGGAGAAGGGTTTGAGCAATGACAGCTCTCGTCTGATGACATCACGGAGACCAGAGATAAAGCAGTTTAGTAGATTAGTGGTGGAGAGTCCGGTGGTTCGGATGGAGAGGGATTCGAACTCTATCATATAGGTAGCTACAGTGCTGGTTTGTCAAAGCTTGTAGAGAGCAGCTTCATGATTTAAATATGTTGAAGGTCCAAACTGAAACTCCAAATCTCGGGCAAAAATTTCCCAAATCGATAGTTGCCGGGTTGCATGCATCCACTGGTACCATTGCAGAGCGGCGCCAGTCATCTAAAATGCTGCTATGGTTAACTTTTGCTTTGGTGGGGTGTCATGATACATGAAGAATCAGTCGATTTGGAAGAGCCATCCGAGCATGTTCTCTCCAGAAAAAAAAGGAATCTAAAGTTTAGATAAGCGTAAATGGTTAGTGTTTGGGTTATCTGGTTGCATCGGTGGTACGGTCGTTAGGGTGTGAGAGGGTGGGATCACCATCGGTGATGGTGAAGTCGTAATTGAAGGGGGGTTTGGCAGTAGAGGCGGCAGCGAAGGTTGTTTCTCGAGGAGATTTACAGAATGGAGGAGTTCGGCTAAAGATTTTTGAATGTGGTTGGTGAGGGTGGAGTTGGAAGCTATACCTTCGGCATGTTGTTGGACGGTGGCCGCCACATTCTTCAAATCCTGCGCTAGTCTAGCAATGGACTCCTCCAGAGCTTTGTAGCGAGTTGTAGTTCCCTCTGTCATCTCTCTCTCAACGAGAGCACCAAATGATACGTGCCTATGTCGAGTTCTTGAATGCGGCTGAGCCTGAGCCAGAATCCCGAGAAAATCAAAGGATCCCTGCGGTCGACTTTTCTCTTCGCCTTCCTGCACACAGAGCAGGAACACGAAAATAGCAGGGAGGACTTCCGGAGAGAAAGAGAGGATGAGAACGAGAGTGAGAGAGAGAGTCAGAGGGAAATGAGTGGGCAAAGAGGAAAAGTAATCCAGCTATCCCATTACTGCAGCCCTTAGTTATATGTATAGTAACAACTCAGCGAAAACAGAAACAAAGCCAAACCGGCCAATAGTAACAACTCAACGAAAACAGAAATAAGACCAAACTGGCCAATCCGCCCCCTGTGTTTGGTAACCGAAGCATGTGATCCAGTAGTAACAGAAGCATATACCCAACAGCTGGCACATAATTTGCAGTATGGAAGTAAAATAAGGAAATATGAAAATAAAATAATGCAATATAACTAAATGTAATCCAGGACTTTGCGAGGTGGTTGAATTTGTCGAGCACTACGGCGGGTAATCGGAGGAACCCGAACCATGTCCCCCTCTGTATTAATCAGGCCCATGACACCATATCAATTGTGGTCAAGTCAATGCACAATTAAAGCATGTTTTCCCCATGGCAAAGTATTGTTTCTGTCTAAGGATAACTTCTACAAAAAGTAGTCCATTAATATATGATTCGATGATGAGAAAAATTATTTAAGTTGCAGCATACAGCTATATTATCAGAAATAATGGCAACCTGTCTCTACAAAGAAACAACTTGCTGGCGCAATGTCAAGGTGTTGCAAGAGTTCAACATAAAAATCAAGTCCAGGGTTACGCTTTCCTGTGTGACAAAGAGGAGTAGAAAAACAACATATATATGTGACCTCAAAAAATATAAATATATATATAAACAACTAATTGTGTCAGCATCAGCAATGTAATGCAAGGGGTAAGGCTATGCACATCCCAACTGTTGAGTTTCGGTCACTTCCTTGTGGGTAATTTAACAAATAGAAAGTCATCGAAGATTTGCACAAGACTCGTGTAAGGATCGCAGTGTTCGCACACGCAGCGAAGGGATAGGAGATGAGATTAAGTCGGGCTCCGCTCAAGCGCCGATTCTAGATTGATGAAGGATTATTGGCATTCGACTCACGCTCAGCGGTAAAAAGACATAACATAGGATCCTCCCACTATCCTATAAATTAACAATATGAAGTTACTATTCTAATATCACCCGATTTATATTTCTCGACATGTATTGGAATCTTGTTTTTCTCACGCTTCATCATTCATGAGTTCTGGTTGGAGGGATGCGGTAACCCGTAGATGCTGTCAACCTTTGGGGGTGTTTTCATAATAATTTTTTAATTTTTTAATAATATTAATTATTTATATTTTATAGGGGATTCATTCTACATCGAAAACTAAATAAATTGTTGTCAGTGAAATGCCATTCAAATAAAAAATGAATCAATCGTATCATTAAATTGTTATTTAAATTTATGTAATGTAAAAATATTATTTATTTCTCAAAACAAATAAACATAACAAATGAGTTTATCAATTTTATCTTTCTTCAATAAATATTGTCACTGCTTCAAATTCATCACATACAGTTTAATCTAATATCAACTTACCTTTTCACTCATATTTTGCCATTGTTCTGATGGCCTTCTGAAAAGAATAATCATCCCTTGAGAAGATAATATAATCAATATCGATAATAATGGTACTAACTGCAAAGGTGATTGTATGAATTTTTTAAATGTAAGCAAATCATCAAACTTTAACAAACTAATAGAAAGCATTGGAAAAAAAAATAAATTTAAATTTTTCTAAATAAATTTTCAAATGTACATACAAATATCTAGAATCTTTTCAAATTTTTGGTCATTTGATAACACAAATGATAACAATCGTAAATGCTTGAAATCACTACAACATTAATAACCTTTAGTGACAAAATAATTTGTCACTAAAGACTATAAATTTGTCACTAAAATTTTTAGTGATAAAATATTAATTTGTCACTAAATTGTCACTAAAGATTTGTCACAAAACCTTTAGTGACAAATTTTTATTTTGTCACTAAAGAAATTATTTAGTGACAAAATTATTTTGTCACTAAAAAAATTCTTTAGTGACAAAATAATTATTTCTTTAGTGATAATAATTTTGTCACTAAAGAATATTTGTTAGTGACAAAATAATTGTCACTAAAATACATTTAAAATTTATCATTAAATATTATATTTAATAACAAATAATTACCATAAAAAGTATATAATTTTATATTTAATTTATATATTTTAATGGGCAAAAATTTAACACAAATATCAAATTAATTTCAACACAAATATCAAATTGTCTTACAACAAATTTAAAAAAATTTCAGCTATGCAATATAATGATGTAGGATGCCAAGAACATGATGTGTGCCGCTGACCCACGCCATGGCCACTACTTGCCGGCTTCTGCCATGTTCCGTGGCAAGATGTGCACCAAAGAGGTTGATGATCATCAGCCTGAATATGTTCACCCACACCACGACACAAACACATCATTCAATGACAGGACCTATTCCCAATTTTTCAAAAATTCATTTCTAATCAATCAAGAACTTCAACACAACCCAAAGAAAAATATACATTTTGCAACTGAGCACAATTCTATATTTCATCAAAACTTTTAGAAGATTTTACTGACTCATCCTTGGATATAACCTACAAAAATAAGACAAACCCAGTCAGCTGACAGCCTCCTCTAGCAAATCTCTCTCTCTCTATATATATATATATGTGTGTGTGTGTGTGTGTGTGTGTTCTTTATTATTCTATTATCAAGTGAGTAACTCACATTCAACCTAAGAAATCAATTTATTTGTAATAAATAGATAAGATCCTATAATGGGCGCCCTTACTGGACTACCCTTATAGAGGAAAGGAGGAAGTGGGAGAAGAAATTTGTTCAAGGAAAACAAGTAAAGGATGTAAATTTCAACCGCTTACCCCTGTTCCACTGCAAGGGGCATCCAATAACTCTCTATCATGTGAATTTATCCCCAAGACTTTTGGAAGCTGCATTAGGAAACAGGAAAAATGAGACAAAGGCAGAAGACATGCTGTAATGAAATATAATTAAGGACTAAATTTGATACAACGGTCAACAGGGTTTGTGGTTAGACAATCTGAGGTGAAACCACAACCAACCAGCATATAGTAAACAACAAATCAAACAAGAGAAGAAGATAGAAATTAGTACACACGATTTATGTGCAAAACTCTTCAATTCTGCACATATTTAGCACAGAATTCATAAAATTTAAGGTGTTTATGGGTACCTATAGTTTCAACATGCATTTATCAAACATGACTTCTATCAGAATATGAAACTACACTTGTTCATAAATACATTAAAATTTAAAAATCCAGAGATTGCATGTTCTAAACGTCTACAAGAGCATAATGTAGCCACAGAAGACACTGACCTCCCTGCCTCACAATGTTAGTCCTAGACGGAAGTCGAGGCTGCCAAGACCCTGACATTTTGCCCAAAATATTATCAGATCAAAATAATTCACACAGCTCAAAGGTACCAAGTAACACTGTGATTCACACATTAATCACTCAATCAGATAAAAAAAAAAAGATAGCACTCAAAATTTAAAATTTACCACCTGAACTTGTATTTGCATATATGCCTCATTTGAATACTGAGATCAACGGATCTGGCCTTTTATTTTTTTGAATGTTCGACTGTTATAGGCAATGAGTTATTTTCAAATAACTCTAATATGTAATCCGAGATATCTCAATATAATCTAATCATATTCGGGAATAAACTAAACAAATATGGGAAATAATATTTTAAATAACTCTAACCTCCACTTGTTTTAGCACACGATCAGTCGAGGAAGAGAAAGCCAGCTGGCCTTTTAAGACTTCAGATTGGCTCGTAGTTCTGCTAATAGCCCCACTAGATTGATCACAAGCTCGCTTCCTGTTCTTGTCAAACGGTCTTACAACTTCTGCCTTAATGAATAACATGTAAGTGCACAGCCAAGTCATAATAAAATTTGGAATGGAAACCCAAAGGTCATAATATCGTAGTTCTTTTTGATTCAGAAGGCAACTACTCAGATTACCTGAAGCTTAAATAATGAACCACCATCCGCTCCTTCGACACTTTTATCATTCATTTGGTTAATTGCATTCTCCAAGTCCTACAAACAATTACTATTGATATAAGATATAGTTTGGGTGGGGTGTAAATCTGCCCACCCATTTTACAATGGGTTAATACAAAGAGCTTCCAAGCAAAATAATAAACAAAGAGCATTAATGCCATTTTTCATTGTAAACAATTAAAAACATAATAAGAAACAATAGCTATAAACTTACCGTTTTTTTAGTTTACATTGTACATAATTCTTCTTTAATCAAAGATCGCATATCAGAATATATATCAGCTTTCAACTCGACAAGCAATTTAGAACGAATCTCGACTTCTTTTTGATTTAGCAGATCTGCTAACCGTTGTTGTACTTCAACCTCAATCCGAGCATTAATGTCATTTTCTAGGCATATTGGCATCTTACTACAACTTTCTAAACAGTTATTGTCATTTCTACTTGGCCGAGGACCTTCTCCCATCCCTCTTATGTATGTAGACTTACATCCAAGAATAATTGAAAAAGCATCCTCTGCCATCAAGTTATCAGCACCATTTTGTTCAACCTGAGTCTCGTGTAATTCTAACAGCTTCTGATATGCATATTTCGACTTATTATCAACCCAATTTCCATCTTTTCGTTTCTTTTCTTTTACAAACAATTTCAAGTATTCGGTAGGCTCGATCGATTCTTCGCGATGTGAATGTTGGTCGCTTCGCTGTTTGTAAATTTTCAAGTGTAAGCAAATAACAAAAAGATGTCATATATTAAAGATGGCTATTACCATCTCATGCAAAGTACGTGCAATAGATTTTGTGCCAACGCAGCTCATCATTCTCTGTTTACTTCTATTCTTTGAATTATTTTCACTCATATGCTGCATTTAAAATAATAAATAACATTAGTCATCTGAGTACATATATGTGTGTGTCTAGGAACCAACACAAAGCATTTGTATTTATTAAGTAGTGTTATTAAATAAAAAATGATATACTTACTCGAAACTTTTGACTTCCCCAATATTCTAGAACCAACCATTTCCATTGCTCAATATCTACATTAGGAGGGCAATTTTCAATCCGCTCCTTATCAGTTCTATATTTTTTATAGTAGTCTCTTCGCAAACCAAAACGCCAAGTACGGAATCTTTTCATTAATTCTTTCTGAATTGCCATATTTACATGATTTTCATTTGGCAAGACGTATTTTTCCTACAACAATCTAGCAATGACAATATGTTATGCATACCAAATAATACAAAAAAAAGAAATACAACCAAATATATTAATATATCATTATATATATATATATTAAATTTACCTTCACTTTTTGCATCAATTTCATCTTGATATGAGCATCAATTTGCTTCCAATTATCAACATTAACAGGGCAGTATTGTTTAACAAGATAGCTTATTTCTGTGATAAATTGTTGTGCATTTTCTCCAACAATACGGCGTAGAGATGATGGTAGATCAATCTTTACTGGTGCAGGATTATCATCTCTTTTGCTTTTCCATTTAACACAACGTGTTCTTCCACGTATTGGTTGAACTGTTAAAAAAATACAATATATATAAATCATTAAATATCAAATATATTTATACAAATATTTTCCGTTTATACCTCGATCTGTTTGTTTTTCAACCATTTCTTGAATTTGATATTCATTATCCATTGAACCTACAAATCACACTAAATCACACTTGACGGATCTCCTCAGCTTGCAAAAAGCACACAATGGAGGCAAAGCGGTTGGTTTTCAATGTCAACACAATTTACAATTTTACCAACAGAGAAGTGTAGACATGTTAAAATTAATATGGGCATACAAGAGATGATAAAATAAACAAGAAACAAGTAGAATATATAAATAAGCATCTGCTTATTTCTTCTCTACGACAACTATAGAAGAATAAATGCATAAGATAACTTCTGCTGAAGATATTCATTATCCAAAAAGAAAAATTGCTATGCAGGGTATGGGAGATCCAAAAATGATAAATCCAGTATCTTAGACATCCTGAAATTGGAAGCACCAGTAAGCACCTTCTACAACCTGTTAACATATAGTCAATTGAATAGTTATTAACCAGCATTATAATAATAAAAACTAAAATAACAGCACATAATAAATACAGACCTTACATAATTGTAATCTTGAACAATCACCACATCAATGACTCCTCTTCTTCACTACTAGACTTGTACACATCTTTAGATCCACCAGCATAATTCATATCTACAATCTCTGGTTCAATATCAGTTCTAACTAAAGGCACCGACATATCACTCAACTCTACTACATAATCCAAATTTGTTTCTAATGTTGGCTCATTACTATCCACATATGTTTCGTAGAGATCATCCATCTCTTCACCAACAGGAATATCATAAAAGTTACGTGGCATTGACCTAACAACAACTCGCCAATTCACATCTGTATGGTCTATCACGTAATAAACTTGTTCAACTTGGCATGCTAAAACATAAGGCTCATCAGTTTGTAAAAATCGAGTGATATTTATTGTTGTGAGCCCATTTGGTTCCTTCTTAATACCTTTTTTATATCATATATGTCATACCAATCACAACGAAAAAGCACTATCGTGTTTCCACCATTGTACTCTAATTCAATAATCTCTCTTAATAATCCAAAATAGTCCATTTCCCCACTATGTAAATCACCCTTCACCACCACTCCACTATTCTGTGTTTTACGCTTTCTTGCTTGACTTTCTATGTGAAATCGGTATCCATTGACTACATATGATGAATAACAAGTCACTCTTCTAATTGGAGCCTGTGCCAAATATAAAAGATATTTGCTTGCTCTTTCATCCCCTTTGTTGATCAATTCTGTAATCTATGGAACACAATAGGCATTAAAAGGTATTAATAAGATTAACATTTAGTAAGTATTAAAAAATCGTATCAAACCATACAGAATGCATAAATATTTACTTACTCTGTATTCAAACCATTCTAACAAATCAACATTTCGATCTTGATTGATATTTTCATACTCCCTGTTCATCATCAAATATTGAAGTTCTTTATATTAATAGGTAGTGGATTGAAACACATATATACCACACTCATAATATTACTATGTACCATAATAATAAAGTATCTTACTCTATAAAAGGCTACACTTCCTTACAATTTTTCAAGATATATAGTTGAGCTTTATTCCAATCTTGAAAACTCAACTCTTTAATACTTTTTTTGCCCAATGGTCTTCCAAATTTAGAAAACACAAATAACCCCACATGTACTTCACTGTCGTCAAAATTTCTTTCTTTACGATTGAATCTTATTTCTGCCCTACCCAAATATCTAGAGCAAAATACAAGACATTCTTTCGCTATATGACATTCAACTATAGAGCCTTCAAGCGAGCTTTATTATGTACATATAATTTTAACTTACGCATATACCTGTAAACAAGACTTTATTAGTTCAAATACCATAATCACTATATTTAAAATACACATGCTATAAATTTTAGGAATATCTCACCTTTCAAAAGGATACATCCACCGATATTGAACTGGTCCTGCAACTTTTACCTCACTTGCCAAATGAATAGGTAAGTGCAACATGATATCAAAAAAAGATGGGGGAAAGATACGTTCCATTTTACAAAGGGTCAAAATAATATTTCGTTCTAATTTTTTCAATGCATCCACTGTAATGTTTTTCCACATAATCGCTAAAGAACACGCCTAATTCAGCTAATGGCTCGTATACTTGTAGGTAAGATACCACGAAATGCCGGTGCAATCAAGTCTTGCATAAATACATGATAATCATGACTTTTCATCCCTAAAACTTTACTATCAACATAATTTACACATCGAGATATATTGGAAGAGTAACCATCTGGAACTTTCAGATTTGCAAGAAACTTACAAACAACCCTTTTTTCTTTCAATGTCAACGAATAGGCAGCTTTAGGAATTAAATATTTATCTCCAAGTTCAATAGGATGCAAGTCCTTTCAAATTCCCATATTTTTTAAATCCAGACGAGAATTTAAATTATCCTTTGTCTTCCCATCAATGCCTAATACCGTGCCTATGATACTTTCGCAGACATTCTTTTCAATATGCATAACATCTAAATTATGCATTTAACCAAAACTTTGCTCCAATAAGGCAACTTGAAAAAATACTTTTTTTTTTCCAATTATACTTGAGAGTATGTTCAAGTTGTTTTCGCTTGGTACCGGCCTTCCCAAATATCACATTGTCACATCCACTAAGTTGATCAAGGACATCATCTCCCGAAAATAGTTTGGGAGCATGTCGCATTTCTATAGTGCCATCAAAGGATTTTTTGTCAAATCTCCATTTATGATTGGCATCTAAGAATCTACGATGACACATATAACACAATTTATGACCATGTGACAATCTATAAGAGGAAGTGTCAACATTGCAATTAGGACAAGCCAATTTTCCTTTCGTACTCCAACCTAATAAATTTGCGTAAGCTGAAAAATCATTGATAGTCCACAATAATGATGCATGTAATTTAAAATTGTTTGAACTAAAGGCGTCGTAGGTTTCAACTCCAGCATACCATAATTCCATAAGCTCATCTATTAATGGTTCCAAGAATACATCAATATCATTTCCAGGAGCTTTTGGACCAGGAATTAATAATGACAATATAAAGTATTCACATTTCATGCATATCCATGGTGGGAGATTATATGGAACTAATATCACTGGCCATATGCTGTAAGATGTGCTTAAGTTGCCAAAAGGATTAAATCCATCAGAAGCTAAGCCAAGCCTCACATTTCGGGAATCTAGTGCAAAGTTTGGGTACATTTCATCAAAAGATTTCCAAGCTTTTGAGTCAGTTGGATGTCTCAAGACTCCATCATCAGGGCGTTTCTCCTTATGCCATCGCATATGAGATGCTAGTTTTGAAGACATGTAAAACCTTTGAAGTCTAGGTATTAGTGGAAAATGACGAAGAATTTTATGCGGAACTTTTTTTCCTTCATCATTATCAATTTTCCACCTCGAGCACCCACAAATCGGACAGTTTTGATATTTTTCATATACATTTCGATAAAGGATACAATCATTCTTGCAAACATCAATCTTAACATAATCCAATCCTAAATCTCTTGTATACTTCTTTGCTTCATAAGAGTTATTTGGAAAATTACTATCATGGAAGAATACTGATTTCAATAAATTCAGTAGCATTGAGAAAGATTTATCACTCCAACCATTAATGCACTTCAAATGGAGAAGATGTAAAATAAATTCCAATTTAGTGAAACGATCACAACCTGGAAATAATTCTTGTTCAGCATCTTTCATAAGTCTATAAAAATTTTCGGGCATTGCATCATTTTGATCAGTTTCATCACCTAAATGGTCGACATCCTTACTGAAATCTACATTTCTAACATTTGTGGCATCATGGATCAAAGAAATAGTATCATCATATTCGAAATTATTATCTCCGCTTTCTTTCCCATCATCATCATGTTTTTCATCACTAGTAGAGTCATTTTCTTGTTCTCCATGAAAAATCCATTGTTTGTAATCCCTTAATATTCCATATATGATTAAGTGGTTGAAGATTAGTTCCCTATCTTGAAAAAAAAGATTGTTACAATTATTGCATTGACAACGTATCTTATCCCCATTTCCAACTTTTGAAAATGCAAAATCAAGAAATTCGATAACTCCTTTTCTATAATTTGGCTTTCGTCTGTTACCGACAGTTTTATAATTTATCCAACTCTTATCCATTCTAAAATATAAACAAGAAAAAAGTTAATATTAATGAATCAATTATAGGTAATGTGTTGATGTGTGTATCATACCCAGCAATTTTGGCAACGACCGGATCAGAATACAATGGGTTATAATCATCAAAGAGTTGGTGTGTGCCTACATAACAACAATGAAGATTTATTAGTATCCTTAGTAAATAAAATACCCTATTTTGTTTAAACTTAGTCGCATTTCGAATTACTATAACCATAATCCACAATCTACGTAAGTTTTGCACATATGTTTTTCCTCCAATTTAATTTACTTGAATGCCAATTATTCTCCCGAAAATCTGAAATGTTGAGATAAGTGAGATCCTTATCCAGAAATTCCCTCTAATAGCTAATTAATTAGTTTAAATCATAAGTCTACTAACATAGGAAATGACCAAAGTAGACATGGTCCAAAAATTTCTAATACAACCTCATGCAATAAAATTATAAACATGAAGTTATATATACTAATACTCAACGTTCCAATTATTTTTCATTATATTATGTCTTTTTCTCTGATGTACTATGTGAATTATTGAATGAATTTTATTGGGTATTGCTTTTGAGATATTTATCCTCTGAAAGTGATAAACCATGAGGAATCAGAGGCAATGTACTTTTACGTGTTGCTCACTTGAATTTGGGGTGGCTTTTTCCCCATTTTCTAGCTTGTGGGCTCCAAGACTTGTTCAAAAATAAAAATAGAATAACATTGCTGTGTTAGAACATAAAATTATATATATATTTTTATTTTATAAACTATATTTTTAGATCTTTTAATTTCTTAATATAATATCACATCAATGTTAGTCATGTAGATTATGGGTTCAATTCATATATTTCTTATGTTTTTATAATTATAGTAATTGCTAGTGGGTTTGTATTTAATCTGGGTTTTAAGCACAAAGCTATGTGAGATTGAACATAGAAGATCCACTGAAGTATTCTTCTGTTGCAACACGACCGATTTATGTTTAAAAACCCGAAACTAAGTATCATAAGGCAAAAATTAGACAATTGCTAGTGGGTTCAGATTTTTTTGATGTATTGCAGATGAATTTGGGTGACGAACCCGACAAAATTTACATGAAATATAATACATATATTTATATATATATTAGCTAACAACACAAGGGTTCAATTTATCTATATAAGTATTATAGACTCATTATCACCTCTAAACTTATTAAATTTCTTAAAATAAATATTCATAAATTTTATATATTTGTATTCATTTAATAGTTATTCTAAAACTATGGGGCCCATTAAAATTAAAAAAAATAAAAATTAAAATAGACCCTATATATTAAGAATGAATAATGAAATAACCATAGATAAATCAGACAAATTTTATTTTATACTAAAAGGAGGCTCCCACATATTTAAGTTGAGAGATTCAATTGTCTCCTCAATTAAAGAGGGACACTTCCTCCACTTCTTGGGTAGCTCAGCCCTTTGTTTTTTTATCTTGTGGGTCTGAGCTCCATGTGAGGTGCACCAAGGGAAGGTACAAGTAATTTTATTGCTCTTATTTATATTTTTGGACTAAATATGTACTCCAATAAATATTTTTGCAATATAATTGTCTCAAGTTATTCAATTACCAATTATATATCCAAATAACCCAAGTAGAAACATTGGGGATTATATTGTCTCTCAATATTGTTTTTGTTTGTTAGCACCGTCAAGCCATAGTGTTGGATTTTTGAAATCTTTCAGTGGAGCCAATCAACAACACGCCGTTTCATAAAAAGAGGACAAAAAAATATAAAGAACAAATAGTAAGAACAACAATTAAGTACGTTAATATCATTATATTAGCAAAACATCAAAGATGATTTATTAGCTGCTCTTAAGGATTATTAGAATCAACCTTCATTTCATAGATTATTAGCTGCATTGTGAATTATTATAAAAATAAATGGCATCAAAGATACAATTAGCCATTTATCCCTGATATATATCAAGATCAGTTGAGCCTATTTCTTTCAACTTAGGCTTTATCCAGGGACAGAGGCTGTGTTTGGGATTGAAAGTCATCCCCTAGGTTTAATTTTCCCATTTATGGGAATTCGCTCCATGGACACAGCCTTTGTTACTCTGATGATTTATTCTGCATAACTATGTTAATGCTATTGTGATGTATTATATTATAAAACAGGGCTGTGTCATTTATTCTTAAATTATTTATTAAATTAAAAAATTATAGAATATATATATATATATATTAATAATATTTTGTTTACCTTTTGTTTAGGGGTTTATATGAGAAATATCATATGCCTTACTTTATTTGGTATCATGAATATCGATTAATTGTCATGAATTCTTCGTGGTTTTAGCCAACTAGCTTGAAATTTTGATCCAAATAGATATCAATTCTTAATTTGATTCAAAATCTCAATATCCCAGGCGTAACAAGTAGTATTAGATATTTAAATTGCTTGTATTGATTATTAGTTGAATTAATAGAAGGTGTTAACAAAATTGTTTGTTTAAATGGCAAGAACATTAATATATAGATGAGCAAAATGATGGATCTTTTGTTCATCAAGACCTTACATCTTGTGTTCACAACACAAAAGCCAAAGTTTAAATTCAATGAAAATTGAGCTTTTGAATATGATCAAATTTGTGAGTACATTTGATAGTACATAGATGACAATATCTATAGTCACATATGAAACGAGATAACATGATGACAATATCTATAGACATTTTCTATGTCTACCTCGTCCTCTATTTTCTTCAGCCACAACCAACCCACATTCCTCACAAATAATTTCTCTTATTTGTACTCAATCAACTCACTCTTACATGCTCAATCGAATCAGTTCTTACCTAATGTTTGTGTTTCATTTACACTTTTTATATAACATTTGAATATTCAAATATTATTCTAGCAAATGGAGACAAAAACTCATCTTGTCTGATCCCTCTCTCTTGAACATGCTTTATAAATAAGTATTTTAGGATGTCACTGCATGGAGTTTTGTTCACATTCTTGCATGAGCTCCAAAAAGGAAATGAGAAACTAAAATGATTAAGTTATATAGTATAGGTCCTCTATTCATCTCACTGGCCCAAATGTCAACTTCCTGAATCGATTAAGTATTTCCATGTTTGTGGAAACATTCTCTGTTTCTCTGTTCAACAGTTGAACTCAAATACTAGCCAACTCAAACACTCACATCGATTTAGATGGATATAGTCGACATCTTTGATGTAAGATTAAATTGTTGGATTTCAACAATTGAAAACATCTATATTAAACTGTATGCAGTATCTTACCTAGAAACCTCTCCAATAACTAGTTGAGTCTTGGAGACAGACGTGAACACTACTAATTCATAAAGGGGCTTAAAAACTCAAATAAGCTGCATGAGTGCCAAATTCCTCCTCCTGCCAACATGTTCATTGGAGGTAGATTTTGTGCGCTTTGACCGATGACAACATGACAACTGCTTTATCGATGATTTGGAAAGACTCCAGCCCTATAGTTATCAATAATAATCAACAAGAAAAATTATTAATGGAGGTGCACATTCTATTGTGAAATTTCATCAAATGTCAGGGAATTTTTGAATTTACTTTAGATGAATTATTATTATTATTTTTAATCACCCTATATTTACCCTTCCCTTCTATCTCTCTTGCAGTGTTTCCTAAATACCCAAATACCTCCTTTAGTTGGAGAAGAAACTCTTATTGGTATCAAATTTGATGATGAATTATTAGGCTTGTCATTATTAACCACTTTATATGACTTGTGGAAAGTCATCCGAATCACCATTGTCAACATTATTTCAAACAGTGTGATGACCTTAAAAGTAACAATAAGTATAGTCTTTAATGAGGAGATGAAGAGGAGATCACAATTCTCTACATCCTTACATCTTATGATTACAACAGTATATTAAAATGTGTTGGACCCATCTTATGATCCGGCGGTCTAAATTTCTAAGCTGAAATCCTGTTGTGGGGTATATGAGGACTACAAAAGAAACAGGAACACATAATTTTTAAGAAAGTTTTAAAACAGCAAGCTAGGCACATAAGACAAGACAAGGGGAGAGCATTTAGGAAAGTTTTAGAATTAAATTTATCGGAGATAGACAAAATAAAATAACAAAACAAAATTTACTCATACTCCACAATGGGAGGACTCGTACCACCATTTCCTACACTCCTATTACCTCCTTTTTTAAGTTTTACATGTATACTACTCAATTGGGGAGCTTTAAATGCATCTTATGCCCCCTACATTCTCTCTTAACTCCAAAATATGCAAACAATTACTCATACTCCATATTGGGAGGACTCATACCACCAATTCCTACCCATTTCATTAAAAAATAATGAAGTTAAACTCTCAAACACATTTCATTAAAGGCTTTAAAAGGTATATGTAGTTAAATATTTTTCAACTACAGGAAAACAGGACTATAAATTAAATTGTGCTTTTCCAGAACCATATTTTTAAAATTTTCTTTCCTAATATTAGTACCTTTTCCAGATATCCCTTGGCTGAGATGCAGTAAATGATGCTCCAGAACCATAGCATTGGAAAATCGAATATGGAGAGAATAGTATATATATTGGCAATGTTAACAGGATACCAAGTCAATTGATTCACTAGTTTGAGGATGAAAATATGTTGCACTAAGATGAGCTACTACTGTCTAGAGAAAAAGCCAAGATGCTACACCGAAGGCCTCGTGCTAAAGCATCTTGCATACAGGAGTGTTCCTACTGACTTAGCAATTACAATAGAGTGTTCTGTCACATTTCTCTGTTCCATGAATTTTTTGTTATTGAGTCTATAAATAATGTGTGGTAAAAAAAATCATTCTAAAAATGAATGAAGAAGAACAACAATAATTATGAGCCACGATGACATCACATATATGTTTAATGTGCACTGAAATATTTCTTAGTTGATTATGCTTCCAATGCTGCATTTAAGACACTATTCAAGATGGAACATGTGCTAATTAATACTGAATACATTGAAAACACTCTCATCAACATAAATTCGAGATGCAACAGATGTAAAATAAGTGAAAAATATACGGCGACTCCGATTTTGACTTCACTTATGGATTTTCTTTAACTAGGAGTTTGAAGAACATATTCGAAATAAGATAGCATAAAAAATGAAAGAAAATAAGTTGAACAGAAGATGATGATAATGATGATAAATAAGTGAAAAATATCAAACTCTATCAGATCTATTAAATTGAAAAGATTTCTTACCTGATTTACGACGATGAACACTGACGACAACTCCAAATAGTGTCGATGGACAACGGCGTTCAGATATAACGGCCACGGCAACAGTAGTTAGCTTTTTCAGGCGACGGCAACGGCTATAGAAGTACCGATAACAGCTGGATGGCGACGCTCAGCAAAATGAAGGGCAGAAGAGGAAGAGAGGAAGAGAGGAAGAGACTGTGACGCTTAGCCAAATGAAGAGAAGGTTGAACAAGACGAGGGTTTATATGCCTCCTTTGCCTGCGGCCGTTGGATGACTTTTCATCCAACGGCTGCATGTTACTCTTTTTTTTTTAATTAAAAAAAAAATTCCACGTAGCTAACAATGATTGGTGGAATCTTCCAGAGAAGTTAAAACGAGCTGATGGCATTTTCAATTTCAAAATATTTATTTAATAAATTTTTATAATATTTAAATGTTTAAAATAATAATTTAATAAATAAATTATAATTTTTTTAATATTTTTAATTATTAGGATATATATTTTTTATAATTAGTAATTATATATTTTTATCACTTTTATATTTATTATTTATTATTTTATTTTTTTATAAACTAGTATTTATTTAATTTTAAAGTTCTAGTGACAATATTATATATTTATCACTAAATTATATATATTAGTTATCAATAGTGACAAAAATATATTTGTCACTAATTTTTCATCACTAAATATTAATTTTTTTGTAGTGTTTAGTGACAAAATTATATTTTTGTCACTAAATTATACATATTGGTTATTAATAGTGACAAAAGCATATTTGTCACTAATTTTTTGTCACAAAATATTAATTTTCTTGTAGTGAATATTTGATAATATAATTGCATTAAATCCATTGCTCTTCCTGTTGCCCTTCTCAGAGAAAGCAAACAAGGCCATTTCTCTCCACCTAAATCCTTTCCCTTCCCTCCCATTGCCCCCCCAAACCCAACGGAGCATGAAGTTGGAAGGTAGCTAAAAATTCATATAGTTAACCCAATCTGTCGGAAAAAATAAGTTTAGTTTGGTGAGATTTATTTTGAGAAAAATAATAAGATATCAAATATTGTCAGAATTTAAAAAAATAGCAATTACATTGTGTCGACTGATATTACAATAAAATACTTGCCCATACTGCTTCTACCAATAATGAAAGAAAAGTAATTATTTATATTACCTCCTTTAATTAGAAAAAATACTTTCTTAATTTTTTTTAAATTAGAGGTATTGAAATAACAGGGATACTTACTGTAAATCATCATCTATGAGAAAATCTAGCTCGTCAACTTGCATACCTAGTACATTGACATTGTTCAAAAAAATCAAGAATATCATGATATGATCAATGATTACCAAACCAAAAGTAGCAAAGTAATGGAAAGCAATTCAAGCCATAGAAACATATTTAACACCCAACTAATTCACTGATATTGTAGAAAGTGTAATGTTTTAGATCACTTTTTTTTGAGTTCTACACTAACTTGATGGGTTATCTGCAAATCTTGTAATATTTAAATAGGAGCTGCTTAGGTGATAGTATAAATTGAAGGTTGCATGATGTTCATTTGAATGAAACCAGCGGTGGGAGGTTTGCCAAGATAGGCGCGAGTTATCTGCTCATGCGTCTTGATTAAGAAAATTTCTAGTAGTTATTGGCAAAATCGTAGCAAGATGGGCACTTAAGCGTTGAGACTTTATACACTAAGAGATGGCCACTTAAGCAGCCACATGATATGTGAAAGCGTTCGTTCAAATTTTTAGAGCATCAAAAATTATTTTTAACACAAATGAGTATTATATAATGAAAGAAAAGATAGAAAAGAGTATCTTTTTAAAGTCTGACCCAAGTTTCATTCTTCATTAATATTAAATAAATTATTTTACTCTTATTACTAGGACATATTATAGTTTTGTTGCTCATTTTTTCAGTTTATCTTCTCTAATAAGTTATTCGGTACATTTAGATTATATTCAACCAGTCATTTATTAGGATTATACTGAAGAGATTTTAAAAGTGATTATATTTATAACTAGATATTATTATAGCAGATTCTTTCTTACAATTTTGCTCCGTAATTTTTTTCTTAATCAAAAAAATTTTTTATATTAAATATTATTTTATAACTTTTAAATAAGATGTTACGATTGCGAAATTAAGAAACTATATCTATAAAAGATGTGGCCTCATGAATTAAAAACAATGCAAACTGTTGGGCCAGCAAGTCATAGGCTACAGGGCTTCCAACTTTTGCTGGTCTTGTACAAGATAGAGGCTTCCCCTAGCAATGATTTTTTGGGTACTTTGGGGAAGGATAGCGTCATTCTTAATACTTCAGAACTAGCCTTCTCTCATGCTGGCAAGGTTGTTAATGTTAGGTTCCAGTTATCAGAAATTTGTTAGCAAAGTGAAGAATTAGTCTTTATAATGACCGTTTTCGAACCCTTTATTTGAATTTATATAAAGATAATAAGATAATATGCAATTACAAAATAATAATCATAATAATAAAATATAATATTTTACGTAAAATTTTTTTTTTAAGAATGAAAAAAAATTACCAGATTATAAGTTCAAAAATATATACTATACGGTGAGTTCGATTATAAGAACCTCAAATAATATAAAGATATAATATATTATAATAAAAAATCTAAGTAATAGAAAATATAAGAATAAATGAGAAAATATAATTGTTAAAATATTATTTTGAATACAAGAATAATATATCAATGCCTGAAATACGGTCCGAAACTCAACTAATAAATGAATCTTCAATTTTTCTCTCCCTCTAAAATTGCCTTTTCTCTTAGGCGGACCAAGCAGGGTCGATCGTGGCAAAGCTATTTGCCATCAAGGCAGCAGCCATGAATGTATAAGAAATGGGTATTGCTTTGTTATCAAAACCAATCTGATAAAAACCAAGAGAGTACTCAATCAAAACTGTGGTTTGGCAACAGCCAACACCATAGCAATAATTTTAAGCAGTGCCATAATTTTTTGGGCAAATTGAAGCACATCTAGCCAAAATTTTATCTCTCTGATTCATCATAATAGCACCACCAACACAACCCTCTACCATGAAAACATTGTAATCTCTTGAAAAGCAATAAGGGCTTCCACCTAAGTCGACACCGGTATTTCTTTATATTGAACTCAAATCGCCTATTACTCCACCGGTACATATATTTAGAGGTGGAGTGCCCACAGTCAGCATCTGACAACTAAATAGCCCAGGTGAATCAAGTGTTATCTCCATCACCTCTAGGTTAAGCCTACGTAAACAAGGTTTTGGTGGACTGAAATATTTATAGCAAATAATCTCATACCACGACTCATGGTAGCAATTAGCACCAATGCCAAATGGACAGGAAATGCTGACATTTCCATAATTTTCTTCATAACCAAGCATTGCCATAGATGTCGAATTTGTTGCTCTTGCCATGGATACTACAAGCCACATTGAAACAAAAATAAGATTGAACGATAATTGACGAATCATTGTTTTCTTGGAAATAATTTAACGGGAAGAATATTTTTGTGATTAGATTCCAATAATGTTGCTATCACTGATATGTATAATTGACATTGTTTTCTTGCTAATTCACTGATATGTATAATAATGTTACATTGTACCGTCATGCAAAGACAAAAACATTGCCAAATTGTGAGAAGAATAGCTTATTGAAAGTGTTTAAGAAAATTTTAAACAAAAATTGTCAAGAAAAATCTCATTATGGAAATTGAGACATGGTTTGTCAATAACACACAGTTCTTCCTATTAATAATATAATATCCTTATTTATTATTAATATTATATTCTTTTAAATTAGAATATCTCTATTTTTTAAGTTAGGCTACTGATATATATTTATCATGCAGATTCACGGGTTTCTTTACTCAATAGCCTAATCTTTGCAACCGTGTCGCACAGTCCAAATTCACGAGCATCTCTCCTCAATGGCCGCATTTCTCCTCAACAAAGTGGCCCAAACACCGTTTACACCACCTTTGCCGCCAACCACCGGCTGCCCATTGCCATCGATTTTCAGCATCTTTCTGATGACTTTCATGTAAATTTTGCGGTAACTCCTATATTCATTAGTGACTTTCTGCTTACACTCCAACATGTTATCGGCACCTTTTCATATGATTTTCCAACAACTATCTGGGCCAATCTTTTGTACCGATTATCACTATCCAATCAACATCATTATTCTATTATTGTATTTTTTGAAATGATATTACTTGTCCTATTAAAACTATTTTGGACGAAACCTACTATCATGCTAGGGCCCAACAAATGCCTATTTTTCTCACTGGTCACTGACTATAACATTTTATTACGGGGATAAACCTAAAACCCATTAAAACTGACGAGGAGACATAAGAAGAATTTAACAAATATCTTAAGGAATGGAAAAAAACTCACTTGAAAACACCTTCTTGATTTATTAATATATTAGTTCCTTTCATTCAGAACTTTCTTTTAAATTTTGAAACGCTAAACTCATTTGAAATTTTCTTGCCAATAGATATAACTACTCCATTGATGCTGATTTTTAATTTCAACTGAAATTTAAATTTTATCAGATGAGTCAGGAGTTTGACTAATTAATTATTAAATTTTACTATCAATTCAATAGCCTTTGAGATCAACTTTATCAAGTTGACTCAACATTTTCAAATATTTAGTCTATTAAACTCTTTGTAAAATGCTAAAATCGTTGTAAATTTATTTATTTTATGATGAATATCCATAATAATTTCAAGCACTCAAGAGCCTCACTGCTCTATCACCCTCCTCCATTGACACTTGATATTACTCACACAAAATTTATTTTTGTAGAGACTCGACAGAAGACTGATTGCATTCCCCCTCTAATGCAATTATGGCGACATTTTAATTGTGCTTCATACAAAAGCTAGTTAGTATATTCAATCACATTTCTTATGTTGCTAACATTTTAAATTTGCCCACATAGACAAGTTAGTTACTCTCCAAAATAAAATAGGTACATGTTCTTATAGGACAAGTAATGTTGTTTTTCTTTTTCCTTAGTATGATTGTGCAATTTGGTTTGTATTATTTTTTTGTTATATTCTTAGTGATGAAACAGGATATAAGTTCATGTGATTGTGAAATTTGAAATGTATTACTTCATCGTTGTATGTATTCTAAAGACAGTCAATAAATGCTCAGTTTAATTACCCAAGAAAATAAAAGTAAAAGTTTAATTAAATTTGCTAAATTTATTTTTGCCAAGTGAATTGGTGGTTTGCTCTATAGGGATAAAGTTATTTTATCATAATTTCAGAGTCAAGGGTTTAAATTATAAGAGTAATGCCTTTGTATTGTAGTGAAAAAAGTTGTGTATTTGATTATTTTTTCGGCGTATGATGCCGAAATGATTTTGTATTTGCCATTTTTTTCAATATTCATGTCTATATTTGTGACAAATACATGATTCTAAATTATTTATTTTCATAAATTTTTGACACCAATGATTATTTTCATACCTTCAAATTAACATAATCTAGTTCTCTCACATATTAAAAGATTAATATTAGCTGGTCAAATATTGTGGTTTAACTAAAAGAATATTTGCAACTTAGATAACTAGATTTATGGTTAAATAAATAATATAATATGATTTGGGTCATCAAACTATTGGGTGATTTATTTGTTATTAATGGGTCCGGTGACCATGTGGGCTGACCTGAATTTCAACCCACCAGTAAACGTGCTCGGAAAGTAGAAGCCTAAGGAGACTTTGCGAGACCCAGGGCCCAGGCGGTTCCTGAATTGCCCATCAAGATATGAGCCAAAGGAGCCAGGCATCGAGTAGACCTGCTCTGTAGCCCAGCAGCTCTAGCTTGGCAATTGGCAGCTAGTGCAACTCACCAAATATCCTTCGAATATTGCCCACGATAGCATATCGTCCCCATGATAGCAGTTATGATTCAGAAAATCTCCCAAGAAAGATAGTGACTAGGCGACGATCTCTAGAATCGCTATAACAAAGGAAAGAAGATTCGCGAATAGCCATAGTTGCCATAACAAGCTCTTGTAATCACTGGAACAACTCAACAAATCGGCGTGAGTAACGGTTGCCAGCGCTGCAAGCTTCACAGCCCCCGCTCTATATATATTGCCTTCCCTCTACAGGGAAAGGGACAGCTCTCTTGCAAAGAAAGCGAGGGACTTTTCTCACTTTCTAACAAAGACGGAAAATCTTCTCTCCTTTCTACCAAACAAGAGTCATTTCCACAGGAGGAGGAGGTCAGAGAGCAGTATCCGAGTGGGAACAAATACATTCCCACGAGCAGATGAAGAGGCAAAATTTTAAGCCAGAAAAGACCCAAATGACACACCACTCTCATTTGTTCTCCAAAGAAGCCTCACTTTTCGGCCAGTGGTTGCATCGGCCTCATGCCAACTCCGAGTCTTTTCACTACAAGACTAGTAAAAAGGACTCATTGAGCGTGGCACAGAGTTCCCTTCCATGTAAAGCCAAGGAAGTGATTGACGAATGTTCCTCTCTTCTTCGGCAACGCCCAGAAGTTCCTTCCTCCTCTGGTGAGCCACTTTCTTATGAGTGCATTCTTCAACTAGTTGCCTCCTAATCGGGTGCACCTCTCAAACTCACCCCCGAGCTAGGCACATCTCCTTGGAGCCCAATCATCCACCTCTCTAAGTCGCCGCCTAACCGGATAACCTCCAAAAGTTGCCCCCTACAGAGTGCACCTCGTAGGAGCCTAATCCTTCATCTCTCAAAGTCACTCCTAACTTGGCGCATCTCTTCGAAGCCCAATCCTTCATCTCTCTAAGCCACTCCCTATCCAAGTACACCTCCTAAAGCCGTTTCTTGTTGAGTGCACCTCCTCGGAGCCCAATCATCCATTTTTCTAAGCCGCCCCTGGCGGGGCGCACATTTCAAAGTCACTCTATAGCTGGGCACATCTCCTTGGAGTCCAATCCTCAATCTCTCAAAGCCACTCCCTACTGAGCGCACCTCTTTAGAGCCCAGTCCTCTATCTTTCAAAGTCACCCCTTGGGTAGACGCACCTCTTAAAGCCCCCCGTGTCCGGGTGCACCTCTTCGGTGACTTGTCCTCCATCTTAGAGCCGCTCCTTAGTCGAGCACACTCCTCAGAGTCCAGTCCTCCATCTCTCTAAGCTGCCCTAACCAAACGCACCTCTCAAAATCGTCCCTAACTAGGCACACCTCTTTGAAGCCTTATCCTCCACCTTAATGTCGCCTCTTCGATCGTGAATGTAAGTCGCCTCCTGCAGACATCCGCATGTAGATATTGTCCGCTTAATGGCCGGAGAACTTCGCGGAGTATCTCCAAAAACCTACAAAGCCGCCTTAATCTGGGAGAATTTTAGCATCTTCAAGCCTGAAAGAATAGAATAAATATCTGTGCCTCACGGTTTTGCATAAAATGATGCATGCCCTAAATCGCCCTCAAACGCGTCTACAAGGGGGGAGGTGTCCATTAAATCATTTATAATCCCTTATAAGGATACTTTACCACGTTCCTGAACCTCCCCAATCCAATGTGGGACCCATATCCCACCCCAAGTTGGAGACCCAGCCCTCCTACAAAACGCCTGGTGGAGGGATCCCGGATCCCGACTCGATACCATTTGTACATTCCCTGCACATTTGCATGTAAATATTGTCCTTTATCCAGAAATCTGGATCAAAATTTCTAAGAACTTTCATGCATCTCCAAGCCTACCGCCGTAACTCCGGGAGAGTTTCACGACATCTCCAAGCCTACAAGCCTCACGGTTTTGTTCCCCGATAAACAGTCTAAATCGCCCCAAAACGCGCGCCTACAAGGGGGAGGTGTCCATGCCCTTATAAGGACACTTCGTTCCCCTCCCCCAATCCAATGTGGGACCTTACAGTGAACACTACTCGAAGCTTCATCTTCCTTCTTTCTATGTCGCCCCCTAGTTGGCGCACACCTCAAAGCCGCCATTGACTGTGCACATCCCTCGAAGCTCAATCCTCTATTGCTCTAAGCCGCCTCTAGATCGAGTACACCTCTCAAAGCTGCCCCATGGCCAGGTGTACCTCCTCGGAGTTCAATCATCCATCCCTCTAATTCTTCCCAAGTTAGGTGCACAAAAACACTCAATCCCCAATATATGCATCCACACACACTTCCAGTATTCATCTATCTTTCTCTAATTGTAGAAAGATTACTGACTTCAATATAGAGAATAAATCAGTAAATGAGTTCCGTCGATCCTATGATCTATCATTTAATAATTATTATGTGTAGGATTCAAATTCAAAATGACAAAAATTGGACCTATTTCAACTCGGCCCGTCAAGAAAGATTAAGTGACTCCATAATCTGTACGAAAATTTAAATCTCAGAACCAATCAATTACTTAAAAAGAAAAAATAAAAAGAGGATCCATGTCAATTTAGAGATACTAATATGTATATAATCAAACCAGATACCATTTTACCATGAATTGAAATAATGGACTCAATAAAATATATTAACTATTATTAAAGCAAAAATAACAAATAATATGCGATATAATATTCTTCTATCTTGAAACTGATTGATAAGGATTAACTACATGTAACCTTATCTTTATGTTTCATAATAGTTTGACATGACTTATAATTATCATCAAAATAAATAAATAAATAAAATCAAAGTTAAATAAATCAAGAAATATTGATTGCTGGAGGATAATATTTCACACTTGATAAAATAAAATAATGTTAGCCACCAATTTTAATATTCTCAACAAAATATCTCATTGTTATACATACATTGGATTAAATAATTGGTGTAAAATGGAAAAATAACTATACTCAATCACGCGGAAGGACTCACATTTCCTTGTGGCGGTGTCAAAAATGATGACAGGAGAGAGAGAACTTGATTTTTGTCTTACATATTGTCTTTAATTATGGATAATTTTTGGATATTTTTAGGCTTTTATATGTTAATTCTGTCTTAAAATAACAAAATATAAAATTAAAAATTAAAAAAATTTCAAAGAATTAAGATTGTTGGGAGCTAATTGGTGAATTAGCTGTATCATTGAACATGTCACCAAGAAGGTTAATAGAACTACCCCACTTTGGAAGGGAAAGTCTAGATATATAACTGTGGCTAATTATTTTGATATTTTTATGAATGAGCTATATCTCATATGGAGGTGAAGCCCCTTATTCAATTAATCTCAGCTATCAATTTAAAAATAGGTAACTTTGACTCAATAATTTTAAATTTTAATTATTTTAAAATAATTAATTAACAAATTTTTACTTGAAAATAGATATTCAATATTTAAAAATATGGAGGCTCCATCTCTATGAAAGATGTAGCCCATTCAATCTAACAATGTAATAAAAAAGAAAAATTAAAAAAATTGTGGAAAGATACCACTAACAATTATGATATGTATAACTAGGAGTAAATATGAATTAGTTTAGTATATATTGTAAGATAATCAATAACTTAATCATATATCTTGGATTGAATTTTTATATAATTAAACAATAAAGTCAAATAAAATAAATATTTTAAGTAATTAAGTTGCAGATACAATGTACATATTTTAAGATACACACACACATATAATAATTCTTTTCACTGCGTAAACGTATAGAACCCTAGCGTTGTTGATCTTTTCATCACAAATAAGAATATAATGGCAAGTTAAAAGGATCAATACAAAAATTAATTTCTCCACGCGTTGTGATAAGAAAATTCAGTATTAGACTTCTCGTATCCCTATTGAGCAAGTAAAAAATTGAACTTTGCAATGGAATATAATAATTCTTCGGTAGAAATTTCCTTCGGCAACGACAAATACTACATTAGAATGCAAATGCTCTTCTGTGTAGGTCATGATTGGGTGATCCTATCATTATCCCAAGACCTATCTACACTACTAATAACAAACCTCTTTCTTATGCCATCTCTTATAGTCAATTGGTTGGAAGCCTTATATATATCAATGTTACCACGCGTGATGTTACCTATAACATACATCTTGTTAGTCAATTTATGTCATTTTCATGCTTCATTCACTATTCAACTTTTCTCTTTATATGTTGAAGGCACTAGATATTACCATATCTCGCTTATACTCACCAAAAGTGGAATTGTGGTATCTGCATGAGTGGTTGACCAATTGTACATTATCTACAAGTTTATACTCATAAGGCCCTAGATTTCCTATCAAGTTTAAGCACCAATCAGCTGACTTTTTATTTTTTGCTCTCTTTCAAAGCTTATAAGGGTTAAATATGTGTAACATTATCTTTATGTTTCATAACACTATTTTTATGACTTAAAATTATTATCAAAATAAATAAATGAATGAATATCAAAGTTAAATGGATAAAAAAACTAATATACCATTAAATATTGATAGCTAGAGGATAATATTTTGCACTCGATAAAATAAAGTAATCTTAGCCACTAATTTTAATATTTTTAGCAAAATATCTCATTGTTATACATATATTGGATTAAATAATTTGTGTTAGATGGGACAATGACTATGCTCAATTACGCAGAAGGACTCGCATTTCCCCGTTGTGATGTCAAAGAAGATGACAGGAGAGAGAGGAATTGATTTTTCTCTTACATATTGACTTCAATTATGGACAAATTTTAGGTATTTTATAGATTTTTATATGTTAAATATATTTTAAAATAAAAAATAAAAATAAATTAAGAAGTTTTAAAAAATTAAGATTGTTAAGAATTAATTGACGAATAGCGGAGTTGTATCATTGAGCATGTCATCGAGAAAGTTAATAAAGCGGCTAACTATCCCACTAGGATGTGGGAAGTCTAGATGTGTGGTTGTGACTAATTAGCTTGATATTTTTATCAATGAGCTACATCTCATATAGAGATTGAGCCCCTTATTTATTAAAACTCAACTGTCAATTTGAAAATAGATAAATGTGACTGAATAATTATAAAATTTTTAAAATTTAATTATTTTAAAAGAATTAATTAACAAATGTCCACTTAAAAATAGACGGTTAATATTTAATAATATGGAAACTCCGTCTCTATGAGTGATGTAGCCCCTTCAATTTAGCAATATAATAAAAAAGAAAAATTAGAAAAATCATATCTTGGATTGAATTTTTATATAATTAAACAAAATAGTTAATTAAAAAACATATGTTAAATAGTTATGTTGCAGGTATAATGTGCATATTTTAAATTATACACACACATATAACAATTTTTTTAGCACCTGAACGTAGCATTGTTGATCTTTTTTTTTTTTTTTATAACAAATAAGAATATCATTGCATGTTAAAAGGATCAACACCAAAAGCAGTGGCTTGAAAATTTAAAAATCAATTACTCCACGCGTTGAGGTAAGAAAATTCAACATTAGCCTCCCCGTATCCCTATTGAGCAAGAAGAAAATTCAACATTGCAATAAAATATAATAATTCTTTGGTGGAAGTTTCCCTCAGCAGTGCAACATACTACAGTGGAATGTAGAGGCTCTTCCGTGTGGGTCATGATTGTATGATCCTGTCATTACCCCAAGATCTATGATTTCGGATGTGAATAAGACTTATTACACAATCATGTGGTGATTCTTTTCACTGCTTAGGTCAATCTCTTAAGGACTACATCATGATTTTCTTACTTTGTTTACGAAAAGAAGACCGTGGAGGGACCCTTGAAAATTACAAGAGGAGACTTTGAAAAATATAGGAGAAGACTTGTTAGTCTTGGCTCCTTGAATAGACTCAATGATTGCTACTAATACATATCTCTACGTGTTCTTAACTCTTAGAAAAACACTAGTTTATATATGAATCCAAAATGTTGCCACAATTAAAATATTATTATTTTTTTAAGTGTCACCACAATTAAAATGTCACTTACATTTTTTAAGCCACAATAAAAAAAAATGCAATTATTATAAAAAAAAATGACACTATACCTCTTATTGTCTTAAAGGAAAGGTTGAATGGATTAAAGAGATATAGCCCATTTAATCTAACAATATGATAAAAAAGAAAAATTAGAAAAATCGTGGAAAGAGATCACTAACAATTATGATTTGTACAACCAGGAGTAAATGTGAATTAGTTCAGTGCAGTTTGTAAAATAATCCGTAATTTAATCATATATTTTGGATTAAATTTTTATAAAATTAAACAAAACAGTCAACTAAAACAAATATTTTAAATAGTTAAGTTGCTTGCACAATGTGCATATTTTAAAATACGCACACATATAATAATTCTTTTCAGCGCCTGAACGTACAGAACCCTAGCGTTGTTGATCTTTTCATCACAAATAAGAATATAATGGCAAGTTAAATGGATCAATACAAAAATTAATTTCTCCACGCGTTGTGATAAGAAAATTCAGTATTAGACTTCTCGTATCCCTACTGAGCAAGTAGAAAATTCAACTTTGCAATGGAATATAATAATTCTTCAGTGAAAATTTCCTTCGGCAATGACAAATACTACATTAGAATGCACAGGCTCTTCTGTGTAGGTCATGATTGGGAGATCCTATCATTATCCCAAGACCTATCTACACTACTAATAACAAACCTCTTTCTTATACCATCTCTTATAGTCAATTGGTTGAAAGCCTTATATATATCAATGTTACCACGTGTGATATTACCCATAACATATATCTTGTTGGTCAATTTTTGTTATTTTCACGCTCGATTCACTACTCAACTTTTGTTTTTATATGTTAAAGGCACTAGATATTACCATATCTCGCTTATACTCACCAAAAGTGGAATTGTGATATCTGCATGAGTGGTTGACCAATTGTACATTATCTACAAGTTTACACTCATAAGGCCCTAGATTCCCTATCAAGTTTAAGCACCAATCAGCTGACTTTTTATTTTTTGCTCTCTTTCGAAGTTGATAAGGGTTAAATACGTGTAACATTATCTTTATGTTTCATAATACTATTTCTATGACTTAAAATAATTATCAAAATAAATAAATGAATGAATATCAAAGTTAAATGGACAAAAAAACTAATGTTTCATTAAATATTGATAGCTGGAGGATAATATTTTACACTCGATAAAATAAAGTAATCTTAGCCACTAATTATAATATTTTTAACAAAATATCTCATTGTTATACATATATTGGATTAAATAATTTGTGTTAAATGGGACAATGACTATACTCAATTCCACAGAAGGACTCGCATTTCCCTGTTGTGATGTCAAAGAAGATGACAGGAGAGAGAGGAATTGATTTTTCTCTTACATATTGACTTCAATTATGGACAAATTTTAGGTATTTTATAGATTTTTATATATTAAATATATTTTAAAATAAAAAATAAAAATAAATTAAGAAGTTTTAAAAAATTAAGATTGTTAGGAACTAATTGACGAATAGCAGAGTTGTATCATTGAGCATGCCATCGAGAAAGTTAATAAAGCAGCTAACTATCCCACTAGGATGTGGGAAGTCTAGATGTGTGGTTGTGACTAATTAGCTCGATATTTTTATCAATGAGCTACATCTCATATAGAGATTGAGCCCCTTTTTTATTAAAACTCAACTGTCAATTTAAAAATAGATAAATGTGACTGAATAATTATAAAATTTTTAAAATTTAATTGTTTTAAAAGAATTAATTAATAAATATCCACTTAAAGTTAGACGGTTAATATTTAAAAATATGGAGACTTCGCCTCTATGAGTGATGTAGCCCCTTCAATTTAGCAATAAAATAAAAAAGAAAAATTAGAAAAAACATATCTTGGATTGAATTTTTATATAATTAAACAAAATAGTTAATTAAAAAAATATGTTAAATATTTATGTTGCAGGTATAATGTGCATATTTTAAATTACACACACATATATAATAATTTTTTTAGCACCTGAACGTAGCATCGTTGATCTTTTTTTTATCACAAATAAGAATATCATTGCATGTTAAATGGATCAATACCAAAAGCAATGGCTTGAAAATTCAAAAATCAATTACTCCACGCGTTGAGGTAAGAAAAGTCAACATTAGCCTCCCCGTATCCCTATTGGGCAAGAAGAAAATTCAACATTGCAATAAAATATAATAATTCTTTGGTGGAAGTTTCCCTCAGCAGTGCAACATGACTGATTACACAATCATGCGGTGATTCTTTTCACTGCTTAGGTCAATCTATTAAGGACCACATCATGATTTTCTTACTTTGTTTACGAAAAGAAGATGGTGGAGGTACCCTTGAAAATTACAAGAGGAGACTTTGAAAAATATAGGAGAAGACTTGTTAGTCTTGGCTCCTTGAATAGACTCAATGACTGCTACTAATACATATCTCTATGTGTTCTTAACTCTTAGAGAAACACTAGTTTATATATGAATCCAAAATGTTGCCACAATTAAAATATTATTATTTTTTTAAGTGTCACTACAATTAAAATGTCACTCACATTTTTTAAGCCACAATCAAAAAATAAAACGCAATTATTATAAAGAAAAATGACACTATACCTCTTATTGTCTTAAAGGAAAGGTCGAATGGATTAAAGAGATATAGCCCATTTAATCTAGCAATATGATAAAAAAGAAAAATTAGAAAAATCGTTGAAAGAGATCACTAACAATTATGATTTGTACAACCAGGAGTAAATGTGAATTAGTTCAGTGCAGTTTGTAAGATAATTCGTAACTTAATCATATATTTTGGATTAAATTTTTATAAAATTAAACAAAACAATCAACTAAAACAAGTATTTTAAATAATTAAGTTGCTCGCACAATGTGCATATTTTAAAATACACACATATATAATAATTCTTTTCAGCGCCTGAACGTACAGAACCTTAGCGTTGTTGATCTTTTCATCACAAATAAGAATATAATGGCAAGTTAAATGGATCAATACAAAAATTAATTTCTCCACGCGTTGTGATAAGAAACTTCAGTGTTAGACTTCTCGTATCGCTACTGAGCAAGTAGAAAATTCAACTTTGCAATGGAATATAATAATTCTTCGGTGGAAATTTCCTTCGGCAATGACAAATACTACATTAGAATGCAAATGCTCTTCTGTGTAGGTCATGATTGGGTGATCCTATCATTATCCCAAAACCTATCTACACTACTAATAAATAAACCTCTTCTTATACCATCTCTTATGCAGTCAATTTGGTTGAAAGCTCATATATTTCAACGTTACTACCGTGATAATACCTCCATAACATATATCTTGTTGGTCAATTTTTGTTATTTTCACGCCGATCTACTATCAACTTTGTTTTTATATGTTAAAGGCACTAGATATTACCATATCTCGCTTATACTCACCAAAAAGTGGAATTGTGATATCTGGCATGAGTGGTTGACCAATTGTACATTATCTACAAGTTTACACTCATAAGGCCCTAGATTCCCTATCATTTACACCAATCATTGACTTTTTATTTTTGCCTCTCTTTCAAAGTCGATAAGGGTTAAATACGTGTAACTTTATCTTTATGTTTCATAACACTATTTTTATGACTTCAAAATTATTATCAAAATAAATAAATTAATGAATATCAAAGTTAAATGGACAAAAACTAATGTATCATTAAATATTGATAGCTGGAGGATAATATTTTACACTTGATAAAATAAATAATCTTAGCCACTAATTTTAATATTTTTAACAAAATATCTCTATTGTTATACATATATTGGATTAAATAATTTGTGTTAAATGGGATAAATGACTATACCAATTCCACAGAAGGACTCGCATTTCTGTTGTGATGTCAAAGAAGATGACAGGAGAGAGAGGACTTGATTTTTGTCTTGCACATTGACTTCAATTATGGATAAATTTTGGGCATTTTATAGATTTTTATATGTTAATTATGTTTTAAAATAAAAAATAAAAATAAATTAAGAAGTTTTACAAAATTAAGATTGTTAAGAGCTAATTGGCGAATAGTAGAATTGTATCATTGAACATGTTATCAAGAAAGGTAATAAAGCAGCTAATTATCCCACTAGGATGTTGGAAGTCTAGATGTGTGGTTGTGATTAATTAGCTCAATATTTTTATGAATGAGCTACATCTCAGAGATTATTCCTTTTTATTAAAACTCAACTGTCAATTTAAAAATAGATAAATGTGACTGAATAATTATAAAATTTTAAAATTTAATTGTTTTAAAAGAATTAATTAATAAATAATATCCACTTAAAGTTAGACGGTTAATATTTAAAAATATGGAGACTTCGCCTATGAGTGATGTAGCCCCTTCAATTTAGCAATAAAATAAAAAGAAAAATTAGAAAAACATATCTTGATTGAATTTATATAATTAAACAAAATAGTTAATTAAAAAATATGTTAAATATTTATGTTGCAGTATAATGTGCAGGTATTTAAATTACACACACATATATAATAATTTTTTAGCACCTGAACGTAGCATCGTTGATCTTTTTTTATCACAAATAAGCATTATCATTGCATGTTAAATGGATCAATACCAAAAGCAATGGCTTGAAAATTCAAAAATCAATTACCTAATGCTGCTGAGGTAAGAAAAGTCACATTAGCCTCCTGCATCCCTATTGGGCAAGAAGAAAATTCAACATTGCAATAAAATATAATAATTTTTTGTAAAGTTTCCTAGCAGTGCAACATGACTGATTACACAATCATGGGGTGATTCTTTCACTGCTTAGGTCAATCTATTAAGGACCATCATGATTTTCTTTACTTGTTTACGAAAAGAAGATGGTGAGGTACCTTGAAAATTACAAGAGGAGACTTTTAGAAAAATAGAGAAGACTTGTTAGTCTTGGCTCCTTGGAATAGACTCAATGACTGCTTACTAATACATATCTCTATGTGTTCTTAACCTTAGAGAAACACTAGTTTATATATGAACCAAAATGTTGCCACAATTAAAATATTATTATTTTTTTATGTCACTACAATTAAAATGTCACTCACATTTTTTAAGCCACAATCAAAAAATAAAACGCAATTATTATAAAAAGAAAAGACAATTAAAATTTTATTGTCTTAAAGGAAAGGCTCTAACGACGAAAGAGATATAGCCCATTTAATCGGTGCAATAAGGATAAAAAAGAAAATTAGAAAAATCGTTGAAAGAGATCACTAACAATTATGATTTGACAACCGTGGAGTAAATGAATTAGTTCATCATTGATTTGTAAGATAATTCGTGAACTTATCATATATTTTGGATTAAATTTTTATAAAATTAAACAAAACAATCAACTAAAACAAGTATTTTAAATAATTATTGTTGCTACATAATGTGCATATTTTAAAATACATACATATATAATGTAAATTCTTTTCTTTGACCTAACGTATAACTTAGCGTTGTTGATCTTTTCATCACAAATAAGAATATAATGGCAAGTTAAATGGATCAATACAAAATTAATTTCTCCCGTTGTGATAAGAAACCGAGTGTTAGACTTCTAAGTACATAAACTCTTGAGCAAGTAGAAATTCAACTTTGCAATGGAATATAATAATTCTTCGGTGGAAATTCCTTGACAATGACAAATACTACATTAGAATGCAAATGCTCTTCTGTGTAGGTCATGATTGGGTGATCTATCATTATCCCAAAACCTATCTACACTACTAATAATAAACTTCTTTCTTATGCCATCTCATTGTCAATTGGATGGAAGCCTTATATATATCAATTACACGTGATATTACGCCATACATCTGTCTTGTCAATTGATTTATTTCACGCCTATCCACTACTCAACTTTTGTCTTTATATGTTAAAGGCACTATTTTTTATGGGTTAGGCTTTTCCTCTAACTCTTTATTAGAGCTTGGACTATATTCTAATACTAATTGAACAAACAATCCTAATGTTTGACGATCCAATATTAATTTTTTTTTTGTCTATTAAATAATTCTATCATCTCATGGTACAACAAAAAGTAAACTATTTTTATTCATTTTAACACTAAGATTGAATATCAAGCTCTTACTAATTCTACATTTGAATTTTTTTTTAATTTTGTTTGCTTTTACTAGATATCGGTGTTCCTCAATCTAGTAGAACTTCCCATTTATTGCGATAATTATAATGCTATTTAAATTATTTACAATTATGTTTCATAAATACATAAATATATTTAGATTAATTGCCATTTGATACGTCATCTCATAAAATATACCCATTGCGTTTTCTCAATTTATTCGGTTAATTAGTTGGCTGATATATTTACAAAAACTCATCTACCTAGTGAGATTGATAGTGTGCATATATAATTTTAATTTCTAAAGTGTTTTTTTTTTTAAAAAAAAATCTCTTAAGCTAAAAGCATCTAGAGGTATTATTCAATCCTTAAGTTCTGTGATTAATTGGGATTTGAATCTCAGTTCCTATTACATTTACTATTTATTAGCATTTTTAAATCGCAGCGTTATTATTATTATTAGTGAAAAGAAAATTAAATTATATTTATTTTTGAAAATAAAAAAACAAAAAAAAAAGTTGAACGAAAAATTTTTATAAAGTGCTGGCCACTTATAAAAAAAAACCGAAGCAGAAGGACAAAAAACATGTTTTCATTGCGATCGACTTTTATTTGACAATTTTACTGAGAAAATGTGTTCACATGCTGTTGTAGTTAGCATGACGAATGGCCGTACGCCATCTATCTTATATTACGTTACAAGGATATATACTGTATATGTGAAGATATGGGACAGAGGGCCCGCATAATAAATTAGGATCATACTAATCAAACGTTTTGATAGCGAAGAATTAATTCAGTCAGTCGTGATGGGGACTCGAGGGCTCTGTAATTGTGTTTTTCGTTTACTCAGTCAGCAGCCTTCCTTCCATGGTTTTTCTATATACATGTATTGGAGGTCTCTGCCAGTAGAGAGGAGGGCAGGGTTTCGTTAGGTGTTCAACAACGAAATGAGAATCTTTCATTCATCAACAGCGTTTAATTAGGTCTAATCCCACCCAGGCGGCTGATTTTATTTAATTCCCTATCAAATTACTATAATTGAAAAAATTATACCCCTCCCCTCTCTCTCTCTCTCTCTCTCTCAACGTAGACGCTAGCTCTTTGAGCTGTTAATCGTCGTAAGTGCTTTCGAAAATGGTGGTTGAGCTCACAATCTGGGTATGCTTGTGGATGACAGCATCAATATCAAAGGCAACGGCTCAATCCACAGCAGAACCCACAGCAGAACCCACAGCCGAACCCACAGCAACAACACTGTTTCTTGTCATTGGTAAGAATCCCTATTGTTACGAACAATTAAAATCCTATCTTTTTTAAGGAAATCATATTTATATGTTCCAAACCAATAAAAAAAAAAACAGATTATTTCTTATCTTCGAATGGAGCCCAAAATTTGGGGTTTTTCCCTTTTAGTTTAAGAACATGGCAAACCAACACCCACCTCAAACCTTCATTTTTCTTGATAATTTGCAGGGTCTGTGATTCATCAGTAGCTGCTCCACTAATACTTCCCCTCCTTTTGGGTTTCTATGCAAAATGATTTTCACAGTGCTGGGAGAGGAATAGAATCAAAGCCAAATTCTTTAAACAAAACGGTGGTTTACTCTAGAGCAACAAATGTCTTCTGCCGGAGGTATTGTCGACAAAACCAATTTTTTCTTCAAAAGAGGAAAAAGGCACCGACCATTATAATAAGGGACCGAATACTTGTGAAGGCCAAGGTACCTGGTCTATAAAGAGCACGTTAATCGATGGAGGGTGATTTGCCATAAAGAAGTCCAAAGTCATGGAGGAAAGCCAGCTAGCGCAATTCATCAATGAGTTTGGTCATTTTGTCAAACATCAATCATAGAAAACATAGTTAAGCTATTGGATGATGTTTGGAGACCAAGTTCCTTTGCTAGTCTATGAATTCATCCCCAATGGAACTCTTTTTTGCCACATCCACATCCAATAGAAGAATTCCCACTTACATGGGAAAGCGCGTACAAATCAGATCGATGTGGCAGGTTGCCCTTGTTTACCTACACTCGGCGTCTTCAATACCCATCTATCACAGGGACGTCAAGTCGTCAATATACTTCTAGACAACAGATTTAGACAAAAAGTGTCTGATTTTGGGATATCGAGATCCATCACTATCGAGCAAACTCATCTAACCGCCCAATGTCGAGTACATTTGGTTATCTGGATCCTCGAGTACTTCCAATCACACCGGTTTACAGATAAGAGTGATGTTTATAGCTTCGGGTAGTTGTCGTTGAACTTTTTAACAGGCCAAAGGGCTATCCGTTTAACTGAGCAGGAAGAAAATACAAGTTTAGTGAGTTGGTTTTTTTCATATATGGAAAAATCTCGTCTGTTTGACATTGTGGATGGTCAGGTCCTAATGGAAGGCAAAAAAGAGGATATCCTTGCTGTTGCTAACCTTGCCAGACGGTGTTTAAACTTGGATGGGAAGCGTAGGCCCACAATGAAAGAAGTTGCAAAGGAATTGGAGGCAGTTGGAGCATCATACATGCCACCATCTGAAAAATATTTGCAACAGAATGAGCAGTCACCAACTGAAACAGCAGAGATTTTAACTTACACTCTCTCAACTTCAAGCATGCCCAGGCGCTCCACTTCATTCTCAATTGATGTCCACCCCCTAATATTCGACACTGCATAGAAATACATCAAAGCTGCAACTACAATTCCAGACCGTGCATATGCTCTTGAGATCTTAAGGCTCGATTGAGCTTATCGAAATTCTTTCCTCATTGTGTCTTCATGGTTTGTATTATATATTCTGTGGATTCAGATAAAAGTAATTAGTTTACATTATGAATTCAAATGCAGTGCTTAGAAACTAAAGAGAAAAGTGAAATTAATTATAACTATCTCCAACCATATTTTCAAAATTTGATTTTTAGATCTTTTTATCATGGTAAGAATAGCCATTACTAATGTGTAATATTGATTCCTACCAGATTTTCAGCCTAATCCATACCCCAAGAATGATTGTTTTATTTGCACCAGTGCTTAGAAACTAAAGAGAAAAGTGAAATTAATTATAACTATCTCCAACCATATTTTCAAAATTTGATTTTTAGATCTTTTTATCATGGTAAGAATAGCCATTACTAATGTGTAATATTGATTCCTACCAGATTTTCAGCCTAATCCATACCCCAAGAATGATTGTTTTATTTGCACTTTATTCAATGGAAAGTGTTTCCAGAAAATAATATATAAATTTGCCTTTCTAATTATAAATATATCATCCAAGCTGCTGAAAGGTGAATTAAAAGGAATAAAAATGCCAGTACACAGGCTCCCACCGTCAGACATTAATATATATATATATATATTTATATATTATTACATATATAAATATTATAATATATTGACCAATATTCATCGGACTTTTTACTTTGCTTTGATCATAGAAAGTTAAATTTATGCTTTTTGAATATATCTTGATGTACTTTAATAAGACTAAATTCACATACTTTTTACAAATACATAAAATTTAAATAGATTACAAATTTTAAGATATTTTTTAATGACTTCCAAAGGGATAGAAAGACTAATTTTAGTACAATTAATTAAAAATCATCAAATTAAAAAATAATAATGAAAAAAAATCAAATTTATTTGACTACAGGAAAAAAAAAATGCCTCCATATCCGTTGTCTATTTTTATAGTGCGATACAATAAATACTAATAAGGTTACATCTAATATTAGTATCGATGTTTTTTTGCATGAAACGTCAAAGACAATGGGCTATGCCACAAGCACGCTACAAGCGAGCGATGCCGAGGCAACTATATTTAATCCAACGGCCAATGAGCTAATCCTTCCCCCTTCTCTTTCTTTCTTTTTTTTTTTTTTAAGTTTCATATTTTTAATATGTATATTTTTTAAAATTTCTTAGAAGATACTAACTCATAAAAAATAATAAATAATAAATAAATTTAGTTATAAATTAGTTCACTTTTTATTATTTATTAAATAAACATATTTATATTTATATTTTATAAACTTATAAAATAATAACTTTGTAATTATACATTCTAAAATATTATTAAATATAATTATATTTTATAAACTAATAAAATAATAATTATATAATTATATATTTTTAAAATATTATTATATAATTAAAATTTAAAAAACTAAACAGCGCTCGAAAGATACTAGCAATCAAGCAATGCTTGACAATATGGCGTACATGCTTGAACAGGAGAAGGTTGAATGCGACATGCGAGCTTAACTTCAATTATCTGTTGCCAACACTTTGTGAAATTCTCTTTTTCAACTTTTACATACGCAAATCTTCTATGCGCCTCCAGAAAAAAATATTGGATCGCAAAGGGAGAGAGAAAACAATAGATAAAATTTTCTACTAAGAGCACAAAATTTGTAAGGTGAACTCTTAACGCTTGGGTTTTCTCGAGTCTATAACTATTAAACACTTGATCCTATATAATAGCCTTCAAAGTTTTGTTAGTAATATGGATATAAGAGTTCCCATAGTAGTAAAAGGGCTCAAGTTAGGAAAGACAAGCCACGAGAAGAGATCTAAATATAGTCAAAATCTATGCTGGTGAACAAGACAGAAGGCATTCTACTGTAAGGACCACATGTTAGAAGAAAATTGACTAATGATCAATACGTCTGGACCACCTAGTCCATAATTAAATTTTTAAAGGGAATTTGTTATTTACTAGATAGACAACCCTATATGTCTCGCTCCATTCATTTCACCGTTTCATTGCGGACCGACTACTTCTTATGTATATTGATTTGTTGGTATTTGTTATTTCCACTCCACCTGTTTCAAAGCTGAGTATTTTTTGGTTTAACAAAATTTAAAATATAGCACTCAAAGCAGCAAATTAAGGCATACACTTGGAAAATTTCGTTCTATATTAGATAACCTAATCCCTTCTAGAGCCACTATAAATTTCTTTTGTTATAGGCCTCCGTTTCACACTAATATGTAACCACTGAGGTGCAAATTCACCGAAGGCCACAGTCCCTTATGCCTAACCTCCTAGCCATCCAAAATATCAAATAAATGAGCATTTTACACCCAAATAAGGAACTCAAGCAATAAACTTCTACATTACTCTGCATTCGATGAATGAGTTGGCTTTCTTCTCTTCACTACACATACCACCAATAGCAACCAGGGTGTAAGGTAATGGTCCCATGCTTGCACTAACTTCTGCGAGGCTTAAATTTTATATTATAGAGATTTGTCTATAAAGTTTAAGATACAGCTAATTGTTAATTCTTTTCTCAATAAAAAAAATCAAGAACATAAACAATGAATAAGGGGAACAATCGGGCTTAGGAAAAAATAATAACAACAATGAAGGAAACAACACAACTCTTGGTCCTTATTGCTCTATTTGGATCTCTGAGAAGTATGAAAACAACAGCAATGCAATCTAATTGTGAAATTAAAAAATATAAATATTTTTTCTATTGCATATCCAATTTATAGTATACGAAACACGTCTAAAATAAGTCTATCCAAGATAAAGTATAAAAAATAAACTAAGCATAGTGTGCCTTTCTACCTTATTTTGAATGAATATATTACTTTCTTTCACAATGAAAATTTGCACTCTAAACTATTCAATCAAAGAGTCTTTAATATCATGTTAGAGAACTAACTATTCTTCTCAAAAGTTTAACAGTTATATAAGGACCTAATGACAGTTTTTTTGTACTCTTAACAATGGGCATGCTTTGTACAGCTTGATAAAAATGAAAACAAATAAATAAAGGGTTGTCATTTTAATAAGTCATGGATTTACATAGGTACCCAGAAACACCCAAAAGCCGTAAATATCACCCTACCCTCCATCTTTTGGAGATGCTTCTGCTGCCTCGAAATTTGTAATCAAAATTAGGACACCACAACGTGCGTGCCACTCATCAATTGTAGGGGTTCATGCCCCTTGTCCTCAAAGTTCTAGTCACCAATAGAGGGAGGAGGGAAGGAGGACCAATCTTCTTCATACATGGATCTCAAAAATCATTGTTCTGCAAAACTGAAGGCAAATGCCCATAGCATCGGTATATGTACAAACAGGATCCCAAAGATGATTATTCAAAGAGCCATATACCATTAGAATGGGTGGGTGACATCTTTCTTGTCTAGGAAGAGATATCTCATGGCATCATCAAAAAATGCAGCTATTGAGGTATTGTTGCGAATATGGTAAATGTTTTTTTTTTTTTGTTTTTCCTACAAAAATGACTTTTCTTTTTTTTGTAAAAGATAAAAAAAATTTATAGAAAAGGTACTAAAAAAATACCAACAATATAGAATACAACTAATAGTTCAAGGATAGGCTAATATTAAAGCCGTTAAATGAAGTCCTACGAAAAATAAAAGAAAATTTAACCAAGCTTTTAAAAAGCCAAACATAAGCACCCAAAGAAATGATCAAATCCTCACATATTAAAAACCAAATACATAACCGCTTCTTCAAACTTTTGACTCGAGTGATGTGATCCTTGAATTTTATAACAAATTAAATGATGTCACAAAGTGCGTACTAATAATTAATAGTTGTCACCCAGGTGGAAGGGTGATGATCAATCTTCTTTATATATGATTCTCAAAAAATCATTGTTTCTTTGCATTATCTCCCTCAGCACTAGACGCCATTTGGATGGTAATTTTTCTTGTCAAGGAAAAGGTATTTCAAGTTTGTGAAGAATTTATGTGAAACGATTTCTACAGTTTTCAATATTAAATAATTTTAGATTTTTATTGGTCCTTAATACAGTTGCTCAAGAAGCATGCCATAGCCAAAAGAGTCTCTAGAGGCATTCTACACAAATTATGTTCAATACACACAGGATGCAGAATTCCAACAGCTCAAAGCAGATTCCAAGTTCAACTCACAGGATTTCTATGCAAGTGTACAAGAATAAAAAAAAATAATAATAACAGCCAATTTCTTTTAGAAAAATTTAACTATGTTAAAATGATAGTTTGATAACAATTTCCAACAAGAATCTAGAAATATTTTACTTATAGGTATACGATTCTTGAATAATATCAATTATGTAACTGAAATATGTGTCTTGTGTATTTCAATAAATGATAGGGTTACAAAATATCTATGAAAGGAAAAAGATAGACATTATATACAAAAAATTTCTAAGAATAGAAACTATCCATAGTTGTAATAGTTATTCTTATACTTGTAAATTGCAATTCACAACTGTGTTAGCTTGATTGAGGCCTGATTGCAATGATTATGATTTTCTATCAACAAAGAAATTAATTAAAGAAGTGAATTAATTTGAAAAAAGTATCTAGTGTAGCAACTGTTAAAATAATATTAGTTTTAGTCACATTTATTGGTTGATATAGGCACAAACAGGAAACGTTATTTATTTTCTAATATAAAGACCAATCAAGCAAACGTCAGCGACTACTCCAATGTTCCTGTAGCCACAAAACCGTAAAAAATCATTAATACCATACAAATATACTTGTAAAATCAATTAATAAATAAATATTAATAATTCATAATTTTATAAAAGATTATTTAAATTACCTGTAATGAATTATTAATGCCATTTAGATATTACTTGAACTGTATCTTTGTATGCTATTTTTTCTCCATTTCATTGAATGAAAAATCAGGCCCCAGCAAAAAAAGATCCTGACGCAATGATTCTGCATTTTTAAAATGAATGCCAACCATACCAGCATCCCTGGCCACTTTAACATTTTCATCCTGTCAAGTACCAAAAAAACAATCATACAACAAATCCATGTTGACCAAAAGACGCAAGACTCTCTCCTTCCTTCTCTCATACAAAGAGGGAAGCCATTTCACATCAACAGGTTCCACCCAAACAATTTTGTGCTTTTAGAAGTTGAACCATATCAATTGAGGCAAGTTAATGCACAATCAAGACATGTTTTCCCCATGCCAAAGCATTGTTTCTGCCTTGGGATGACTTCTAGAAAAAGTTGTCTATTAATATATGATTCAAAGATGAAAAAACTTGTATAAGTTGCAGCATACATCTATATTATCAGATAAATCAGAAATAATGACGACCTATCGTCTACAAAGAAACAATTTTTCAGTGCAACGTCAAGGTGTTACAAGACTTTAGAGTAAAAATCAGATTCAGGCTTACGTTTTCCTGTGTGATAGAGAGAAGAGCAGAAAAACGACAATAATATCCAAGAGTTCTTTATTTCATATATCATTTACAACATAATTTGTCGCTTAAGTAACATATGAAAGATAATTGATACATGCATCTAATCACAATCCTCGACTAACAAGAAACAAATCTCTGATCATCTAGTTTATTAGGTCTTGATTTCTCATGGATGATACAGCGATATTGTGAGAGCATTTGTGAAATATACCAGCTATACATGAACAAAATGTCCAGGACAAGTAGGCTGAGAGTTTCAACTTGTCCTCAATCAATTCATACCTGTGATAGAATCAATGAAAATGACTAGAAACTAATTCATAGGCACACAGATCAAATACATTGTTGTGTATCAATACCAAAAGGGAAAAATTTGTGACAGCAACACAGCATGCATTTCACTCTTGTTAAAGTAATCCTCAACAACATGAAAGCAAAATACTGCATGTGATAATTCGTGAAAGCATGTATTTCATAGTTGTTTTGCTTTAATGCATGGAGTAATCTTTCCACACCATCTACGTAGAAATATCCCTTTCCTTTGTAAAGCTTGAGGCCTATGAAAACAAATGCTCATATCAATTATTTAATGAACAGGAACGAGGACAAATTGCATCTGATCACTATGGTGTACATAAGAGCTTACATTTTCTAGAGCCTAATAACTTTTATTTTGGGGAAATAGGGGTATATATGATGAGGAGGTACTATTAATACCAATTACACAGAGAACTTGCAATAGTGAAATAAAGTCCAAGAGAAACATCAGTCACTTAATCATGACTACCAATCAGTTTGGATAATAATTAAATATGAAAGAAAAGACAACTATCATGACAAACACACAACCAGCTACACCTAGTCTCACCTAAATAAATACCCTCATTAGCTAACATCAAGTAATCACAACAACATTGTGACCTCAAAATATATATATATATAAACAATGTGTCAAAGATCATCAAGAATGCAATGCAAAGGTAAGGCCATGCACATCTCACCTCCCCAGAGCACATATTATATAAATGGCATATTTAGTTGGTGGATATAGAAATTCTATTCCTACCATATTACTAGTAGAATATTTATTTCTACGTTTAGTTTCTTTTACACCAAATAATTATTATCGGAGGAATAATATTCTTCCCAACTCAAGAAATAAAAATATCAAGTTTTCTTGTTATTATTTATTTCTTATATCTCTGAGAATAATTATTCCGGCAATTATTACCGTTTTGCCCCTCGTCCTTTTATCCTTCATTCGAACACATAATATTATTTTTCATTTTTTATTTGTCTCTTCATCTTTTTTGTATTTTTCATTTTTTATTTTTCTCTTTGTTTAATATTTAATTTATTTATATTTTCAAATTGCTCCTTTTTATTTTTCTCCTTTCTAATTTTTAAATTTATAATTTTTCATGTTAAATTTATACAATTTTTATATTTTTGATGCGTTCTGAATCCAAATTTCGAATAGATTCGAGTAAAATCGTCCGTCTGAATTCGGCTTCATCAACTGAGTCTGGATCTTACATACCACAATTATGAATGAAAGGTCGGATACTTGATCAGGACCTTCGGTAAAAATTTCCGATTGACGCCCAAATGTGATAAATAAGCATTCAAAGTAAGAAGGTGGATGCAATGAGATGCAAGACGTACGCGGTGAGTGTTTATTACGTGGTGGTGCTCCTGTAAAGTACGTAAAACTTTAGTTTGTGAGGAGCGAAATATGTTCCCAGAAACATAGTTGCAAAGAGAGTGAGAGAAAGAGAGATCGAGATATTGAAAGCGTAAGAGCTTTTGCAAGAGAAGGCTTTTGCAGCTACGGTGAGAATGTACCTCGAAGTGAGAATTTCATGACCTTTAATAGTTACATTTGTCTTTGGTACATTGCCATCCTTATGTAGAAGGGGGGCTTGATACCCCGCTCTATTGAGACGATTTGCCTTTTCTCGGCGTCTTTGCCTTACGGGCTATAACGATCGTTGATTGATTACTTTCCTTCCCGCCTTGGTTACCGACCTTTTCCTCTTTTTTATTTATTAGTTTTTATATGGGATGTTCGAATGCTCTGGCCTCCATAATTTTTTTTTCCTTAAATAAGGGTAAAATCATTAATACAAATTCTCACCATATTCCTTATACTATTACTACAAACGAAATATTAGAATAATAATTTTCAAGATATTCTATTTCCGTAACCAAATATGAGAATAAATTCCTAACTCTATTCCCATTTTATTCTATTCCTAAAAAATAATTTTTTTATTTCTAACTTATTCCATTCTAGTAACCAAACATACAAAAAGTCTGGGCACTAGACCACCGTTGAGCATCAACATCCCATGAAAAGTCAAGTCTACAATTTGGCCGTGGTATAAGTTAGTAATGAAGGCATAAACAACTATGTGAAACAACTAGTTGATATTTTTGTACTTGCCTTCAACATGAAATTATGATATCAACCATCCCTTCCAGATTCAAAAGGGTTCTCAACACTACCAACAGATCGCCACCATCCTAGATATTAAAAAAATCAAGAATCTAAAGAACTTTTGTAACATCCATGATGTTTCCTACTTGGGTTATTTGAATGCATGATTTAATAATATTTAATTAATGAATTTCTGAGGTAATCAAATTGTTGAAAATATTTATTGGAGTGATATATTTATAATTGGTCCTATTAGGCTTAGAAATTTGGGGATCACTGAATTGGGCTTCAATTATTGGGATTGATTTATTTATTTTGGAGGGCCAATTTACTTGTAAATTGGTAGGACCCTTTGGGAGATAAGAACCACTATGATATCAGAGATAAAAATCAAAATTATTAGATTCAGGTCCCTATATCTCAGCTGATTGGAAGATGCAAGGAATGTGTGATGTTTAATTTATGGATCCAACAAAATGGCAATAACTCAAATTAGTATACCTCATATCTTGTAATATTTTGTAAAGCTTTGGCTTGTTAATTTCCCTGGTTAGCTTGGCTCTTTCAGCAGATTAGGCAAGCATAATTGGGTTTTGAGGCAATATGATAAGGATTCAACTAACTAGAAATTGGAAGGGGAAAGGAAAATTTAAAACCCTAGCCACCTAGATTTAAGTCAGAATAAAATTCTTAGCCAATTTTGAGAATCTTAAAACTGATTTTGGGCTGACATATTCTCGACTTTGACTTTGATTGTTTGGAGGGGAAATTCAAACCCACTGCCACCTAATCTTTTTCAAGCCCTAGGGTTTCCTTCCATTATTTATAAATCGTGTGTGTTGAGAGGAGAGTTAGAAGAAAACTTTGGAGAGGCTGTCGTTGGAGTTTGAGGAGGAGAACCAAAAAGGGAAAGGGGCAGGGAAAGCTCTTGAGGCAAGTAACTTATGATTCACTTGCAGGTATCTATGAACTTCTTGCAAACTTTCTTCTTGATCATTCTTAAAATCCTTCTCATGTTGATTATTCCTGTTTTATTTATGAGGAATCGTAGAATTTGTAGGAGTGTATTTATGCTTGTTGGATTAGTCATTTATGCTAATTATTCAAGTTTTATAGCAGCATTTGAGTGAGATTCAAACTAAGCATTTAAATACTATTCGAACACTAGGCAGAGTTATGTACATATTCGAGTTGCATGCTTCATGTACAATACTAGAACAATAATATTTTAATGATATGTTATGTTATATTCCTAATAATAGATAGAGTAGACCAATGGGTGAGTCATGCTATTTTTTTTGCATGTTTTCATGCTTAAAAGTAGAAATCTTGAACCTTGCATATGAATACCTCTTTGAACACCCAAGCAATCCCTTGAGGAGATTCTTAAATTTGTTGGATTCCAAGTCGTCTTATTGATGTATGGCATGATACTATATTGTTAGGATGCTGAAGTACAGTGATTAACAACTCATGTGACATTAAGTTTTGTGCCTGTAAAGGTTAGTGTTCAGCATTGTACGTGACTTCCAAATGCCCACCAAAATTTCAAGAATTTTGGGAATCATGGAGATTCCGATGAGTTAAAGGAGAAGTGGCATTGTCTTATATCATTATAAGACATTAGTGGTAGATATAGCCATTTTGATGAGCTCAACATCGTTTTCAAGAGCAATGGTGATTGACATTTGACGTTCGTTCAAAGCGCTATTCAAGCGCCACTGAGGCAATTTCAAGAATGTAGGTAAAATTGTAGGTTTTGAGACTTAGGATAGTGATTCCAAAGTTGTGACAAGTTTAGAGAAATTTAGTGAGCTCTAGTGAAAGGTGACCCTATGGGGTACCTAGGTACTCAAGTCGATTCTTTTATTTCTTTCCTTACATGAGTTTCTCGGCATTTTCTTTGATTGCGTTGGGTATGATATATTATGATATGTCTTAATAAATTAGAGCGGTAAATCGAGATTCAAACCTATCATTTGCGGGTGAAAGAGGCTTTCAGCCCATTCTATAGGGTCATATGTACAACTGCTTATCTACGGGTCTTAAATAGTAGTGTACGGCCTTTGGTTGTGTGGAAACAAACATAACCTAAGTTTCTAGCTAACTCCTTACTTTTGTTTTACTAACCACTTCAAATGAAAGGCTCGGGTACATGCAAGACAAATAGGACTGAAGGATGAGCTGTTATTTATGAATTCTGATGTTATATTTTGATTCAGACAGTGGTAGTTCGTCTTGTATTGTGGTTTTGAAATAGTAGCTAATGCATTTGCGGTTAGCTGGGATAGTCATGCATGTGTGCTTAAGAAAAAGTGTTTGTGGAATCGTAAACTACAAGATGGTTTAATTAAGATCATGTGGAAGTAGTTCATGATGCTTATGATTAGTAGTTGTGGGATATCGGTGGTCCAATAATTAGTTTTGATTAATCAGTTGTTAGTTATAGGTTTTGATTTTTGTAATTTACAAATTGTATACTCTGATTATGTATTAGCAGGCATAACTCCTTACACAAGATCCGATGTCACGGTTTTTGGGTTGATATCGGAGCTACATGAGACGTGGCATGTTTTTGATCCTGTGTATGATTTATATTACCTTATTTCGGTCAGTCAAAGCGTCGAGGTGAAATCCGTGTCTAATGATAATAGATGACTAATTGGATAATTAATTAAAGGATAGTTGTTAATAATGAGATCAGGATTTGGGACAAAACTTGAAAATGCCAGAGTCTCAGAGGATTTTATTATTGTAATTTGAGTATTTCATTCCAGTGTTATGGTTATGAGGTTTGAGTGGCTGTGTCCCCATTGGAGTATTTTTCTTTTGAATATGGTTTTACCTCGTCGTTTTTTTATGATTTATCATGATAATTGTTTATGTTTTATGTTGTCAATGTTTGATTTTGGAGTCAGCATCACAGGATTTGGAAGATCCAGCGTCGTTGTTTATAAGGGGCTGGGCCAGGTCACAATAGTTCTGCTTTTGTAATAAGCATGGCTTATTGTCATGTGAAGAGTTTGCGATTCACAGCACCACTATGAATATTATAGTACATGTGATCAAGTACAAAGTTTGTTATACATAAAGGGTTGTCACTGCAAATCAAATTTCCACACACTTCCAAGGTAGTTGTCCGCATGAGGGTTATAAATTAGATAACTAGTTTACTGCTATTAACGAATTCAAAAGCAATGTGGACATGGCTGATAAATAGTTCCCAACCATAGAGCACTTGTACACACAACTAGAAGTAGTTCTGTTTGCTTTTTATCTCTTGAATTTCTCATTTTTTTGATTAGAAGAGTATAAGCTTTATCTGGAGTGTAAAGGCAGGCTTTGCAATAGCTATTCTGGTGGTTTGGTATCTCATTCAATTCATTACTACAGCAAAACTTACAAACTATTTAGTGCTTTGTTTGTTCATAAATAAGCCCACCATCCAGAATCTGAAATTACAGAAACATTCTAAACAAAATTCTATTTCATTTGAGATAAGTACATGCTCCTAGCATTCAGTTTCCTCATAAAAAACTTTCAATTTCCATTAACATGTGAACAATACTAGCAACGCTCACTCTAGAAATAATATCACTAACACTCTATGCAACCAAGCACTATAATTCACTCACCATGGGACCCACAAATGAGGGTATTATACTGCCTATCAAAAAGTGATTGCTAACAACACCAACCCAAAATCTGTATAATTTACTCACCATGGGACCCAAAATTAGAGTATTTAAATGTCAGATTAAAAAGGTGAGCTAACAACACCCTCCCTAGAAAAAATTTTAGTGCCAGCATTCTTAACAAGTTCCTAAGTCACAGATCATTTTTATACACAGTTATTACGTTAATTCTGTTGTATCTGTTTTCATTTGAAATTATTTCATCATAAACCTTGTGAGGGGAAGATAAGAAGTATCTCCAAAACTAAAAATTGTCTTGAAAGAGCCTGTGTTGAGAAATTGGCCGCACACATTTCAAATCAAATGGTCTTCCATATTTAAAGAACATTTTGGCTAATTCATCCTGTGATGAAAAATATAACTACTCAAACAGAATCAAAAGTCCCAAAATCATAAAAACATCTCTTGACTCTAAGCAAAGAACACCAAGCAATTTATACTTCTTTTCACAAGCATTTGAAAACTTGAGGGGGGGGGGATGGTGGTAATGAGGAAGCTACACAAAATGAGGTTGTTATTTATAAGGTCGAATCCAGCCACAAGTGGGAAAGGCACCAAAGGCTACTTTTTGCATCAATATAGTATATACATTTGAATGAGTGTGCAGTGCGCATACAGCTTTATTGGTCAATGAAAGATGTGGCAAGACAAGGGCATACTGTCAAAACCATTATAAGCATTGATATAATGAGGGTTCCACAGTTATAATTCTTAGAACGGAACAGGATTGGAGGGGCATATCCAAATTTTCTATATTATCTTGAGTTTTTCATTTTTTTAAGGGACAGAGGAATGTTCTATTACCTGTACTTCTCAATTCTCCAAAAGGATAGAGAAACAAATCATATTTTTTAATAAGGAATGCTTGGTTTAGCAGGTGTCAGAGATTGATAATTTCAAAATCAACTCTCTGAAGCGAGGGATTAACCAAGTAAGAATTGCTCCAACACTCTCTTCTAATCATTTTATATATACAAGCAAATGTGTGTGTGTGTATTTACATGATAACAAGGGATACAGACGATAGTCCAGATGGCCATCAAATCTTCCAATTATACGTTTTAGTATGATAGAAAATTTTATTACTTTTCATAGTGACACCCAAGCATACATCGTTAATGAAACCCCTTTCAAACTCACTCCAGGCAGTTGGATGCTTGCATTCCATCAATTCCTTCAAAGACGTGCTGAACAAGAAATGCAATGACCACATAGGCATATTTTGAAATAGAACATAAAACAGGAAATTCAAAAGGTGTAACTTGAAAAAGAAATCGAAACCTCGCAGGTATAAAGACAAATGGACCATAGAAACAGCAGGCACTAGTACATTAAAACAAATTAGAAAAAAAAAATGTCGACATTGTACAGCATTTAACGCTCGATCGCTTACCATACCCTTCGGGCATTGCAATCCGTCCAATTAGTCCTAAAATCTTTATGGTACGTTTAGTTATTGGAATGGAATAAGGTGAAAAATAGAATAATTATTCCTAAAGAATAGAATAGGATGGAAATAGAGTTGGAATTATTATTCTCATGTTTGGTTCTTAAAATAGAATAAGGTAAAAATTAGTATTCTTTTGTTTGGTTTGTAAAATACTATAAGGAATAAGGTGAGAATAGTGATAATAATAATAATTATTATTATAATAGTAGTAATAATAATAAAACGTAATAATAATAATAATAATAACAATTTTGGAATATTACAAAAGTGGTGCGGGAAAAATAATTCCCAATTCACTGGGAATCAATAATACCATGTTCCACGCAAGAATAAGTTTTCCTTTGAATTCGGGTTATTCCCTGCTTATTTTTTAACTAAACACAAAAATTATAATTCCCGTGGGAATTAGCCCGGAATAAAATTTCTATTTTAGGCTACCAAACGCCACCTTAATCCCTCAGTTTCTACCAAATTCCTAATAGAACATCATGGTTTCTTCCCCTCCATTCCCTTGGTTGGAAGGATATAATATAATGTACAGCACAATAGAAAATGCAGTGTTTCTATAATGTTTCTTCATTTGATTGCATTATTTTACATCCTACAAAACCCATGTTCAACGGAATCGGCAAAGGACAAACAAAAAACACCATTATAAGACGAGGCAAAAATCCTTTCTGTTTTCCCCACCAGATCCTGTAGAGGCTTTGATTTATATTAGGACATTCTAAACTCGATTAGAAACTAAGCTAGACTTTCTATTTATCTTTTCCTCTCAACAATAAGAAGCTCCATTTGAATCTCGTTCGTTTATATTCGGATAATGCCGCCAAATTGGCGAGATATTCTACATCCCAATCAGACTTATATGCAAACACATAAAACAAGGCCACTGATTCTGAGAACCTCGACTGAGATTCTTAGCTCGTTCACTTCTCTGAACAAACAGATAAATTATATCAAAATTTTTACCCCGAATGGGAGTGTAGAATGGTACCCGAAGAAAGCAGGATGTCCTCGTAGAAAGGATCCCGAACAATGGTATCCATCACATCAAATAACAAGACCGGAAGCTTTCTCGCCCCATTCCCGGCATCGATTGATCCGCAAGCTACTTCTACTCTGCTGTCAGGTGCTATAACTATTCATATTTGTAGGAAAATGTTTTGGGGATTTTGATGAGATTTTTAGGGAGAATGAAGAGATTGGTCTTAAAAGAAGGGCCATCTATCGACGGATCATGAGGGTCATCTATCGACAGATCATGGCTTTTGTCTGGGGTTTCTCCTTGTGTACGCAGAGATTCAACCGACGGGAGGAGAGCAAGTCGCACAAATACTAGTCAATGGTCAAATTTAGGGTTGATGAACAAGAGAAGACGAGGAAAAGAAGAAGAAAATAAAATCTATAAAAACTAAAAAACTAATAATAAATCGGAAAATGGTAGAAATTAGCAGAATTGATATCAATTCTTAATAGATTTAATTCATTAATTTGTAATATTATTTTAATTGTCATTTTTATTTATTATTTTCCCTAACTTGGTTTTGAACTTATTATTTAAAAATTAAATGATAGAAAAACATTTATGGAATTTTAAATAATTTTTTTAAAAAGATATTTTTCAATTTATAATATTAATAATCAGAAAATAAGAATACATGATTAAGTAAATAAAGTTTCAACTATGCTATATTTATATCTCAAAAATAAATAATTAATATAATTTTTTAATTTATAAGATTAATAATCAAAAAATAAAAAAGTATATGATTTAAATATTTATAAATTACGAATCAGTATATATTAAACGTGCTATTATTATGTTTTAAACTTAAATAATTGAAATTCTATAAATACTGTATTTAATTATTTATCTCCATTTTTTATTTTATATTAAATAAATTTTTTAGAATAATACACTGGTAGGCTCTAATTAAACTCAATACTTACCTAAAAAAAATTAGGATAAAAAATATATTATAAAAAGGGGGAATATAGCCTCAAAACTAAGAGGAGTCAATCTCCTTTACTATAAATAATAACATATTTTCTTACCAAATTAAAAAATTAGTAATTTCTTCTAGTCTATAAACTAATACGGTTTGATATTATGCTATGGTAATGCCTTAAAATTATATAATTGAAATTTCATGAGTATTATATTATGAAGCTTATCCACCACCCATATTTTGTAATTTATTTATTTATTTTTGAATAATCGATTAGTGGCTTTAAATCAACCCAATGTTTACCCAAAAAGCAAGTTAGGAGTATTTGAGCAAAATATTAAAAAAACAAAGATCACCTTAAAAATAAATATCATCAATCACTTTATTATTACAAATAAAAATATATTTGCCTACTATGTCAAAAATAATGTAACTTTTTGGCTTCAAAGACTAATAATCACCGAATAAAAATAGGTATGATTCAAAGCCATATCAGATATAAATTCATATGAAATAAAAAACAATTGTATTATATCTAAAAAATAAAAGTAGTCAACCGCATTATTACTACAAACAATAGTATATTTTTCTCACTAACTTTGAAAATATAACATTTTAATTTATAAGACTAATTATCAACAAATAAAAAGATGTGCGATTTAAATTCGCATTAGGTACAAATTAATATAGATTGAATATTAACTATATTATCCTTATATCTCAAAATGACATAGTTCAATTCCTGTAAGTAATATGCTATAGTTTGTCCTACCACTTATGATTTATAATATTAAATAATATTTTTAGAATAAGGCATAGGTGCACCATTTAAATACTCATTAAGTATGAATTGGTATATATTAAATGGCAATTGTGCTATTATGCTTCAAATTTCTGTAATTAAAATCCTTTGAATTTGTCCCACCACACATCGTTTGTAATGTTAAATATTAATCTTAGGATCTGGGCCTATTATGTAAGCGTGAGTGACAACCCCTTGTTTCGGCCATCCGTTAATTGGATTAAAATTCAACGAGTGTGATTTAATGTTAACAAAAAATTACAAAAAAATAAGTATAGTGTTTTGTTATTATTTATATTATAAGTATTTAGATATTTAAATATTTTTACAGAAAAATAATTAAAAAACTTTTATATTATATACTTTTTAAAATATTAAATTTCATATGTTAAATCTTTATAAACCAATGGATAAAATGTGAAAAAAAGATATTGCTATATACACTTGCATAAGTGCCCTTTTTTTTTTTTTTTTTTACTTGGAGGCTATATTTTTTTTAGAGAAATAGAGTTTTACCATCATCTTAACCGTTTATTTTTAAATAAATAGTTATCATATAAGTCATTTATAATAATTAATTTTAACTAAATTTTATTTTTTTAATGAAATACTTAAATAATAATCAATCCTTTTTTTATTGAATACCCATAAATGGTGTTTCTTACAAATTAGCATTATTGCTTATTTCAATAATCTTTTATATAACTTTAATTTATTTAATACTCAGCTTAATTCCCAAAAAAAAAAAAAGGATAGCCAAAGTAACTTATTTGGAAAGTCTTTTAAAAAATTACAGGATAAGATTTGATCAATAATTAAAATATAAAGATTTTACTACACAACCTACTTTGTTCTATATTGCCTATGTGCTGCACACAAACATGCATATATGTTTGTGTGTGCTTGTGTGTGTGTATATGTATATATATATATACATTTATGTATGTATTTATTGTAATATGGATGTAGATGTATGTGTATATTATAATATGACTGGATATGATAATCCTTGGATTATATGCAGATCATATAGATATAAAGAAGCTCTTAGAAATAATTGGGCCCTCTAGCATGACAAATCCACCATTCTGAAGAAGGTGTCTGAATTTATTGTGTATTCCTTATACGTGCTCATCTCGCTTGAGCAATGTGGAACTCTCACTTTAAAAATTTTAACCTTGCTCCTGTTTGGACCTGGGCGGCCACTTGGCCGGACCCATCATATGCGATTTGAATCTTTACATAAATTGATATAGATTATGCATGCGCCCTCGATCTGTTCGATGGGGCCCGACGTTGACTTTATTCTGGCGACAAGTTGTTGGACTCATCCATTTTCTTCTCCGGATCGATTTGAACAAATCCAATTACCTTTCTTCTTACATACAGATTTATTGATGACTTTCTTCTGGAGATTACAGGTAAATGAATCTCAATTTTTTCTATATTATCATGATATTTTTTCAAAATTACCGAAGATTAAAATTTTATGAGTAATCAATTTTCTTTTAATCGTGAAAAATTTTTTCCGATCAACCTTTCTGTAGAATCCACGAGATTTTTTATAATTTAATCTTTTCAAAGATAAATAGTGATGGGTATTTTGAGATTCAAAGAAAGGGCCCAAATACTCCGTGGCTAACTCTCGGCCAACAGAAGTAAAGGCCCTAATGTTTACCCAGAAAACAACTTGGGACCTAAGTATAAATATTTTGAGCAAAAAATTTACAAATGCCAAAAATAAAATACAAGACCACCTTAAAAATAAGCTCTCATCAATCACCTTATTGTTACAAATAAGAATATATTTAATTTACTAGAATATGAAAGGAAGGTAAAAAATGAAAATATAAAAAAAAGGTCTTATCGCCTGGTTGAAAAGAAAACCTTCTAACCAAGGAAGATACTCTCACTCTCTTTAAATAAGCCCTAAAATCCTCATTGCATACAAATATTATAAATATACACTACGACACTTAGAAAACTAAGGCAAATAAACCTCGCTTCCGATAAATTCTCTCCACAATCTAGATTCAAGAAGACGGCTTTGCCTCTCTTTTGTTGGAGATCCACATATTCTTTCAATTCAATAACCTTCTTAGAATATATTCTTGACTTGGAGGTGTCGGAGTATTTTTGGGATAATAATGTCGTTTTAGTGGTGTGTAGGATCCAAACTCAATGAACGGATGAATCAGACAAGCGGATACTTAAAAAAGAAATTGTGATTATAAGCTAACTATCATTGTGATGTCTCAAAATTAAATAATTGAAATTATGAGTAATATATTTTTTAATATTTTTCGGCACTCATATTTTATAATTTAATCTTTTTTAGAATAATGTAAGGGCTCTAAATCAACCTAAACAAAAACAACTTGGGAGTATAAATATTTTGAGCAAAAAATTAAAAATAAAAATGACGGCCTCAAAAATAAGTGCCATCAATCACTTTATTGTTACAAATAAGAATATATTTGCTTATACTATAGAAAATAATATATTTTTGTACTGAATTGAAAAAAGAATGTAATTTTTTTTTTAAATTTATAATGCTAATAATGATGCAGAGTAGAAAAGTGTGCATTCAAATCCCATCAAGTACGTAAGTGTTAACACTAAAATTACATAATTAAAATCTTGTAAGTATTACATTATGTAGCTTGCCACACTCCCAATTATTTATTATATAAGTTTATATTTTTGGAATAATATCATGTGTGGCCTCTTGTCCATCCAATTGCGTTGCCAACAAGGGAACCGGGGGAAGAAATATCATTAGCAAAAGGAGGGGGGTCACCTTAAAAATGAGAGTACTCAATCTCATTATTCCTACAAAATGGTAAACTATTTCCTTCCTAAATTAAAATAGAATTATTTTTGGTTTATAAAGCTAATAATTAATAAATAAGAAAGTATAAAAATAAATATGTATCAAGTACAAATTGTATGAATCAACATACAATTGTCACGCGTCAAAATTAAGCAATTAAAATCTTTTAAATATTACATTTTGTAGTTTTTTCCACCCCTTATTGTTTGTAGTATAAAATATATACTTAATTAAAATTATATTTTAATTTTTTTGGATAATTAGACTAAATATTTATTGTCCGCCTCTAGAATACAAACAATGATGAGGAAGTGATACATATCAAATTTCACAATCCCATAAATTTATTGCATGTTTTATCACTCTGAATATGACAAAAAAATTTATACAAATCAAATTTCACAGTCATGCTAGGGGAAGAAAAAAACAACATTGATTGTCTTACAAAAACATGCACATACTTTATTTTGAAAAATAACTAACTTGTCTATGAATTATTCTTGCTACCAATTTTTTGGCCTAGCAAATTGCCAAAGTTCTACATGCCAATATAATGATAACTGATTTACCATGAAATCTATTAATTACAAGGATGGTATAATCTTAATTCATTGATCTTTCTAAACAATGATCAAGGGTGAGCATTACAGCTCTCTAATAATAGTTAATAGAGCACAGAAAATAGTGAGTGTCCCCAGGAATCAGAAATTATAGGGTGTTAAACGACACAATTTGCTCGTAACTAGAGCAAGAATGATCATTAATCAAAGACATTGCCCTAAAATCGAAAGAACTGCCATTTCTTACCTTGCTCAATTTAGCAACTGCATCGTCACTATTATTTGGAGAAGTTAGTTGTGTTAAATGAGGGACATGAGCTGATCTAATACTCTCCAATGCCATCACAACTTCTTTCATTGTCAGCCTCAATTTCCCATTCAGGTTTAAGCATTGTTTTGCAAGGCTAGCTAGAGCCCAAAGATCCTCTTCCTTACCCTCTTGTATAAGCTGGCTATCGAGAATATCAAGCAGGCAAGAACCTTCCATTATAAATAGGAACTCATGTGCTAAGTTTCTCCATTCGCTAGGTTTGGTTGCAGAAATCGGCCTTTTGCTTGTTAAGAGCTGGATAAAGACAACCCCAAAGTTGTAAACGTCACTTTTTTTAGCGAATTGATTAGATTGAAAGTATTCGGGATCCAAGTATCCAAGAGTACTTATGACACAAGTGGTCAGGTGTGTCTAATCAATGTTGATGGCCCCTGAAGTCCCAAAATTAGACACTTTAGCCTTGTACTTGTCATCCAAAAGTATGTTGGACGACTTGATATCTCAATGATAAATTGGTGCAGAAGATGAAGAATGTAGGTATGCAAGAGTTCCTATTGATTCTATAGCAATCTGCAAGTGCATATTCCAAGTAAGGTGAAAATCTTCACCTAGGTAGTAGATGTATTGAGAAAGCATTCCATTGGGGATGAACTCATAAACAAGTAGAGGAACTTTGGTCTCCAAACAACAACTGAGCAATTTAACCACATTCCTATGATTGATTTGGGAGACAATGACCACCTCATTGATGAACTACTCCAATTTGTCCTTGTCGACTTGCTTGGACTTCTTAATGGCTACAATTCTATCGTCCATCAGCATGGCTTTGTATACGGTGCCCTAGTCTTTGTGACCAAGCACTCTATTTTCGTTGAAGTTGTCAGTGGCTTTCTCTAGCTCGTTGGCAGTGAAAATTCTCGTTTTCTCCACGACACCACTCTCATTGAATGACATTTGTTGCTGCAATAACAAACCACCATTGTGCTTGAAGTACTTTGCTCTCTGTCTCATCTCCTTTCTTTTCTTCACCAATCGATACAACCAATAGCAACCTAGAAGAAAGAGTATTGACCCTACGGTCTCAAAAGCTACTATAATGTTACATTCATCAAATCACAACTCACTAGACCAGTGTTAGCAACTGCAATGGCATTAATAAATGTTTGAAGCACAAGAAAAGTCTTAATCTAGAAAGACTAAAAAGCAATATATTGTTAATTATGTTGAGGAACGGAAGTTGCCCACTTTGTGAACAAAGAATCAAATGATCAAAAATAAATAAATTCTTTGTCCTTAACACAATTTCATTTCTAGGAAATTTGAGTAAACAAAACTTTTAGGGAAAGATGAGAGAATTGACGTATGGATAGAGGATTTTTTTTTCTTTCTTTTTCCTTTACTCAAAGGGTGATGTTAATGAATGTTTTTCACTTTTTGATTAAAAAAAGAATTATTTTTTTCTTGATCTAAAAAATTTTTAGAAACTATAGAAAATGATGCACGCTATATATGTATTTGTGTAAGAACCACTACATTTTGAAAGATTCAAATTCTTAGGTGAACATCTAAAAATAAATCCTATTGAAAGGGAAGGGCTATAAATAAATAGCAGCAACCTTTGAGTCTACTTAATGAGCAAAGACTAATATATCTACCCTTGAACTTTTCAAAGTCTTCCCTCCCATCTTCTTATAAACTAAATAAAGAAATCTTGTTATTATCATCTAAAGATTCTCCTATCAAGTAGAAAGAAAGTTGTAATCTTATAAGTTAATTGAAATTAAAAATTTACCTATTCAAATAGAATAAATAAACAAGAAATATTTTTATTTGTCATATGGTATGATGCTTTGTGCACCAATTAGAAAGAAGGTGAGAATGAGTTAAATTTTTCTAACTACTGAAAATAAATAAGTTAAATTTTAATTTTGTTAAAAAAGGACACCAAATATGCAATGGTCCGATCTCTTGCTAACTATGCGTGACCCAAATCCAAGGAGAAGAAGACTTTTTATTCAATTATCTTTTAGAATTTATTATTTTTTGGGTGAGTGGTAAGATAAAAAAATTAATAAATTAATAATTTGTAGAAACAAAGGAGAAAATTATGTATACAACAAGAGACCTAATCAAGTTTTGGACGAGAATTTTGGCTAGGGACAATCAAAGTTTATTATTTTCTATTTCAACCTGAAATTAATTTTTTAAAAAAGTTAATTTGGTAGGATAAATCCAATTAGGAAGATTAATATAATTTTAAAAATAAAGGAACAAAATTATCTCTCATAAAATTGAATTAAATAACATTTTTTTTAAAAAAAAAGATAAAATTTTCAAAATATGTTACATGTTAATAAGAAACTCAACTTGACCCATAGCAATCCAGAATACAAGAAAAAAAAAAAAAAGACATTACCACATTAAAAGTCCTCATCACAACCCCACACCAACACATACCCATGCTTTTTTGTTTCTGTGAATTTGAACAATGAAAACTACTGAGCAGTATATTTGGTAAGCTTCATGCGGTACTTCATGAAAGTAAACATTGAAGAATGGGAAGAAAAAAAGCTGATTAGAAGTGTAAGATAAAAATTCAAACAAAAATCGAGGAAAAAAATCTCTATGTGAAAATTGGGATACGGTTTGCCAATAATATACAACTCTTCCTATTAATAACATAACATCCTTAAAGAAGGAATTATTTGTAGAAGAATTAGGATTGCAAGAGAAGGAAGATTTCCACTTGCCTAAATTGCGCCGATTACTGTAGCAATGATGAGAAACAGCGGCGATAGTGGCTTAAAATAGTCATGGAGAACAATTGCGACACTTCCTCTGGCACAGGTTTATGACAGTGTCTTCGATTGTAGAGTCTCGAACGACCCTCATCATTTTCGCAGACCTCTATTTATATCAAATAACAACTACTGACTGATTAAATGAGAGAAAACGAAATTGCAAGAATTGAGCATACAATTGAGTCGATGAAAAAATTGAGTTGATCCATCTAAATGTTGAGTTTTTTAATATGTAGAACTAAGCAAAAAGTATGAAAAAATTGAGTAGATCGGTCTAAAGGTTGAGGCTTTTTTCTATTTCCAATATGTTTGTTTTCCCATGCCCCATGAAGTTTGAGCAAAGCAGCTCATTGAAATTTTCCACGCAGTTGTGAAAGATTGCAAGAATTGCATACAAATGTCCCACAGTCAACCCAATATTAATACCATCATATTTTGTTAGCTTTTGCTGAATATTAGTGTCCCTCAATCTAGTAGAGCTCCCCTTTTATTGCCACAATTATAATGCTATTCAAATTATTCATAATTATGTTTTATGAATGCATAAATATATTTAGATTAATTATCATTTTATCCATCATTATCTCAAGAAATATACCCATTATCTTTTCTCAATTTCTTCAATTGATTATTCGGCTGATATTTTTACAATAACTCATCCATCTAGTCACCATATTGATATAGTTTACAAACTCCGATTGATTTCTTTTAAACAATAATAATATTCTTTTTTATTAAAAAATATTATATTTTTTAATGTAATATCTTTTAATTTAAACTATTTATATATATTAAAATATATATAATATTATTCTTAAATTAATTGATTATTATTTTTTTATTTAGATAGCACATATAATTATTAATAATATAATTTTTTAATTAAGGTTACCTTCTTCTCGTATAAAAATATAAGAAGATAGCCTGTCATATAATTTTTAAATAATAAAAACATATAAACCTGTCATCATCGTCCCTTCAAATTTATCCACTTGCAACACCAACTTGCACAAATAATTGAAAATTGACATTGACGTCTTAAGAGAAATATAACCCCCCCCCCTCTCTCTCTCTCTCTCTCAAAGTAGACGCTAGCTCTTTGAGCTCTTAATCGTCTTAAGTGCTTTCGAAAATGGTGGTTGAGCTCACAATCTGGGTATGCTTGTGGATGACAGCATCAATATCAAAGGCAACAGCTCAATCCATAGCAAGGACCGGATGCCAAGCTTCGTAGGAATATCAGCATTCCTTATCCCTTCGGAATCGGAGAAGAAAATTGCTACCACGACAACTGGTGAGATCTTTTGCAACGTCCTCGAGCCCTCCACGGCCTTTCCACCGTCAATTCAGCCTCAAGGTCGAGCAGATAAACTTCGAGTTAATCAGACACTCACAGTCCGCATCCCCCCATACAGCTAAAGATATTTCGTCGGAAGACAGATATGTCGAGATGGAGGAAACAGTCTAACCCGACCTTAGGAAGCCCCTTTCCTCTTTTCAAGCGACGATAATGTTTTCTTGGTTGGGGTTGCACAGGCGCGCCCTCTTGTTAATAGCAGCAATCAAATCTTGGCTGGGTGTATTACCATTTGCCGCAGCAGGGCTCTTCCAATGCCAGGTTCAGAATTGTTGCGGTGTCCTCTGTTGCCAGACTGAATCCCCTCGTCTTGTCTTCTACCGGACAAATTTCACCACAAGCTCAAACTCCTACGCGAATGGCTCTAATATCCCCAATTCGGCGGCCTTGATAGAAAGCAATTCGGTGAGCAAGTTTATTCAGAATCCAACTCAACAATACTTTCAGCCGTACCCGACTGTTTTCCAGTGGACAATCATGGTCCTCGGAACAGACTCGCCTGGCTACCAGAACTCGACTTGTGAAACGGATGAGTGGGGAGGATATAATTGTATATGCAAAAGAGATTTCTTTCAAGGGAATCCTTACCTTCCATATAGCTGCCAAGGTAATTTATAATACCAGCATCAGTTAGTACCATTTTTAATGTGCAGAACTAAGCAAAAGGTATGAAAAAATTGAATAGATCCGTCTAAAGGTTGAGTTTTTTTTTTTTTGACAATTTTACTGAAAATGTATTCATGTTGTTCTGTTTAGCATGGCGAATGGCCGTACGTCATCTATCTTATATTTCGTTACAAGGATATATACTATAAATGTGAAGATATGGGACTGAGGGCCCGCATAATAAATTAGGATCATACTAATCAAACGTTTTGATAGCGAAGAGACTGCTGCGAAAATTTAAAAAAAAAAAAACAGCGTGCTTGACGGTGTGAAGCGAAGAATTAATTCAGTCAGTCGTGATGGGACTCGAGGGCTCTGTAATTGTGTTTTTCGTTTACTCAGTCAGCAGCCTTCCTACCTTGGTTTTTTTATATACATGTATTGTGGTCTGTGCCAGTAGAGAAGAGGGCAGGTTTTCGTTAGGTGTTCAACAACGAAATGAGAATCTTTCATTCATCAACAGCGTTTAATTAGGTCTAATCCCACCCAGGTGGCTGATTTTATTTAATTCCCTAATCATATATATACACTACCAAATTAATATAATTGAAAAAATTATACCCCCCCACCCCTCTCTCTCTCTCTCTCTCTTAACGTAGACGCTAGCTCTTTGAGCTCTTAATCGTCTTAAGTGCTTTTCGAAAATGGTAAGTTGAGCTCACAATCTGGGTATGCTTGTGGATGACAGCATCAATATCAAAAGGCAACAGCTCAATCCATAGCAAAACCCGGATGCCAAGCTTCTTGTGGGAATATCAGCATTCCTTATCCCTTCGGAATCGGAGAAAATTGCTACCACGACAACTGGTACGAGATCTTTTGCAACACGTCCTCGAGCCCTCCACGGCCTTTCCTGCGTCAATTCAGCCTCGAGGTCGAGCAGATAAACTTCGAGGTTAATCAGACACTCACAGTCCGCATCCCCATGCAGCTAAGGAATGTTTCGTCGGAAGACGGATATGTCGAGATGGAGGGAAACAGTCCTAACTTGACAGGAAGCCCTTTCCTCTTCTCAAGCGACGATAATGTTTTCTTGGTTGGGGGTTGCACAGGCAGCGCCCTCTTGTTAAATAGCAGCAATCAAATCTTGGCTGGGTGTGTTACCATTTGCCCGCAGCAGGGCTCTTCAATGCCGAGTTCAGAGAATTGTTACGGTGTCCTCTGTTGCCAGACTAGAATCCCCTCGTCTCTTGTCTTCTACCGGACAAATTTCACCACAAGCTCAAACTCCTACGCGAATGGCTCTAATATCCCCAATTCGGCGGCCTTGATAGAAAGCAATTCGGTGAGCAAGTTTATTCAGAATCAACTCAACAATACTTTCAGCCGTACCCGACTGTTTTCCAGTGGACAATCATGAGCCTCGGAACAGACTCGCCTGGCTACAGAACTCGACTTGTGAAACGGATGAGTGGGGAGGATATAATTGTATATGCAAACTGATTTCTTTCAAGGGAATCCTTACCTTCCATATAGCTGCCAAGGTAATTTATAATACCAGCATCAGTTAGTACCATTTTTAATGTGCAGAACTAAGCAAAAGGTATGAAAAAATTGAATAGATCCGTCTAAAGGTTGAGTTTTTTTTTTTTTTTTGACAATTTTACTGAGAAAATGTATTCACATGTTGTTCTAGTTAGCATGGCGAATGGCCGTACGTCATCTATCTTATATTTCGTTACAAGGATATATACTATAAATGTGAAGATATGGGACAGAGGGCCCGCATAATAAATTAGGATCATACTAATCAAACGTTTTGATAGCGAAGGGACTGCTGCGAAAATTTAAAAAAAAAAAAAAGCGTGCTTGACGGTGTGAAGCGAAGAATTAATTCAGTCAGTCGTGATGGGACTCGAGGGCTCTGTAATTGTGTTTTTCGTTTACTCAGTCAGCAGCCTTCCTTCCTCGGTTTTTTTATATACATGTATTGGAGGTCTGTGCCAGTAGAGAAGAGGGCAGGTTTTCGTTAGGTGTTCAACAACGAAATGAGAATCTTTCATTCATCAACAGCGTTTAATTAGGTCTAATCCCACCCAGGTGGCTGATTTTATTTAATTCCCTAATCATATATATACACTACCAAATTAATATAATTGAAAAAATTATACCCCCCCACCCCTCTCTCTCTCTCTCTCTCTTAACGTAGACGCTAGCTCTTTGAGCTCTTAATCGTCGCAAGTGCTTTCGAAAATGGTGGTTGAGCTCACAATCTGGGTATGCTTGTGGATGACAGCATCAATATCAAAGGCAACGGCTCAATCCATAGCAAAACCCAATTGCCAAGATTCTTGTGGGAATATCAGCATTCCTTATCCCTTCGGAATCGGAGAAAATTGCTACCAAGACAACTGGTACGAGATCTTTTGCAACACGTCCTCGAACCCTCCACGGCCTTTCCTGAGTCGATTCAGCCTCGAGGTCGAGCAGATAAACTTCGAGGATAATCAGACACTCACAGTCCGCATCCCCATGCAGCTAAGGGAAGTTTCGTCGGGAGCCGACGTGATGCAGGGAAACAGTCCTAACTTGACAGGAAGCCCTTTCCTCTTCTCAGGCGATTATAATGTTTTCTTGGTTGGGGGTTGCACAGGCAGCGCCCTGTTGCTAGACAGCCGCAACCAAATCTTGACTGGGTGTGCGACCATTTGCCCGCAGCAGGGCTCTTCAATGCCGAGTTCAGAGAATTGTTACGGTGTCCTCTGTTGCCAGACTATAATCCCCTCGTCTCTTGTCTTCTACCGGACAAATTTCACCACAAGCTCAAACTCCTACGCGAATGGCTCTAATATCCCCAATTCGGCGGCCTTGATAGAAAGCAATTCGGTGAGCAAGTTTATTCAGAATCCAACTCAACAATACTTTCAACCATACCCGACTGTTTTCCAGTGGACGATCATGGACCTCGGAACAGACTCGCCTGGCTACCAGAACTCGACTTGTGAAATGGATGAGTGGGGAGGATATAATTGTAGTGCATAACTGATTACTACAAAGGGAATCCTTACCTTCCATATAGCTGCCAAGGTAATTTATAATACCAGCATCAGTTAGTACCATTTTTAATGTGCAGAACTAAGCAAAAGGTATGAAAAAATTGAATAGATCCGTCTAAAGGTTGAGTTTTTTTTTTTTTTTTCAAAGATTTTTGTTTTCCCATGCCCCATGAAGTTTGAACAAAGCAGCTCATTGAAATTTTCCTCGCAGTTGTGAAAGAATGCGAGGATTGCATTGATCAGTGCCTCCGGATGGGGAATAACTCTTTCGCATGTTTCGTATTCGCAACACCAAAACCACCATATTTGTTCATTGGTAAGTATCGCTACTCTTAAGGACAATTAAAACCATGTCTGCGTTAAGGGAATTATATTTTTATGTTCTAAACCAATAAAAAAAAAAAAACATATTATTTCTTATCTTCAAACGGAGTGCAAAACTTGGGGATTTTTCCTTTTAGTTTAAGAACACGGCAAACCAACACCCACCTCAAACCTTCATTTTTCATGATAATTTGCAGGGATTGTCATTGCTGCTGCAATAATACTTCTCCTCTTTTTGGTTTCTTTATATACAAAAAGATGAAGAAAAGGAGAGAGAATAGAATCAAAGCCAAATTCTTTAAACAAAATGGCGGTTTACTCCTAAAGCAGCAAATGTCTTCCAGCGGAGGTGTTGTTGACAAAACCAGAGTTTTTACTTCAGAAGAGTTGGACAAGGCCACCGACCATTATAATAAGGACCGAATACTTGGCCAAGGAGGCCAAGGTACTGTATATAAAGGCATGTTAACCGATGGGAGGATCGTTGCCATAAAAAAGTCCAAACTCATGGAGGAAAGTCAATTGGAGCAATTCATTAATGAGCTCGTCATTTTGTCAAATATTAATCATAGAAACATAGTTAAGCTATTGGGATGCTGTTTGGAGACAGAAGTTCCTTTGTTAGTCTACGAATTCATCCCTAATGGAACCCTTTTTCAGCACATCCACAATCCAATAGAAGAATTCCCTCTTACATGGAAAAAACGCTTACAGATATGTACTGATGTGGCAGCCGCCCTTGCTTACCTACACTCTGCCTCTTCAATACCCATCTATCACAGGGACATCAAGTCATCTAATATACTTCTAGACAGCAAATTTAGAGCAAAAGTGTCTGATTTTGGGACATCGAGATCCATCACTATCGACCAAACTCATCTAACCGCCACCAATGTCAGAGGTACACTTGGTTACACGGATCACAGATACTTCCAATCTTTTGATTTCTGAGATAAAGTGATGTTTTGACTTTGGGGTAGTTGTCGTTGAGCTTTTGACAGGCCAAAGGGCTATCCGTTTAACTGAGTCGGAAGGAAATAGAAGTCTGGTGAGTTGGTTTCTTTCATACATGGAAAAATCTCATCTATTTGACATTGTAGATGGTCGGGTCCTAATGGAAGGTGAAAAAGAGGATATCCTTGCTGTTGCTAACCTTGCAAGACGGTGTTTAAACTTGGATGGGAGCGTAGGCCTACCATGAAAAAGCTGCAAAGGAATTGGAGGCAGTTGGAGCATCATACATGCCCCATCGAAAAATATTTGACCAACAGAATGAGAGTCATGGCGAAAGGTAGAGAAATTTTAACTTACACTCCCTCAACTTCAAGCATGCAGGGGTGCTCCACTTCATTCTCAATTGATGTCAACCCTCTACTATTCGACACTGCATAGGAATACATCAAAGCTACAACTATAATTCCAGACCGTGCATATGCTCTGGAGATCTTAAGGCTCGGCTGAGCTTATCGAAATTCTTTCCTCATTGTGGCTTCATGGTTTGTATTATATGTTCTGCAGATTCAAATAAAAATAATTAGCTTGGATTATGAATTCAAATGCAGTGCTTAGAAACTAAAGAGAAAAGTGAAATTAATTATAACTATTTCCAACCATATTTTCAAAATTTGATTTTTAGATCTTTTTATCATGGTAAGGATAGTTATTACTAATGTGTAATATTAATTCCTACCAAATTTTCAGCTTAATCCATACACAAGAATGATTATTTCATTTGCACTTTATTCAATGGAAAGTGTTTCCAAAAAATTATCTATAAATTTGTCTTTCTAATTATAAATATGTCATCCAAGTTGCTGAAAGGTAAATTAAAAGGAATAAAAATGCCAGTACACAGGCTCCCACCATCGGACATTAATATATATATATATATATATTATAATATATTGGCCAATATTCATTGGACTTTTTACTTTGCTTTGATCATAGAAAGTTAAATTTATGCTTTTTGAATATATCTTGATGTACTTTAATAAGACTAAATTCCGTGCTTTTACAAATACATAAAATATAAATAGATTACAAATTTTAAGATAATTTTCAATGACTTCCAAAAGGATAGAAAGACTAATTTTAGTAAAATTAATTAAAACTCATCAAATAAAAAAATAATGATAAAAAATAATCAAATTCATTTGACTATAAGAAAAAAAAATGTCTCAATATCCGCTATCTATTCTTATAGCGCTATACAAAAGATATCAATAAAATTATATCTAATATTAGTACTGATATTTTTTCGCATTAAACGTCACGGACAATGGGCTATGCCACATGCACACTACAAGCGAGCTATATCAAGGCCCCTATATTTAATCCAACTGCCAATGAACTAATCCTTCCCCTCTTCTCTTCCTTTTTTTTTTAAAAAAAAAATTCATATTTTTAATATGTATATTTTTTAAAATTTTTTAGAAAATACTAACTCATAAAAAATAAAAAAAATAATAAATAAATTTAGTTATAAATTGAATTACTTTTTATTCTTTATTAAATAAATATATTTATATTTTATAAACTTATAAAATAATAACTTTGTAATTATACATTCTAAAATATTATTAAATATAATTATATTTTATAAACTTATAAAATAATAATTATATAATCATATATTTTTAATATATTATTATATAAGTAGGATTTAAAAAACTAAACAACACTCGAACAAAACTTATTAGCAATCAAGTAACACTTGACAATATGTGGCATACATGCTTGAACAGGAGAAGTTCGAATGCGACATGTGAGCTTAACTTCAATTATCTGTTGCCAACACTGCACAAAATTCTCTTTTTCAGCTTTTATATACATAGATCTTCTATGCACCTCCTGAGAAAAATATTGGACCGCAAAGGAAGGGAGAAAAAAATTAAAAAATTTTCTTCTAAGAGCACAAAATTTATAAGGTGAACTTTTAACGCTTGGGTTTTCTCAACTTTATAACTATCAAACACTTAATCCTATATGACAGCCTTCAGAGTTTTGTTCGTAATATGGATATAAAAGTGCTCATGGTAATAAAAGGGCTCAAGTTAGGAAAGACAAGCCACAAGAAGAGATCTAAATACAGTCGAAATCTATGCTGGTGAATAAGACAGAAGGCATTCTACAGTAAGGACCACATGTTAGAAGTAAATTGACTAATGATCAATACGTCTGTACCACCTAGTCCATAATTGAATTTTTACAGGGATTTGTCATTTACTAAATAGACAACCCTATAGGTCTTGCTTTATTCATCTCACCGTTTCATTGAGGACCAACTACTTCTTATGTATATTGATTTATTGGCATTTGTTATTCCCACTCCGTTTGTTTCAAAGCTGAGTATTTTCCGATTTAACAAAATTTAAAATGTAGCACTCAAAATAGCAAATTTAGGCTTACACTTAGGAAATTCTGTTCTGCATTAGACGACATAATCCTTTCCAGAGCCACTACAACTTTCTTTTGTTATAGCCCCTCATTTCCACTGCGCGATATGTAAAATTTGAGGTGCAAGTTCACGAAGGCCATAGTCCCTTTTGCCTGACCTCCTAGCCATCCAAAATATCAAATAAATGAGCATTTTGCATCCAAATAAGGAACTCTGGCAATAAACTTCTACGTTACTTTGCATTTGATGCATGAGTTGGCTTTCTTCTCCTCACTACACATACCCCCAATAGCAACAAGAGTGTAAGGTAATTGTCCATGTTTGCACTAACTTCTGCAAGGCTCAAATTTTATATTATGGAGATTTTTCTACAAAGTTTAAGGTACGGCTAATTATTAATTCTTTTATCAACAAAAAAATTAAGAACGTAAACAATGAATAAGGGAACAGCCAGGCTTAGGAAAAAATAATAACAATGAAGAAAACAAAACAACTCTTGGTCCTTAATGCTCTATTTGGATCTCTGAGAATTATGAAACCAACAGCAATGCAATCTAATTGTGAAATTAAAAAACATATATATATTTTTCATTGCATATCCAATTTATAGTATACGAAACACGTCTGAAAGAAGTCAATTCAAAGTAAAGCATAAAAAATGAACTAAGCACAGTATGTCTTTCTACATTATCTTGAATGAATATATTACTTCCGTTCACAATAAAAATTTACACTCTATACTATTCGGTCAAAGAGTCTTTAATATCATATTAGGGAACTAACTATTCTTCTCAAAAGTTTAACAACTATATAAGGACCTAATGACAGTTTTTTTGTACTCTTAACAATGGGCATGCTTTATACAGATTGATGAAAATGAAAACAAATAAATAGAGGATTACCATTTTAGTAAGTCATGAATTTGCATAAGTACCCAGAAGCACCCAAAAGCCGTAAATATCACCCTACCCTCCATCTTTTGGAGATGCTTCTGCTACCTCGAAATTTGTAATCAAAATTAGGACACCACAACGTTCGTGCTACTCATCAATTGTAGTGGTTCATGCCCCTTGTCCTCAAAATTCTAGTCACCCACAGAGGGAGGAGGACCAATCTTCTTCATACATGGATCTCAAAAATCCTTGTTCTGCAAAACTGAAGGCAAATGCCCATAGCATCGGTATATGTACAAACAGGATCCCAGAGATGATTATTCAAAGAGCCATATACCATTAGAATGGGTGGGTGACATCTTTCTTGTCAAGGAAGAGATATCTCATGACATCATCAAAAAATGCAGCTATTGAGGTATTGTTGCGAATATGATAAAGGTTTTTTTTTTCCCCTACAAAAATGACTTTTCTTTTTTATGTAAAAGATAAAAAATTTATAGAAAAGTTATTATAAAAATTCCAAAAATATAGAATACAACTAACTGTCCAATGATAGGCTATTCAAGCCATTAGAAATGAAGTCCTACAAAAAAAATAGAAGAATATTTAACTAGGCACCCAAAAGCCAAACAGAAACATCCAAAGAAATGATTGAATCCTCACATATAAAAAGCCAAATACATCCACCAAAAAGCCATATCGATTAACCCTTTCCTCCAACTTTTTGAACTTTGGGTGATGCTTCGATCTGTTTAAATTTTATAAAAAAAATTAAATGATGCCATAAAGTCCATATTAATAATTAATAGTTATCATAAGCTTTTCCCAGGTGGAAGGGTGACAACTTCAATCTGCTTTATATATGATTCTCAAAAAATCATCGTTTCTTTGCATTATCTCTCTGAGCACCAGACGCCATTTGGATGGGAATTTTTCTCTTGTCAAGGACGAGGAATTTCGAGTTTGTGAAGAATTGACGTGAAATAGTTCAAAAGTTTTTAAGATTAAATAATTTTAGATTTTCTTGTTGGTCCGTAATACAGTTGCTCAAGAAGTAAGCCACGGCCAAAAGAGAATCCGAAGGCATTTTGCACAAATCATGTTCGATGTATACAGGATGCGTAATTCCCAACAGTTCAAAGTAGATTCCAAGTTCAACTCACAGGATTTCTATGCAAGTATACAAGAATAAAAAAATAATAAACGAGAACAGCCAATTTCTTCTACAAGAATTTAACTCTGTTGAAATGATTGTTTGATAACAATTTTCAACAAGAATCTTGAGATATTTTACATATAGCTATATGATTCTTGAACAATATCAATTATGTAATTGAAATATGTGTGTTGTGTATTTCAATGAATGATAGGGTTACAAAATATCTATGAAAGAAAAAAGATAGACATTATATACAAAAACTTTCTAAAGATAGAGACTATCTGTAGTTGTAATAGTTATTCTTATACTTATAAACCGCAATTCACAACTGTGTTAGCTTGATTGAGGCCTGATTGTAGGGATTATGATTTCCTGTCAACAAAGAAATTAATTAAAGAAGTGAATTAATTTGAAAAAAGTATCTAGTGTAGCAACTGTTAAAACAATCATTAGTTCTAGTCACATTTGTTGGTTGGTATAGGCACAAACAGGAAATGTTATTTATTTTCTAATATAAAGACCAATCAAGCAAACGTCAGCGACTACTCCAATATTCCTGTAGCCACAAAACCGTAAAAATCATTAATACCATACAAATATACTTGTAAAATCAATTGATAAAGAAATATTAATAATTCATAATTTTTATAAAGATTATTTAAATTACATAGCGAATTATTAATGCCATTTAGAAATTACTTGAACCATATCTTTGTATGCTATTTTTTCTCCATTTCATTGAATGAAAAATCAAGCCCAGCAAAGAAAGATCCTGACGCAATGATTCTACATTTTTAAAATGAATGCCAACCATGCCAACATCCCCGGCCACTTTAACATTTTTTATCCTGTCAAGTACCGAAAAATAATCATACAACAAATCCATGTTGACCAAGTACGCAGGAATCTCTCCATTTCCCTTCCCTCAGTATTGACACAAAGAGGGAAGCCATTTCACATCAACAGGTTCCACCCCAAACAATTTTGTGCATTTAGAACTTGAACCATATCAATTGAGGTCAAGTCAATGCACAATCAAGACATGTTTTCCCCATGCCAAAGCATTGTTTTGCCTTGGGATAACTTCTAGAAAAAGTTGTCTATTAATATATGATTCAAAGATTAGAAAACTTGTATAAGTTGCAGCATACATCTATATTATCAGATAAATCAGAAATAATGACGACCTATCATCTACAAAGAAACAACTTGCTGGTGCAACGTCAAGGTGTTACAAGACTTCAGCATAAAAATCAGATTCAGGCTTACGTTTTCCTGTGTGAAAAAGAGAAGAGCAGAAAAACGACAATAACATCCAAGAGTTCTTTATTTCATGTATCATTTACAACATAATTTGTTGCTTAAGTAACATATGAAAGATAATTGATACGGGCATCTAATCACAGTCCTCGACTAACAAGAAACAAATCTCAGATCATCTAGTTTATTAGGTCTTAATTTCTCATGGATGATACAGAGATATTGTGAGAGCATTTGTGAAATATACCAGTTATATAGGAACAAAATGTCCAGGACAAGTAGGCTGAGAGTTTCAACTTGTCGTCAATCAATTAATACCTGTGATAGAATCAATGAAAATGACTAGAAACCAATTCACAAGCACACAGATCAAATACATTGTTGTGTATCAATACCAAAAGGGCAAAATTTGTGACAGCAACACAGCATGCATTTCACTCTTGTTAAAGTAATCCTTCAACAACATGAAAGCAACATACTAGATAGGATAATTTGTGAAAGCATGTATTTCATAGTTGTTTTGCTTTAAAGCATGGAATAACCTTTCCACACCATCTACGTGGAAATATCCTCTTTCCATGCAAAGCTTGAGCCTTGTGAAAACAAATGCTCATATCAATTATTTAATGAACTAGGAACGACATCAAATTGCATAGAGTCACTATGGTGTACATAACAGGCACATTTTTTGGAGTCCAATAACTTTTATTTTGTGGGACATAGGGATATATCTGATGAGGAGGTACTATTAATACCAATTACACAGAAAACTTGCAATAGTGAAATAAAGTCCAAGAGAAGCATTAGTCACTTAATCATGACTACCAACCAGTTTGGATAATAATTAAATATGAAAGAGAAGGCAACTATCATGACAAACACATAACCAGGCTTATACCTATTCTCACTAAATAAATACCCTCATCAGCAAACATTAAGCAAACAGCACAACATTGTGACCTCAAAAAATATATATATAAAAACAATTGTGTTAGCATCAGCAATGCAATGCAAGGGTAAGGCCATGCACATCTCACCCTCCCCAGAGCACGTATTACATAAATGGCATATTTAGTTGGTGGATATAAAAATTCTATTTCTACTATATTACCGGTAGAATATTTATTTCGTACATTTGGTTCCTTTTTACACCAAATAATTATTATCGGAGGAATAATATTCTTCCAACTCAAGAAATAAAAAATATCAAGTTTTCTTCGATATTATTTATTTCTTATATCAAAGGAATAATTATTCCGGCAATTATTACCATTTTTTCCCTCGTCCTTTTATCCTTCATTCGAACACGTAATATTATTTTTTATTTTTTTATTTGTCTCCATCTTTTTTGTATTTTTCATTTTTTTATTTTTCTCTTTTTTTAATATTTAATTTATTTATATTTTTAAATTGCACCTTTTTTATTTTTCTCCTTTCTAATTTTTAAATTTATAATTTTTCATGTTAAATTTATACAATTTTTATATTTTTGATGCGTCTTGAATCCAAATTTGAATAAGATTCGACTCAAATCGTCCGTTTGAATTCGGCATCGTCCGTTTGAATTCGGCTCCGTCTACTAAGCCTGGATCCTGCACGCCACAATTATGAACGAAAGGTCAGATGACGGCGGAAGGTTATCTTACGGAAAACACTCTAACGTTCAAGTCAGTAAATAGCCTTCAAAGTAAGAAGGTGGATGAATGAGATGCAAGACGTACGCGGTGAGTGTTTGTTACGTGGTGGTGTTCTCGTAAGTAGAGAGACTTTGGTTGCCCGTGAGGAGCGAAATCTCTTAGTACTGTATTCCCTGGGAAAGTAGTTACAAAGAGAGTGAGAGAGAGAGAGAGAGCCAGAATGCTGAAAGCATGAGAGCTTTGCAAGAGAAGGCTTTTGCAGTGAGAATGTGCCTTGAAGAGAGAACTCCATGACCTTTTATAGTCGCTGTGCTGGGCTATCTTCCTTGTGTAAAAGGGCTTGATAGCTGCGCTCTATTGGGACGGTTGCCTTTTCTGGCGTACTGCCTTTATGGCTATAACGATCGTTGGATTGATTACTTTTCTTCTGCCTTTATGGCTATAACGATCGTTGGATTGATTACTTTCCTTCTACCTTTATGGCTGACCTTTTTCCTCTTTTTTTTATTTATTAGTTTTTATATGGGATGTTTGAATGCTCTCTGGCCTCCATAATTTTTTTTTTCCTTAAATAAGTGTGAAAAAGTCATTAATACAAATTCTCACCATATTCCTTATACTATTACTACATACGAAATATTAGAATAATAATTTTTAACTTATTCTATTTCCGTAATTAAATATGAGAATAGAAATTCCTAACTCTATTACCATTTTATTCCATTTCTAAAAAATAATTATTTTATTTCTAACTTATTCCGTTCTAGTAACCAAACATAATAAAAGTTTCGGGCACTAGACCACCATTGTAGCATCAACATCTCATGAAAAGTCAAGTTTACAATTTAAAGCCGTGGTATAGGCAGTAATAGGCATAAACAACTATGTGAAACATCTAGTTGATATTTTTGTACTTGCCTTCAACATGAAATTATGATATCAATCGTCCCTTCCAGATTCAAAAAGGGTTCTCAACACTACCAACAGATCGCCACCATCCTAGATATTAAAAAAAGCAAGAATCTAATGGCAGCTTTTGTAACATCCATGATGTTTCCCACTTGGGTTATCTAAATGCATGATTTAATAATATTTAATTAATGAATTTCTGAGATAATCAAATTGTTGAAAATATTTATTGAAGTGATAAATTTATAATTGGTCCTGTTAGGCTTAGAAATTTGTGGATCACTGAATTGGGCTTCGATTATTGGGATTGATTTATTTATTTTGGAGGACCAATTTACTTGTAAATTGGTAGGACCCCTTTAGAGATAAGAACCACTATAATATCAGAGATAAAAATAAAAATTATTAGATTGTGGGTCCCTATATCTCGGCTGATTGGAAGATGAAAGGAATGTGTGATGTTTAATTTATGGATCCAACAAAGTGGCAATAACTCAAATTAGTATACCTCATATCTTGTAACATTTTGTAAAGCTTTGGCTTGTTAATTTCCCTGGTTAGCTTGGCTCTTTCAGCAGATTAGGCAAGCATAATTCGATTTTGAGGCAATATGATAAGGATTCAACTAACTAGAAATTGGAAGGGGAAAGGAAAATTTAAAAACCCTAGCCACCTTGATTTAAGTCAGAAGAAAATTCTTAGCCAATTTTGAGAATCTTAAAAACTGATTTTGGGCTGTCATATTCTGACTTTAACTTTGATTGTTTGGAGGGAAATTCAAACCCTACTGCCACCCTAATCTTTTTTTCAAGCCCGAGGGTTTCCCCTTCCATTATTTATAAATCGTGTGTGTTGAGGGGAGAGTTAGAAGAAAACTTTGGAGAGGCTGTCGTTGGAGTTTGAGGAGGAGAACCAAGAAGAGAAAGGGGTAGGGAAAGCTCTTGAGGCAAGTAACTTATGATTCACTTGCAAGTATCTATGAACTTCTGGCAAACCTTCTTCTTGATTATTCTTAAAATCCTTCTCATGTTTTTTATTCCTGTTTTATTTATGAGGAATCGTAGAATTTGTAGGAGTGTATTTATGCTTCTTGGATTAGTCCTTTATGCTAATTATTCAAGTTTTATAGCAGCATTTGAGTGATGTTCAAACTAAGCATTTAAATAGCATTCGAACACTAGGCAGAGTTATGTACGTATTCGAGTTGCATGATTCATATACAATACTAGAACCGTAATATTCTAATAATATGTTATGTTATGTTCCTAATAATTGATAGAGTAGACCAATGGGTGAGTCATGCTTTTTTTTTTTTGCATGTTTTCATGCTTAAAGTAGAAATCTTGAACCTTGCATATGAGTACCTTGTTTGAACACCCAAGCAATCCCTTGAGGAGATTCTTAAATCTGTTGGATTCCAAGTCGTCTTATTGATGTATGGCATGATACTATATTGTTAGGAAGCTTGAGTATAGTGATTAACAACTTATGTGACATTAAGTTTTGTGCCTGTAAAGGTTAATGTTCAGCATTGTATGTGACTTCCAAATGCCCTCCTAAATTTCAAGAATTTTGGGAATCATGAAGATTCCGATGAGTTAAATGATAAGTGGCATTGTCTTATATCATTATAAGACATTAGTGGTAGATATAGCCATTTAGATGAGCTCAGCATCGTTTTCAAGAGCAATGGTGATCAACATTTGACGGTCGTTCAAAGCGCTATTCAAGCGCCACTGAGGCAGTTTCGAGAATGTAGGTAAAATTGCCAATTTTGAGACTTAGGATTGTGATTCCAAAGTTGTCACAAGTTTAGAGAAATTTAGTGAGCTCTAGTGAAAGGTGACCCTATGGGGTAATTAGGTACTCAAGTACATTCTTTTATTTCTTTCCTTACATGAGTTTCTCGGCATTTTCTTTGATTGCATTGGGTATGTTTCCTCAAAATTTTATAGCGAAGTAAAGAAAGGCGTACGAAAATTGTAAGATGCCTTATTGTGGTATACACTTTTCTAAAACCTATTCTCTATTGGGCATATGAGGTTTACTGTATTTGTAAATGTATGCTTATAGTATTGTGACCATTATAGAGTATAATATCCAGGATATTATAGCAAAATACATTGGGTTTGGACATATGTGATACCATGAGTGCTAGAAATTATCGCGCCACCGGATTGTGGGGGAAGTCTTTGGTAAGCAGTAGTTGAATGTCAAACGGCAATGTCAAGAACCTATTGGACGTATTCAATTGATGGAGGCATAAATACATCGGCCATTGGAATACAATGATAGAATAATATCCGAGGAGATTCTTTTGATATCTCATTGTCAAATGAGACCTCTCTTGTAATGGATTCAGAGAAATCCACGTCATTATTAATACTCAGATTTGATGGAATCAACCTGTTGATGATCCCTTAGGATCATGTTGAGTCACAAGTCTCTATTATGATTGAAGCTAGAGTTGTGAAATTCTCAAGTGTTATTATTGTTGTTGGTTATTATTTATTGTTATTTATTGCTTTCATAGCCTTCAACAATGATTAACCCCAAATTATCATTGTTATTGTTGTTCCTTATTGAATATTGTTATTAAATATTTGGCTCACTCCTTAATTGATTCCAAATTAGCGCAAGTGCAGCAATTGTTTAGTGAAGTTTGATAGTAGGTTAAGGATCTCGGAGCCTTAAGCAGATTTTATTGGTTTAGTTTTAGTATTTCATGTCTCATGGACAAGGTTTCACTTATGAGCTTTTGAAGGACTACATCCCTATTAAAGCATTTTTATTTTGTTTTACCAAGGTGTTTTCAAGGAGTTATTTATGATAGTTGTTAATGTTGTGAAATTTTATTGCGATGTTTGATTTTTTGAGATAGCATCATTGGACCCAGACAACCTAGTGTCATTGTTCATCACAGGCTAGACAAGGTTCACAATAGGGATGGTATCTGAGATATAAGGTTCTATGTGAAAACTTGAGAATTTAGAGATCAGTGATATTTGAGGATTTTTTAGTGATTCACTAAGTGTTTAGGGCTTAGGATATTCAAATATTCTAAGTTTAAGTTGTACATTAGGTGTTAGATTAGAATAGGCTAAAGTTTTAAGTCTCTTTATTTTGAAGATATGTCTACGCATCAAATTGTCAATGTGGGCAGATCATTCGGAGTTCGTAAAGGCCCTAGTGAGGATAATTCGGCAGGAGTATATGGATTATTGCAGCACATGGCACAGCTCGTCAATCAAATGATTGGCATACATGCTGGAGGTTAAGGTCAAGGTCATAGTACATTCTGTGTCTTCATTGACCTGCGCACAGAGTTTATGGAAGAGTCCAATCCACTCAAGGCTTCAGTGTGGTTGGCATAGCTGGGAAGGCATTTGACATAAGAGTGCATGGAGAGGGACATGATTTGGCTCACCACCTGAAGGCTTGTAAGGGGGGGCGAACATTGATGGCTATGAAGCATGGACAACAACAAAGAACATGAACACGGTACTACACTAACACGCTACTTTATAAAAATTAAGGATGCGATATATTGAAAAATGTAAACTAAAATTATGATTTATAATTTTTTTAATTGATAAACACTACTATTTTATACTTAATTTGTAGGTTATAACCTTCATTTATGATAAAAAAATTAAATCCTTTCTCCACTGAAGAACAACTATATTATCGCTTTCATTTATTTCACCTTCACATTCGCCTCATCTTTCTCGAGTTTTAACTTTATATCCTATAAAAAGTTGGTAAACAAAAAGCATTGCCTACCACAAAAAAAGAAATCCCTCCTAACTAAGATTCCTGGGGAGTGAAAACTATCGACCAAATTAAAAGAGAGAGATACTGCTTTAAGTTTTTAAAATTATAAAACAACTCACATTTTTAAAAATTTATAAAATAGCTCATAGTTTTTAAAAAATTATAAAATTATTGAAAGTGTTCAACGTATCCAAAACATGTCAGAACATATTTGATCAGAAAAATAAATTAACACGTGTTGGAGAGTGTTCGATACATATCCCAACGTGTCTAGAGCATATTGGTGTCCAGCACGTGTCCCAACGTGTCCAAGGAGTGTCGGTATCCGACATGTGTTAGACATCGATACTTTGAACTCAAAAGAATGTCTGTGCTTCCTAGATTGATGGAAGACGACCAAGTGCAAGCTGGGAATGACTATTGAGTTCCTTTCCTAGGATGAGCTTCTTTATCGCCTTAACAACAAGTATTTCCCATCCTACATTCGAACAAGAAAAATAGCTAGATATTGTCAATAGAGCAAGAGCTTGGGGAAGGCCCCAACCAAAGTCAATTATTCCGAGTTACAAAGGCAAATCTTCACATTCATTCCAAACAAGGCAGAAGATCAACGAGTCGCTGGATGTGTTATAAGTGTGCGAAGACCGGCCATATTGCTAGATATTGTCGTGCAAAGGCAGCGGCAACAACTTTTGGGGGTTAAGTTGACCCAAAGTTAAGCTACAATTGAGGCAAGCCTATGCATTTTGCAAATGATTGTCGTGCCCTGAAAAAATTTATTCCATCATAGCCAGGATAGTAGAGGCCACTAGTTGCAAGAAAAGTGTTTGCAATGACAGAGCAGGAGGAACAGACTTTATCGGCAGTGGTAGAAGATACTGTTTGTATTTCAGATTACCTTTAGCATGTATTGTTTGACTTGGGATCAACACCCATTTGCGTCCCCACGTTTTGTTCCACACCCAGAGGCGGGTCCGAGATCATTGGACTCTACTTTGGTAGTGTGCACATCGATTGGGGAGACTGTCATGTTAAATTGTCTACCCCAATTGTGTTGTGTTAGTAAGAGACCATAGATAATCAATAGACATGATTCGTTGGACATCTTTGGAGTTTGACATTATCCTCGACATAGATTAGTTGGTTGCTTGCCATGGCGTTCGATTGTGCTGAAAAGATTGTAAAGTTCATTGTTCTCGACACACCATCCTTGAGTTCAAGGGAGTTAGGAGCAGAGTGTGATATTGATGGTGTCAATGCGCATGCTATCCATTTGTTGCAATGCCGCGAGGATTTTTGAGACTTTGTGGCTACTACGAGTTGAAGAGACGAATCAAGGACACTCCGATTGTTCACAAGTTCTAGACATATTTCCGAGATGAGTTGCTAAGGCTAGTGCCTAAGAGCAAGATCAACTCCACTATCAAGCTAGTTCTAGAGACTACACCAATTTCTAAGGGCCCCTATCGAGATGGCACTAGTGGGCTGAGAGAATTGAGAATGCAGCTACGGGGAGTTGTTTGACATGGGCCAACGGGCCAAGCACATCGTCGTGGGAGCTCTTGCTATTTGTGAAGAAGAAAGACCGGTTCAATACAGCTATGCATTAACTACGAGAGTCGAATAAAGTACACATCAAAGTATGCATACGTTATCAAAATTTAATGACTTGTTTAATCAGCTGGAGGAGTCATGTGTACTTGAAAATCAACTTGCGGTTAGGTGACCACGATTGCGAGATCAAGGACATTGCTAAGTCGATTTTCAGTCGATGTATGGGCACTATGAATTTATTGTCAAGCCTTCGGACTAGGTGATGCGGCCGCATTCATTAACATGATGAATCGGTGTTCACGCTAATCTTAGATCAAATTATATTTGGTGTTTATTAATGACATTTAATCCACTCCAAAAGTGCCTCGAGCGAAGAGGAGTATTTGAGGACTTTCCTAGAAAAGTTGAGGAAGGAGAACATATAAGAAAAATTTAATAAGTGAAAATTTTGGTTAAAATGTATCATTCTAGACTACATTATTTAAAGTGGGTGTATTAGTGAACCGAAAAAATTAGAGGCGGGGCGTTGATTGGGCAAGACCCTGGCATACTTGATCCGGTGAGGAGTTTATTAGGTCTTGCTTGAGGTTATTATAGGAGGTTCACAGAATGTCTTTCTAGTATAACCACTCTGCTAATAAAGCTAACACAAAAGAGATAAAAGCTTGTGTGGAGCCGGCACTATGAGATGACCTTTAACGAGAAAAAGAGGAAGTTGACTTTCAACACCTATCCCAACTGTTCCAAAAGGGTCAAGCGGGTTCGAGGTCTACTGCAATGCATCACTCAAGGGCTTCTAATATGTCCTGATAAAGCACAGGAAGGTTATTACATATGGATCTAAGTAGCTAAATCCTGAAGGCCGATGAGTCAATAAATCTAATGCACAATCTAGAGTTGGCAGCCATTGAATTCATGTTAAAGATCTAACAACATTACCTGTATGACAAGTTAATCGTCCATTCAAACTAAAAAACAAAAAAAAATTAAAATACCTATTCTTACAAAAAGAGTTGAACAAGAGGCCATGGTGGTGGTTAGATTGGCTAAAGGACTATGATTGTCAGATTCAATATAAACATAGGAAGGTTAAAATTGTGGCAAACCTTGGGTAGAAGTCAGCAGGATTAGTTGCTCACTTAATGATTAGGAGACCTATCCCGTGGGTCTCAAGTGGATTTTCATCTTGGGGATGATGACATACTAAGATCTCGTGACAAACTTTGTGTTTTGGGTGTACAGGAGATATACGAGGAGAGAGATATCGGAGAAGCCTTATCATGATAGATATACGATTCATCCAGGAAGCATGAAAATGTGCAAGACCTAAAGAATGTATTATGGTGGAATAGAGTAAACAAGGATGTTGCAAACTTTGTGTCTAGGTGCTTAACATGCCAATAAGTAAAGGCAGACATCAATGACTCATAGAGAAGCTTCGTTCCATGCGATACCCAATTGGAAGTGGGACCACATCATGATGGACTTTATGGTGAGACTACAAAGGATAGCTCGAGGTCATATGATTTGGGTGATTGTACCATAACGATCACATACTAATTGGATAAGCCAGCTAGACCATAAATCAAGGAGATTATATGACTTCATAGGTTTTTATGTCCATTATATCGGATTTGTGATCAAGTCGTTCTTGTCAAGGTTTTGAGGAGCTTACATTAGGAGTTGGAATCATTTGAAGTTCAACACTACATTCCATCTACAAACCAACAAGCAATCTAAGAAGACCATTGGATTCTAGAGGACATGTTGGGGTTATCGATGCTTGACTTGGGAGAAAGTTGGGATACTTTCTTGCCTTTAGTGAAATTTGCTTATAACAACAATTTCTAGTTAAGTATCAGGATGGCCCCTTTGAAGCATTATATAGGAGATAATGTCATTCACCTATTAGCTGGAAGGCCGGAGATCGGAGGATTTGAGACCGAGGAGACCACAGGGAAAATCGGTTTGATACGCAAACATTACCAATAGCCTAGAACAAACCGAAAGGCTACACCAATTGGAGGAGTTGTGACCTGCGATTCAGCACATCGGATATGTAATATTCCTAAAGGTTTCACCTTGGAAGGTCTCATAAGAATCGGAATGAAGGAAAGCTTATCCCAAATTTTTATCAAACCATTTAAGATCCTAAAGAGAGTTCACAAAGTGGCTTACAAGCTAGCTACTACCATCCTTATCGGAGTGCATCGCTTGTCTCCATGTATTGATGACAAAGAAGTATGTGTGTGATCCGTCACATAGTGGTGATTTGAGCCACTTCAAATACAAAGTATCTATCATTACGCACTACCTGCACAAAAGTATATAATGGCGTCAACAATAATAATCTATAGATAATTAAAAACCCCAAACAATCCAAAGCCAACTTTCGAACATATCACTCTGAAATAATTTTATAGTTGCGTTTGTCATTCAAGCGGCATTTGAATGTCACAACTAAGTTTTCTCGTTTGACTACCCGATCGAATGCGGGCGCTGATTATGTATGTATTCATATTGTATGCTTTATATACGATAGTAAAACTGTAATATTTTGACCATATGTTATGCTATAGTTCTAATAATTGATAATGTAGACTTATATCAGAGTTATGCTCTTATTTACACATGTTTCATGCTTGAAGTAGAGATCTTAAGCCTGGCTTTTGAGTGTTACATTCAAAAGCCTATGCATCTTTTGAGGTGAGTCTTGAATGTATGTAATTCAATAACATTGTCAGGAGGCCTCGATTGGGCAATTACCAACTTACGTGAGATTAAGTTTCGTGCCAATGGAGGTTAGTGTTCAGCGTTGGAGGCAACATCTAGATACCCACCATGTTTTTTAGGGTGCCGAAAACCATAAGGATTACAATGCATTTAAGGATAAGTGGTATTATATTGTGCCATTATAAAGCCCTAGCGGTCGATATATCAATACGAATGAGCTTAGCATTGTTTTCATGAAGTGATGTTAGGAGTTTGGGTGCTATTTGAGACACCATTCAAATCTTTAGTCTGCCGATTTTGATAGTGTGGGTTAAATCCTAGGTTTTTGAGACCTAAGAGGAAAATACCAAAGTTATAATGAGTTTAAAGGACTTTAATAGGCTCTAATAAGGGGTGACCATAGGGGATACTTAGGTACTCGAATCGATTCCTCTATTCTTTCCTTTTGTGAGTTTCTTAGCGTTGCCTTTGATTATGTGGGATATTTTCTTAATATTCTATGGCTGAGTAGAGGAGCGTGTACAAAGACTTTAAGGTGTGTGGTAAGTGGGGTCTATATCCTTTAATATAGTATATACTTTTCCGATACCTATTTTATATCCAAAGGTGTAGGAGTCCATTGTATTTTGTGGAAGAATGTTTTATAACCTTATGACCATCATAGAATATATTGTCAAGGATATCATAGTAGCGATGTGGGTTTTGAACATAAGTGATGGCACAAGTACTAGGGATTTTGCACCACTAGATTTTGGGGAGAAGTCTCTAACGAGCAGGAGGTGGTTTGCATGTCGACGACAAATGCTAAGATCTCATGGAACTTACCCCAGAAGATTAGGGTACAAACACATTAGTCTTTGGTGCACAATGAGTAAAATAGGATCAATGAGATTCTTATTATATCTCGGTGTTAGATGAGACCGCTTTTATCTTGGATTACAAGAAATCCATGTTATTGATAATATTTAGATACAGTGGAATTCACTTGTTAATGAACTATTGAAATATACTAAGTCATATATCTTTGCTATAACTAAGACTTGAGTAGTGAAGTTCTTGGGTGTTATTATTATTGTTGACTATTACTTATTGTCTTTGTGATTTTCATAGTCTTTGACATCAGTTAATATTATTATTATTGTTTTTCCTTATATAGATATTTGTTAGCAATGAGTATATGGCTCACTCATTACCTTTTTTTGATTACATATTAGCGCCCAGGTATAGATTGTTCTACAAATATTATTTACCAAGTTCAAAATGCCTATAAGGCCTGAGTTTGTATATTATTGTAATATTAATTAATTATGTTGATATAATTAAAATTAAAATTAAAAAATAAAGAAAATTAGACCAAAGTTAAAATTAGATCGATTCACATCAATTCTAATATATGCCTAATCAGCGCCAAATGGATGCCTGATTGGTACCTAAGCGCGCATTCTAGAGAGTTAGTTGCTCGCCATGCGCCTAAGAGGACACCCGGCGCTGACTCTAGGGGTCAACGTCCAGGCGCTTGTGTGCCACAATGTGTAAGTATTGGCACTAAGCGTGTGATCGGCCACTCGGCGCCGTTTCTATACAAATGAGGCACCCGGCTAATTTTTTTGGCATTTTCTAGCGAGTTTGTGAGATGAGAGAAGGGAGAGAGAGAGAAAGCCTTAGAAGTTCAAATCAAATGAATCCAAGCAAAATTTTTGATAAATTAGAGCCAAAGCAAGTATATTCTAAACCTTTCTTCTATTATTATTTTTCTCAATTCTATTAGCATTTTCTTGTTTCAAATACTCATACATAACATAATTGCGAAGCTATGATGTTTTATATTGAGCATGCATGTGAAGTTTGACTAATTTTCTTTGCAATTATATATGAATTTCATGTCAGTATATATATGTGGTTTGCATCATTTTATAACGCATTGTTTTATCTTACATGTCTAAAATTATAGAATTAATGACTCTTACATGTCTCAAATTAGTACATGATACTCTATATATTTTAAAAATACATTAAGTATAAATCTTGTATGTATTGAAAATTTATATAAATTGCCTTGCATGCTTTGCTAATGAGATAAAATGTAGTAAATTCCACATTATCATTTGATTTCATATTTGTTGAATTTGCGTGCACTTGTTGCTAATTTAGCATTCCATGTTTTGAAATTTATCATGGCAAGTTTACTGCGAGAAAGTTTAAGTATAAATGGACAAAATTTTGAAAAGAAAACTCTACTATTAGCTAAGAATTATGATCATTTTTTCAAAATTGATAAAATTAAGAAGAATAAAAAAAGTGTAGAGTTTTTCAAAAAATACATTGGACCATGGTTATATTTGATGGATAATATATTGTAGTATGTCTTAATATATTATAGTAGTTGTCAGTTCAAACCTATCATTGGCGGATGAAGAGGTGTTCAGCCCGTTCCAAAGGTCATATATACGATGGCTTATCTATGGGTCTTAAATAGTAGTGTACAACCTTTGGTTGTGTAAAAACAAATATAACCTAGGTTTCTAGCTAACTCCTTACTTGTTTACTAACCCCTTCAAATGAAAGGCTCGGTACATGCGAGGACAAATAGGACTGAAGGATGAGCTGTTATTTATCAGATACGATGTTATATTTTGATTCAGACAGTAGTTCAATCTTTGTATTGTGGTTCGAATGGTAGCTAATGCATTTGTGTTAGCTTTGGGAAAATGGTCGGTGCATGTGTAGAAAAGAAAAAGTGTTTGTGGACCGTAAACTGCGATGGTTTAATTAAGATCATGTGGATGTAGTTCATGATGCTTATGATTAGTAGTTATGGGATATTGGTGGTCAATAATTAGTTTCGATTGCTCCGGTTATCAGTTATGGGTTTTGATATTATAATTTACAAATTGTATTCTCTGATTATGTATTACTTGAGCAAAACTCCTTACAAGATCGAGTGTCACGGTTTTTGGGTTGGTGTCGGAGCCACATGAGGCGTGGCATGTTTTGGATCCACATGTATGGTTTATATTACCTTCTTTCGGTCGGGTCAATCTGAGGTAAAATCCGTGTCTAATGATAATAGATGACTAATTGGATAATTAATTAAAGGATAGTTGTTAATAACGAGTTCGGGTTTGGGACAAGACGACAATGCCAGTCTTAGAGGATTTTATTATTATCATTTGAGCATTTCATTCCAATGTTAAGGTTATGAGGTTTTGGTGGTTGTGTCCCCATTGGAGTATTTTTCTTTTGAATATGGTTTTACCTCGGCCTTTTTATGATTTTATCATGATAATTGTTTATGTTTTATGTCGTCAATGTTTGATTTTGGAGACGGCATCACGGGTTTGGAAGATCCAGATAGATTTGTTTATAAAGGTTGGGCGAGGTCACAATAGTTACGCTTTGTAACAAGCATATGGCTTATTGTCATGTAAGTAACTAGATTCACTGTACCACTGTGAATACATTACATACGACCAAGTACAAAATTTATTTATACATAAAGGGTTATATGCAAATCAAATTTCCACACACTTCCCGAGTAGTTGTCATGAGGTTAGAAATTAGATAACTAGGTACTGCTATTAGCCCAATTCAAAGAAACAAATGTGGACATGGTGATAAATAGTTCCCAACCATAGAGCACTTATACACACAACTAGAAGTAGTTCTATTGCTTTCTTATCTCTTGAATTTCTCATTTTTGTGATTGGAAAAGTATAATCTTTATCTGGAGGGTAAAGGCAAGCTTTCTTGATAGCTATTATAGTAGTTTGGTATCCCATTCAGTTCATTCTAACAAAACTTAGAAACTATTTAGTAATTTGTTTGTTCATATAAACCCACCATGGATTTAGCCCATTGGCCCGAGTGACGGGAAGGATCCTGAGGATCACGAGAGGAGATGAAGCTCGCGATTTCATCTCTGCACTTACTTTCGGTGACTTTTTCAAGCACCTTGCCCCGAAATCCTCGGCCCTTTCGTGGCCCGGGAATCCATTACCCGGGGCCTCTGTTGCGAGAAAGGCGGCCGAGGCAAAAGCGTCCTAGCGGAAGAGATCGGCCTCGGCCGTTCCACAGTGAAGGGAAGAGAGAGCACGGCGGCGGGGAACACACCTTGAGAAGAAGCGGGCAGGTGGGCCCCAGCAACACAAAGATTATGGGCCCACTAGTTTCACACCTCAGCGAACACGCGCGCGCGTCTTCATGCGAATCCGTGGAGAAAAATTCTGAAGTATTTGACAGTGAAAAAGACTACGAAAACCGGTCAGTACTATGACTTCCATCGCTCTGCCCCTGGCCATTCAACCAGGGGTTTGCCAAGACCTGCTGTAGAGGAAATTGAGGACCTGATTCGCGAGAGGACACCTCATGAAATTTGTTAGAGGCCACGGACGAACTCGGGAGCGGGTGATGAAGAGGACGGGGAGGCGAGACTCCTCCCGGGGCAGGATGCGGCGGGAGTGGTTAACATGATCACCACCAGGCACGCGATGGCCCGGCGGATAGCAGGAAGCGATGGCAGGATGAAGAAGCGCCGCATTAGATAATACTATTAGCTTCGGTGATTGTGACTCAAATCATGTAATGTCCCCCATGCTGATCCCTTATAATCTCTGCATTTTCGTTGAATGGTATTTAGGACTACCGAAGCTAAAATGAGTCTTTATTGATAATAGTAGCTCTAAAGACTTGCTTTACTTGGATCGTTCTTTAAATTAGGCTTAAAAAGGAACCAATTAAAACCCGAAGGACCTTTATCACGGCCTTGACTTAATGACGCAGTGCCGTTCGAGGCGATCAATTGGAAGTCACCACAGACACCTATCCGAAAAGCTTGACAAGTCGCGTGCTAAACCTTTACGGTAGTTGACGCCCTCGATATACAACGCTATCTTTTGGCCCAGGACCTATACTGGCGGCATTCGGAAATGATTACCTCGATTCCGCACCTCAAAGTGAGATTCACACCAGCACCTTATGGTGTTGGAGAGGTTTTAGAGGCGACCAAATGGTGGGCGGACATGCTACGTGTCCCGGTGCCCCCTAGCGGCGGCACCTTAACCTGATAGGAGAACTCGATCAGGGGCGAGACCACCCTGTAACAGGCGCGGCTCGGTGAAGCCACCGGTCTGGTCCCACTAAATCCCGAGGAGGACCGGAGAAGTGTGTGCGGTGGCGGCTTACTGTGCCTTACGCTACTCCTGAATTGATTGTGTTCACCTGTGACGCTTGTTACATGGACTCCCCTGGACATGTCAGGATTTGGCCGAGGTGATGGTCCACAAGGTGAGGCCTTGATCCTCTGGCGGTCGGGTGAAACAGAACCACTCGTCGAAAAGGCTGATCGTCATCCGAGAGGAGGAGGTGAAAAAGCTACTGCCGCCTTTGGATTTATTAGGAAGTCAATTTTGAGACTGGCTTTGAATGTCAGCTGATTTAAAACGGAAAATGGCAAATGTCGTCGATTTTATCGCGTCAACAAAACCTGCCCGAAAAGCCAGTTTTTCCCTTTCCCGGATCGACCTACTGAATTGACTCCACGGCTAGACATACTGCTCCAACTTCATGGGCGCCCTGGCCAGTTACAACGGTCGAATGAGTCCGGAAGACGAAGCATACCTCGTTCGCAGCGGACGGGCACCCTTTTTGCTACAAAGTGATGCCCTTCCAGTTGCAATGGAGCGACACGCATTTGGCGTCCCGACAGATGTTCGGCAAGCGGATCGGTGCCCGATATGGAGGTCTATATCGTGACATGCTCGTCGAAGTAGAAGTCAGCGTGACCACATCGTGACACAGGAAGAGTCATTTGATAGCCGCCCGGCCGAGATGGCCGAATCCAGCCGTGTGTCTTCGGGGGTGGCCTTCGGAAATTCTTGGGTTTTATCGTCTCCGAGAGATCGAGCAAACCCAGAAAAATTAAGGCCCTCGACATGGCTTGACAAAAGCGTCAAAGGCGTCCGAGGATTATTTGGGCGATTTGTTTTCTTTGTCCCAGCTTCCTCGCGGTCGTGACAAGTACCATCCCTTCTTTAAAGCGCTAAGAGGCAGAAATCCAGCAGTTCGGTGGGCCGGCTAGCGACGACGACCTTCAATGGGCAGTGTCTGGCCAGCCGCCTTTGCTAAGCGTAGCCCATGTGAGGAGGAGAGGCTGTACCTTTTCTTTGTGATGGAAGTGGCCCTCGGCTCCGTCCTTGTGCGCTAGAAATCGATACCCAGCAGCCGGTCTACTATGTGAACAAAACATTGGCGGCGAAGCGCTTACTATCCACGCGGCGAAAAAATAGCCCCCAAGCACTTATCTTTGACACGGAAATTAAGGCCATACTTTCGGGCACACCACGCGAAGTGGTCCTTGCGGCTTCGACCCATTTGAAGAATGCTCTAGAAAGTCTACCGTAATGCATCACTCAAGGGTTTAATATGTCCCTGAGCAGCTACGGTGAAGGTTATTACATATGGATCTAAGTAGCTAAATCCACGAAGGCCGATGAGTCAATAAATCTAATGCACAATCTAGAGTTGGCAGCCATTGAATTCATGTTAAAGATCTAACAACATTACTGTATGACAAGTTAATCGTCCATTCAAACTAAAAAACAAAAAAAAATTAAAATACCTATTCTTACAAAAAAGAGTTGAACAAAGAGGCCATGGTGGTGGTTAGATTGGCTAAAGGACTATGATTGTCGATTCAATATAAACATAGGAAGGTTAAAATTGTGGCAAACCTTGGGGTAGAAGTCAGCAGGATTAGTTGCTCACTTAATGATTAGGAGACCTATCCGTGGGTCTCAAGTGATTTTCATCTTGGGGGATGATGACATACTAAGATCTCGTGACAAACTTTGTGTTTTGGGTGTGGGAGATATACAGAGAGAGATATCGGAGAAGCCTTATCATGATAGATATACGATTCATCCAGGAAGCATGAAAATGTACCAAGACCTAAAGAATGTATTATGGTGGAATAGAGTAAACAAGGATGTTGCAAACTTTGTGTCTAGGTGCTTAACATGCCAATAAGTAAAGACGGAGCATCAATGACTCATAGAGAAGCTTCGTTCCATGCCGATACCCAATTGGAAGTGGGACCACATCATGATGGACTTTATGGTGAGACTACAAAGGATAGCTCGAGGTCATATGATTTGGGTGATTGTACCATAACGATCACATACTAATTGGATAAGCCAGCTAGACCATAAATCAAGGAGATTATATGACTTCATAGGTTTTTTATGTCCATTATATCGGATTGTGATCCGTCGTTCTTGTCAAGGTTTTAGAGGAGCTTACATTAGGAGTTGGAATCATTTGAAGTTCAACACTACATTCCATCTACAAACCAACAAGCAATCTAAGAAGACCATTCGGATTCTAGAGGACATGTTGGGGTTATCGATGCTTGACTTGGGAGAAAGTTGGGATACTTTCTTGCCTTTAGTGAAATTTGCTTATAACAACAATTTCTAGTTAAGTATCAGGATGGCCCCCTTTGAAGCATTATATGGGAGATAATGTCATTCACCTATTAGCTGGAAGGCCGGAGATCGGAGGATTTGAGACCAGGAGACCACAGGGAAAATCAGTTTGATACGCAAACATTACCAATAGCCTAGAACAAACCGAAAGGCTACACCAATTGGAGGAGTTGTGACCTACAATTCAACGTCGGATATGTAATATTCCTAAAGGTTTCACCTTGGAAGGTCCTCATAAGAATCAGAATGAAAGGAAAGCTTATCCCAAATTTTATCAAACCATTTAAGATCCTAAAGAGAGTTCACAAAGTGGCTTACAAGCTAGCGCTACCACCATCCTTATCAGGAGTGCATAACTGTCTCCATGTATTGATGACAAAGAAGTATGTGTGTGATCCGTCACAAGTGAACGGTTACGAGCCACTTCAAATACAAAAGTATCTATCATTCTGCCACTACCCTGGCACAAGAAAGTATATAATGACGTCAACAATAATAATCTATAGATAATTAAAAACCCAAACAATCCAAAGCCAACTCGAACATATCACTCCTGAAATAATTTTATAGTTGCGTTTGTCATTCAAACTGGCATTTGAATGTCACAACTAAGTTTTTCTACGTTTGACTACCAGTCGAATGCGGGGCAGAGTTATGTATGTATTCATATTGTATGCTTTATATACGATAGTAAAACTGTAATATTTTGACCATATGTTATGCTATAGTTCTAATAATTGATAATGTAGACTTATATCGAGTTATGCTCTTATTTACACATGTTTCATGCTTGAAGTAGAGATCTTAAGCTTTGGCTTTTGAGTGTACATTCAAAAGCCTATGCATCTTTTGAGGTGAGTCTTGAATGTATGTAATTCAATAACATTGTCAGGAGGCCTCGATTGGGCAATTACCAACTTACGTGAGATTAAGTTTCGTGCCAATGGAGGTTAGTGTTCAGCGTTGGAGGCAACATCTAGATACCCACCATGTTTTTTAGGGTGCCGAAAACCATAAGGATTACAATGCATTTAAGGATAAGTGGTATTATATTGTGCCATTATAAAGCCCTAGCGGTCGATATATCAATACGAATGAGCTTAGCATTGTTTTCATGAGAAGTGATGTTAGGAGTTTGGGTGCTATTTGAGACACCATTCAAATGCTGGTGCGACAGTTTTGATAGTGTGGGTTAAATCCTAGGTTTTGAGACCTAAGAGGAAAATACCAAAGTTATAATGAGTTTAAAGGACTTTAATAGGCTCTAATAAGGGGTGACCATAGGGGATACTTAGGTACTCGAATCGATTCCTCTATTCTTTCCTTTTGTGAGTTTCTTAGCGTTGCCTTTGATTATGTGGGATATTTTTCTTAATATTCTATGGCTGAGTAGAGGAGCGTGTACAAAGACTTTAAGGTGTGTAGGTAAGTGGGAGTCTATATCACTTTAATATAGTATATACTTTTCCGATACCTATTTTATATCCAAAGGTGTGAGGTCCATTGTATTTGTGGAAGAATGTTTATAACCTTATGACCATCATAGAATATATTGTCAAGGATATCATAGTGAGCGATATTGGGTTTGAACATAAGTGATGGCACAAGTACTAGGGATTTTTGCACCACTAGATTTTGGGGAGAAGTCTCTAACGAGCAGAGGTGGTTGCATGTCAAACGACAAATGCTAAGATCTCATGGAACTTACCCAGAAGATTAGGGTACAAACACATTAGTCTTTGGTGCACAATAGTAAAATAGGATCCAATGAGATTCTTATTATATCTCGGTGTTAGATGAGACCGCTTTTATCTTGGATTCTAAGAAATCCATGTTATTGATAATATTTAGATACAGTGGAATTCACTTGTTAATGAACTATTGAAATATACTAAGTCATATATCTTTGCTATAACTAAGACTTGAGTAGTGAAGTTCTTGGGTGTTATTATTATTGTTGACTATTACTTATTGTCATTGACGATTTTCATAGTCTTTGACATCAATTAACCCCAATATTATTATTGTTGTTGTTCCTTATATAGATATTGTTACTTAATGAGTATATGGCTCACTCATTACCTTTTTTTGATTACATATTAGCGCAGGTATGGGCGATTGTTCTACAAATATTGACTGCAAGTTCAAAATGCCTATAAGGCCTGAGTTTGTATATTATTGTAATATTAATTAATTATGTTGATATAATTAAAATTAAAATTAAAAAATAAAGAAAATTAGATCAAAAGTTAAAATTAGATCGATTCACATCAATTCTAATATATGCCTAATCAGCGCCAAATGGATGCCTGATTGGTACCTAAGCGCGCATTCTAGAGTATTGGTGCTCGACGCACGCCTAAGAGGACACCCGAGCGCTGACTCTAGGGGGGTCAACGTCCAGCGCTTGTGTGCCACAATGTTAAGTATTGGCACCTAACGCGTGCCTGATCAGCACTCGAGCGCCGTTTCTATACAAATAGAGCACCCAGCTAATTTTTTGGCATTTTCTAGCAGAGTTTGACAGATGAGAGAGAAGGGGAGAGAGAAAGCCTTAGAAGTTCAAATCAAATGAATCCAAGCAAGAATTTTGATAAATTAGAGCCAAAGCAAGTATATTCTAAACCTTTCTTCTATTATTATTATTTTTTCTCCAATTCTATTAGCATTTCTTGTTTCAAATACTCATACATAACATAATTGCGAAGCTATGATGTTTATATTGAGCATGCATGTGAAGTTTGACTAATTTCTCTGCAATTATATATGAATTTCATGTCAAGTATATATATGTGGTTTGCATCAGCTATATTCTGCATTGTTTTATCTTACATGTCTAAAATTATGAATTTAATGACTCTTACATGTCTCAAATTAGTACATGATACTCTATATGTTTTAAACTGTTAAGTATAAATCTTGTATGTATTGAAAATTTATATAAATTGCCTTGCATGCTTTGCTAATGAGATAAAATGTAGTAAATTCCACATTGTCGCTGATTTCTACATATTTGTTGAATTTTCGTGCACTTGTTGCTAATTTAGCATTCCATGTTTTGAAATTTATCATGGCAAAGTTTCTGCAGAAAGTTTAAGTATAAATGGACAGAATTTTGAAAGAAAACTCTACTATTAGCTAAGAATTATGATCATTTTTTTCAAAATTGATAAAATTAAGAAGAATAAAGAAAAGTGTAGAGTTTTCAAAAAAAATACATTGGACCATGGTTATATTTCAGTGGATAATATATTATGATATGTCTTAATATATTATAGTGGTTAATCGAGGTTCAAACCTATCATTCGCGGATGAAAGAGGTGTTCAGCCCGTTCTATAGGGTCATATGTACGATGGCTTATCTATGGGTCTTAAATAGTAGTGTACAACCTTTGGTTGTGTAAAAACAAATATAACCTAGGTTTCTAGCTAACTCCTTACTTCTGTTTTACTAACCCCTTCAAATGAAAGGCTCGGGTACATGCAGGACAAATAGGACTGAAGGATGAGCTGTTATTTATGAATTCTGATGTTATATTTTGATTCCAGACAGTAGTTCAATGCTGTATTGTGGTTCCGAATAGTAGCTAATGCATTTGTGTTAGCTTTTGGACAGTAGTCAGTGCATGTGTGCTTAAGAAAAAGTGTTTGTGGACCGTAAACTACACGATGGTTTAATTAAGATCATGTGGATGTAGTTCATGATGCTTATGATTAGTAGTTATGGGATATTGGTGGTCCAATAATTAGTTTTCGATTATCAGTTGTCAGTTATGGGTTTTGATATTATAATTTACAAATTGTATTCTCTGATTATGTATTAGCAGGCAAAACTCCTTACACAAGATCCGATGTCACGGTTTTTGGGTTGGTGTCGGAGCCACATGAGACGTGGCATGTTTTGGATCCTGTGTATGGTTTATATTACCTTCTTTCGGTCAGTCAAAGTACCGAGGTAAAATCCGTGTCTAATGATAATAGATGACTAATTGGATAATTAATTAAAGGATAGTTGTTAATAACGAGTTCAGGTTTTGGGACAAGACCTGACAATGCCAGAGTCTTAGAGGATTTTATTATTATCATTTGAGCATTTCATTCCAATGTTAAGGTTATGAGGTTTTGAGTGGTTGTGTCCCCATTGGAGTATTTTTCTTTTGAATATGGTTTTACCTCGGCCTTTTTTTATGATTTATCATGATAATTGTTTATGTTTTATGTCGTCAATGTTTGATTTTGGAGACAGCATCACAGGATTTGGAAGATCCAGCGTCGTTGTTTATAAGGGGTTGGGCCAGGTCACAATAGTTCTGCTTTTGTAACAAGCATATGGCTTATTGTCATGTAAAGAGTAACTAGATTCACTGTACCACTGTGAATACATTACATGCGACCAAGTACAAAATTTGTTATACATAAAGGGTTGCCACTGCAAATCAAATTTCCACACACTTCCAAGGTAGTTGTCCGCATGAGGGTTAGAAATTAGATAACTAGGTTACTGCTATTAACGAATTCAAAAACAATGTGGACATGGCTGATAAATAGTTCCCAACCATAGAGCACTTATACACACAACTAGAAGTAGTTCTATTGCTTTCTTATCTCTTGAATTTCTCATTTTTGTGATTGGAAAAGTATAATCTTTATCTGGAGGGTAAAGGCAAGCTTTGCAATAGCTATTATGGTAGTTTGGTATCCCATTCAGTTCATTACTGCAGCAAAACTTAGAAACTATTTAGTAATTTGTTTGTTCACATATAAACCCACCATGGATTGCTTCGTGACTGAAGCCAGAAGGATCCTCAGGATCACAGAGGAGATGAAGCTCGGCAGTTTCATCTCTGCACTTACTTTCGGTGACTTTTTCAAGCACCTTGCCCACAAGAATCCTCAGCCCTTTCGTGAGGCGGAATCCATTACCAGGGCCTACGCTGCAGCAGAAGAGGCCAACGAGGCAAAACGTCCTAAGCGGAAGGATCAGCCTCGGCCGTTCCCTGGTGAAGGGAAGAGAGAGCACAGCGGCGGGGAACACACCCGCCAGAAGAAGCGCCGGACTGGGCCCCCATAACACAAAGATTATGGGCCCACTAGTTTCACACCTCTGACAGACACGCGCGCCAACGTCTTCATGCAGATCCGTGGAGAAAAATTCCTGAAGTGGCCCAAACCGCTGAAAAAAGACTCTGAAAACCAGTCAAAGTACTATGACTTCCATCGCTCTGCTAGCCATTCAACCGAGGACTGCAAGACACTGTAGAGGGAAATTGAGGACCTGATTCGCAGAGGACACCTCATGAAATTTGTTAGAGGCCACAGGACGAGAACTCGGGAGCGGGCGTGAAGAGGGACAGGAGCAGACTCCTCCCCGGGACAGGATTGCGGCAGGAGTGGTTAACATGATCACCACCCGACCGACACATGAGCCCGACGGATAGCAGGGAGCCGATGATCAGGATGAAGAAGCGCGCGCGGTAGATAATACTATTAGCTTGATGATTGTGACTCAAATCATGTAATGTCCCCATCTTTGATCCCCTTATAATCTCAAAGACTTTCATTTGAGATGGTATTTCGGACTACCAGCTAAAATGAGTCTTTATTGATAATGGTAGCTCTAAAGACTTGCTTTACTTGGATGCGTTCTTTAAATTAGGCTTAAAAAGGAACCAATTAAAACCCGCTGAAGGACCTTTATACGGCCTTGACAACGAACCGGTGCCCGTTCAAGAGACAATCCAATTGGAAGTCACCCTGGACACCTATCCGAAAACAGCAAGTCGCATGCTAACCTTTCTGGTAGTTGACCTGCCCTCAGTATACAACGCTATACTGGGCAGACCTTGCCTGGCGGCATTCGGGGCAGTTACCTCGATTCCGCACCTCAAAGTGAAATTTTCAACACCTTATGGTGTTGGAGAGGTTTTAGGCGACCAAATAATTGGGCGGACATGCTACATGTCCCAGATTGCCCCTAGCGGCAGCACTAACACGGTAGGAGAACTCGATCACCGAGACGAGACCACCCTGTAACAGGCGCAGCTCGGTGAAGCCACAGATCTGGTCCCACTAAATCCAGAGGAACCGGAGAAGTGTGTGCAGATTGGCGGCTTACTCACTGGCACGCTACTCCCTGAATTGATTGTGTTCCTGCAACAGAACGCTGACTTGTTCGCATGGACTCCCACAGACATGTCCGGGATTTCGGCCGAGGTGATGGTCCACAAGCTGGGCCTTGATCCTCACCGAAAGCCGGTCAGGCAGAAGCAAAGGAACCACTCCGTCGAAAAGCTGATCGTCATCCGAGAGGAGGTGAAAAAGCTACTGCACGCTGGATTTATTAGGGAAGTCCAGTACCCAGACTGGCTTTCGAATGTCAACTGGTTAAAAAGAGCAACGGAAAATGGCAAATGTGCGTCGATTTTATCGACGTCAACAAGGCCTGCCCGAAAGACAGTTTTCCCTTTCCCAGGATCGACCTACTAGTTGACTCCACGGCTAGACATGAACTGCTCAACTTCATGGACGCCTATTCGGATTACAACCAGATTCGAATGAGTCCGGAAGACGAGAAGCATACCTCGTTCATGACGGACCAGGCACCTCTGCTCAAAGTGATGCCCTTTGATGAAAAAATTGGAGCAACTTACGGCCGATCGTCAACAAGATGTTCGGCGGTCGATCGGCCGCAATATGGAGGTCTATATCGACGACATGCTCGTCCAAGAGTAGAGTCCTTTGGCGACCATATCGTGACTGGAAGAGTCATTTGATATGCTGACACCAAAACCAATGAAATCAACCCAAAGTGTGTCTTCGGGGTGGCCTTGAGGGGAAATTCTTGGGTTTTATCGTCTCCCCATGGGGATCGAGCAAACCCGAGAAAAAAATTAAGGCCCTCGCTGACATGGCTTCCCAACAAAACGTCAAAGACGTCCAGGGATTGACTGGGCGGCTGGCTGCTTTGTCCCGCTTCCTCGCGAAGTCCGGCGACAAGTACCATCCCTTCTTTAAAGCGCTAAGAGGAACGAAATCAGCGGATTCGGTGAATAACTATGCGACAGACCTTCAATGAATCGGCGATGTACGCCAGCTCCGCCATCTGCTAGCGTAGCCCATGGACGGGGAGGAGCTGTACCTTTACCTGGCAGTATCGGAAGTGGCCCTCAGCTCCGTCCTTGTGCGCTAGAAATTCGATACCCAGCAGCCGGTCTACTATGTGAACAAAACATTGACTGGCCCAGAAACGCACTATCCACGCGCTGAAAAAATAGCCCTAGCACTTATCTTTACGGCACGGAAATTAAGGCCATACTTTCAGGCACACCACATAGTGGTCCTTACTGACCAGCCGCTGAAAGGAATACTCTAGAAACCCAACGTTTCTGGACGGTTGATGAAGTGCGCTATTGAATTGGGTGAGTTCGACATCGAATTCAGGCCCAGACCTGCCATAAAGGCGCAGGCTCTGGCTGATTTTATCGTTGAGACCACGACCCCAATTCACGAGGAACAACCCGTAGAAAACGCAGAACAGCCCGACGAGATCCCAGAGTGGACACTCCACGTGGACGAATCATCCACGGGCGATGCTTGATGGTGGGCAGGTGGTCGCCGACCCCCGATGGATTTGGCGTTAAGTATTTCCTCAAACTTGACTTCTCGGCGACCAACAACGTCACCGAGTACGAAGCCCTGCTAGCCGGCTTGCGATTAGTAAAGGAGTGCTCTGCCATAGAGTTGGCGATTTACAGCGACTCCGAATTAATCATCAACCAGGTCAACGGGGGCTTCGAGGCAAACAACCATTCCTTGGCCGAGTACCTGGATAAGGCAAAGGAGGCCGTCCGGGGCTTCGACAGGCAGACCCTGGCACACATTCCTCAAGCTAAAAACTGGAGGGCAGACCGACTGGCTAGGGTCGCCGCTGCCAAAAACCCAGAACAGTATTCGAGGGACATGCGGGAGATCCTGAATGCTCCCAGCATAGAAAAACAGGAGGCGATGCAGATTTCCAAGACGGAAAACTGGATGACACCCTACCTTAGATACTTGGCTGGCGGATCACTCCCAAAGGACGCCGAGAAGGCCAAGCGAATTAAAAAGATAGCCGGCTGGTACACGGTAGTCGATGGGCAGCTGTATCGCCGCGGATACTCGACTCCGTACCTCAGCTGTCTATCACCCGAGGGGGCAGACTACGCGCTGAGCGAGGTTCAGTTCGGGATTTGTGGATCACACGTAGGCGGGAAAAACCTGGCCTTCAAGATCATGCGACAGGACTATTATTAGCCCTCGATGAAAAAGGACGTGCTGGAGTTTGTAAAAAAATGTGAAAGCTGCCAGCTTCACGGTAACATTTACCACCAGCCGCTGACCTGAAGTCGCTTCAGGCTCCATGGCCCTTCGCGCAATGGGGGCTCGATATTCTCAGCCCATTTTCCATTGCCACGGGGCAGAGGATGTTTATCATCGCGGGCATCGACTACTTCACCAAGTGGGTCGAGGCAGTCCCGCTAGCAAAAATCACGGAGCACAATGCACTGGAATTTCTTCGCCAAGTCATTGTCTGTAGGTTCGGCGTCCCAGAGGTCGTAGTGACTGACAACGGGACCCAATTTTTGGGGAAACGCTTCACCAAGTATTGCACCAGCCTTGGGATCAAGCTGGTCCACACTTCGGTGGCATACCCCCAGACCAACGGGCAGGTGGAGGTCACGAACCGTATGCTACTCCACGGGTTAAAGACTAAGGTGGAGGACGCCGAGGGCTCCTGGGCTGATGAGCTCCCCTCCGTCCTCTAGTCTTATCGTACAACCCCGAAAGAACCAACACGCGAGACACCCTTCAGCCTCTATTACGGGACAAAAGCAGTGATCCCAGTCGAAATCGGGCTTCCAAGTCTCAGGGTGGAGTCCTTCGACCCACAGACCAACTCTCAGAAAATCATGGAGCACTTAGACTTGATAGAGGAAGCCCGCGACACCGCCAGAATACGGACAGCAGCGTACCAATACCGAGTTGCCTGGTACTACAATAAAAAGGTAAAAGCCCGATAATTCAACGTTGGGGACTTGGTCCTACGAGGCATCGAGGCCACAGGCAAGCTGGCCGGCCGAAACAAGCTCTCTCCCAACTGGGAGGGACCTTTCCTTGTCTCCGCCGCCCTGCGCAACGGAGCATACAAGCTCCGGAACCAGGATGAAAAGTTGGTCCCACGAACGTGAAACGCGACCCACCTAAAGCGCTACTTTCAATAGGGAACCCAGGTACGTACTCGCTCACTTGTGTGCATTCATTCGCATGCTTGTTTTAATTCGATAAAATGGGGAGTTTACTTAGCATATAGAATCCTAGGCTCTATGTATGAATTGTGTTTGCTTTACAGGTTTACCCGACCTAGACTGCCCCTAAGTCGGGAGGTTCTTCACCCTCTCATTAAACCCTAGTCATCTAGGTGACCCAGAAGTGGTCTAAAACCCTAGTCATCCAGGTAGCCCATAAGCGATCTTAAACCCTAGTCATCTAGGTGGCCCATGAGCGGTCTTAAACCCTGGTCATCCAGGTGGCCCATGAGCGGTCTGAAACCCTAGTCATCTAGGTGGCCCATGAGCGATCTGAAACCCTAGTCATCTAGGTGGCCCATGACCGATCTGAAACCCTAGTCATCTAGGTGGCCCATGACCGATCTGAAACCCTAGTCATCTAGGTGGCCTATGAACGGTCTGAAACCCTGGTCATCCAGGTGGCCCATGAGCGATCTGAAACCTTAGTCATCCAAGTGGCCCATAGCGGTCTAAAAACCTTATGGGCAAATATGGCACACGTGACGACCTCCTTTCGGGGAGCAGCAACGTCAGTCAACGACGGTCGAAGGGAGGAACATTTTTCTCCTCCAACATTGGCTGCCCAAGTCGTCACTTGTACGGCGCCGCCAGGGTTGGTTCACACAACCACCCATCCTAAGGGCTTCACTCCTTAGGTGGCTAACCAACCAGGTTGGCCACTTCCCGCAGCGAACCTCTCTACGAGAGGATGATGCGATCATTCAGCAGCGAGAAGCGTTCCTTCTCTAACGCTGACTGTCCAAGTTTCCGCTTGGACAGTACCGTAAGGCTGGTTAATGTAACCACCTGCCAAGCCTAGGGACTCAGCTCCTTCGGCAACCAAGCAACGGTCACCGGCCAACCAGGTTGGCCACCCAATGCAACGACTCACGCAAACACAGAAAGCAATAAAAGACGGTGGACACCAAGCTGAAAAGGATTCCTATTTTATTGCTCACAAAGTGTATTACAATTTACACGAGGTCCAAAAAAGTAAAAGAAATGCAAAAGGCTACGGGGACGGCGGACCACCCTGGCTGTCTCGGGGCTCTCCCTCCAAATCTTCCTTACGTTGCGCTGCGCGGTTTCTCTGATTGATAAACTCCACTGGGAAGTCAGGAACGATCAACCGTGCAACGCGCCATCCAATGTTGAGCCCCTCCAACAGTCGAGCGTGCAGTGCGCCCCCGACCTCATGGGGGCTCATCCGAGTGGCCAGCTCATTCTCTGCGGCGGCGGCTCGATCTGCAAGGCGTTTGTTGCTCGCCTTAAGTCGATCCTCCTCCTCATTCAAGCGACCAACCTCGGCTTTCAGCTCAGCGTTCTCTGCCTCCACGCCCGCCATGACCGCCTCAAGAGCGACGGTCTGCTCACGGAGCTCCCCTCCTGAGGCGGCTAGCTTGGCCTCTAGCCAGGCAATCTCAGCCTCCCGATCCGCAATGATGCGATCGCACTGCTTTATTTTCCGTGAGACAGCTGAGGCCAACCTTATTGGCTGCACAGGACAAAAACAAAGTGTGAGTTTATAAACACAAGGAAGAAGGAAATGCAAGGGAGCCATTGCAGAAGTCATACCTCGTAAGTCTTCCTCACAGGCCTCTTAGGCCTCGGCTCTAGACGTGTCCCAGCCGGCGGCGGATCAGGGAATGGTGAGCCAAGAACATCCTCTTGCGCCGAACACGCCGCTGCCTCATCCAAAATACGATCCAAAAACTCATCATCATCAACAGCAGTGGCGGGTTCCTCACCTGCAGCCTCTAGAGCAGCCACGACGGGCTCCTCTCCTGCAGCCACTGGAGTAGTCGCAGCAGGCTTCCTTCTGCTGGCTGCCTTTGTAACGGCTGCTGGTGGATCAACTCTCGTCGACGGCTCCACAATATAAACGCGTGAACCCTCAGGCACGTCGCGAGTTGGCTCCTTTGCAAATTCCATCCAGGCGGTGCCTGGAACCACCTTTGCCGCAGGCTGGGCCAGGATGACTCCTCCGGCCTCCGTCGGCCTATCATCGACGGACCTTCCCACTCCAGAAGTGCTGTCGGATCCGCCGCAGATCCCGACAGCCACGAGGTTAATCTGTGACGAAGACGATGAGGGCGTGCCAGTTACCCTCTCAGTAGCTTCCTCCGAGGGCCTTTAGCGGATGATCACACCCCTTGAGTCTTCAGGTCTCATCATCATAATCGGAGGGTGCGGCTTCTGAGCCGGTGATGGTTGTCCCCATTGAACCTTCTTGGTCTCCGCCTGGGAAACCAAGAAGTCCCTCTTGAACTCGTCGAGGCTGAGCCGTATGGCCTTGGTCAACTATGCATACGCGGCGCTCTCCGCCAGAGATGGCGTACCAAGGTGCGCATCTGGAACCTTGCCACAACTCCTCGCAATAGGCCATTCCTCTCCCACTCTCACAAAGAAGAACCGATTTTTCCAGTTCTTCAGAGAATCATGAATGGCCTTGTTTATTTTTATTCCAGTACGGGGACTGAGTGAAATCCACTCCGCCCCCTGGGTCACTTTAAATACGACTTTAACGCCCGACATCCTAAATTTATGGCCAAGCTTCCGGGCAAAAATGCATAAAGTGCAAAGGTACCTTACCGTGTTGGCATGGAGCTGAGCGATGGGTACTCGAAGAGCCGTCACGATCGACTCCAACTCCTCTTGCAAGGGCAGACGGAGGCCGCTCCTCAAATGGGCCTCGTAAACAGTAATGTACCACTCCGGTGGGAAAAAGGCTTTGTCGTCCTCGCCAGGAACCCTCCAGGCCATCTCTTTGGGGATGTTGAACTCGACACACAAAGCCTTGACATCATTCTCTCTCAGAACGGATGAGAAATCTGCCACGGAAGCCATGATCAGGAAAAGCTCTAGGGTTTCTTTGAAGGCACTTAGTTGAGAAATGAGAACGAAGAAGACGACGGTTTGAAGGCGTAATTGATTTCAAAATACGGAGGGGAAACTTAAGCGCCAATCATGCAAAGGACGTCGTCAGTCCTGCCACGTGTCGCTTCCCCACTTTACCCTGCGAAAGGACGGATCTCTGGCACATTAATGACCAGGATATCCTCCCAACCAAAGGGGGACACGTGTCGTACTCTGTCAGGCAAACCGGCTAGTGGCCACGCAAGACGCTCCCAGATTTGGCCGAGACGGTCAACAATTCTGGTATTCCGGAATTGACCAGGACGATCAACAATTCTGGTACTCCGGAATTGACCAAGACGGTCAACAGTTCTGGTCAAACTCTCCCTCACGCCTATCATGCAACTTCATGAGGTCTTCAAAGAAAGAAAAAAAAAAGGCATCCCATCATGAACATACTGGAGGCTAGAAATCTGACCACCAGCATGGGGGCTGGTGATGGGTACACCAGTAAGGGGCTGGCCCAAAGAAAGGTCAACGGGAGCCCAAGAAGGCCAGTCAATATTTTTGACGGCCCAGTGAGAAAACGGACCCAAGAACTGGAAAGCCCAAGACGGTCAACATTGGCGTTGACCGTCTTGGCGGCCAACTTGCTCGCAGACGGTCAACGCAATGTTGACCGCCCTTGCGCAGCTTGATTGGGCCTTTAGAGGCTTTACTACAGTAATGGGCCTATTCAATTCTGGCCCACAGCCCATCAGTTGATCGCTAGCTACTCTCCCTTCGTTCACCACGAAGGCGGCCAATGCGCTGACGGTCAACTCAGACGTTGACCGTCTGCGCCCTACACATTGGGCCCAAATGACGCCTTTCTACAGTAATAGGCCTGCTCCGTTTGGGCCCACCTCTCATCAGACAACCAACCACAACAATCCAAGCGTCATCCACGATCTCCATTTACACCAGAAAGGATACTAACAAGATTGGCGTCCTTCAAAGAAGGAAAGCGCCAGATCTTCCCAATTCCTTGCCAGCTAAGGCACTCCAACGGTAATGCGCTGAGGAGGAAAGAAACCTACTTGGAAAGTTGTTGATCGCCTCACAAGGAAACAATCACAATTAGCATGGCAATCGACATCTGCTCCAAAAAGTAAGCCTGCCAGCAAATCAGGAAGACAATCGCTCCTTCCAAAGAAGGAGGATTGGCCTCTCAGCTACAAAAGAAGCCATTGAATCATTATTCAAGGCATGCCCTCAATGATGCTTTCATTGACGCTTTGATTAAGGCTTTTATCAACGCTTTCATTGACTCACGCTTTCTGGAACACTTCCAACGATCCACGCATTCTGAAAGACGATTGTGTGCTCACAGAAGCTTGCCTTCTCGGCCACCTTCGTTCTCCCAAAAAAAAAAAAACCCTAAGGCAACAAGCGAGTCCTCACGGCTGTTTACTGTCTTCCCACCACCCAGATTCAAGAAGACCCCGCGTCTCTTACATCTGAGTCAAACACTCAAACTCTCTCTCTATTTTCAGTTTCTTCCTTTTGAAAACTGTTTTACTGACTTGAGAGTCGAAGTATTTTCGGTGGAACTACTTTCCGCCGATAACGCTAACCTCTTGTTCGTTTTAGTGGTGTGCAGGATTTGTACTCAATGAACGGAACCGGTCCCAACATCCAGAAGAATCCGAATCTGTTCAAAATCGAATCCAGGTAGGCATCACTATCTAAACAATATTTTTTATAATAGTTGTAAACTATAATAAAACCCCTTAACTCCCAAATGAAGTATGCTCGGCTTATGTCCTTGGTCAATAATATAGAATAGATTTTTAGCTTTTTGTGGTGAAAATAATTAGCCTTTTTATTTTGGTTGGAACTTCTTAAAATTTCTCTGACAGCAATAGATAAGACATTGTCACACTTCACACAATTATGGAGTCCAATGTATGCATGGCAACGAGATATTTTCTAGGGAACATTAAAATTAGTGATTAAGATTATTAAATTTTATCAAGTTTAAAATATTATCCTTCAATAATGAAACTTTGTGGTTTCTTAGGCCATTATCTTTGATGTTCATCCATTTATTTAATTCGATACTATTACAAGATTAAGTCATATAAATAGTCTTGTACTACTTAAATATATGATTGTATATATTTAATTATTATTAGCCTCCAAAATACCAAGAAAATTGTGTCCCATGGTTATCTGTTATTCTTTGTTTTAATTTGGGCCATTATGTTTTAAAGATATAATTGTATATATTTAACTGATATTAGCCCGTAAATATAAAAAAATTGTATGTTGTGGTTGTCTGTTATTATTCATTTCAGTAAGAGACACTATGTTTTACCAAGTCTAATATCCCAATTCATGATAAAATGAAATTGGATCGGATCATATGCAAGTTAGTATCTTCCAATTGACATGCATTTCTTATTTGCAAATACATTTTCTAAGTAATAAGTACATCACCCAAAAGTTCAAACAAACACATCATATAATATGATTCATTTATCCATAAATTTAGTTATCCAAGTTGCAAATGTTCTCTTAATTAACCCACAATGACTAATGAGCTAATATTCGTTGTTTGATAGGTGAGAGAATTAGATTATAAAAAAGTTACTATTTTTTTAAAATTTTACTTATCATATGAAGCTATATTTTTTGGTTTTTTTTATTTTTTCTTAAATTTTATTAGATACCAACAAATCATTAATAAAATTGAATTATGTAAAGTTTCTATTGCCTACCTCTGGGATACATAAAATGCTATATCAAATTTCACAAACTTATAAATTTATTGCCCATCTCATGACAAATAAAATGACAAAGAAATGATACCAATGAAATACCACAACCATAATAAGAAAAAAGCCACATTGCTTGTCCTACAAGAACATGCACATGCTTAATATTGGAGAATTAACTACTTTATTTATTAATTATGTATGCTGCTATCTATCTATTCCTTAATTATAAGGATAATATGACCTTAATTCGCTGACCCTTCCAACCAACAAAGAACGGTGAACATCATAACTCCTTGATACCTGTCAGTGGAGCATAGAGAATAGTAAGTGTTCACAAGGTGTTGAACAACACAGTTTGCTCATAACTAGAGCAAGAATCGTAATCAACCAAAGGCATTGACCTAAAATTGAGAGAACCACCATTCCTCACATCGCTCATTTCAGTAACTGCATCATCACTATTATTTGGAAAAGTTAGTTGTGCTAAATGAGGAACGTGAATTGATCTAATACTTTCTAATGCCATCGCAAGTTCTTTCATTGTCGGCCTTAATTTTCCATTCAAGTTTAAGCATTGTTTTGCAAGGTTAGCTACTACCCAAAGATCTTCTTTCTTACCCTCTTGTAAAAGCTGGCGGTCAAGAATATCAAGCAAGCGAGAATCTTCAATCATAAAAAGGAACTCGTGCACTAAGCTTCTCCATTCGCCAGATTTGGTTGTAGAAATCGGCCTCTTGCTTGTAAGAGCTCGACAAGGGCTACCCCAAAGCTGTAAACGTCACTTTTTTCAGTAAATTGATTGGATTGAAAGTATTTGGGATCAAAGTATCCAAAAGTGCCTTTAACATAAGTAGTCAGGTGTGTCTGATCAATGTTGATGGCCCTTAAAGTCCCAAAATCTGACACTTTAGCCCTATATTTCTCATCTAAAAGTATGTTGGATGACTTGATATCTCGATGATAAATGGATACAGAAGATGAAGAATGCAAGTATGCAAGAGCCCCCGCTGATTCTATAGCAATCTGTAAACGCATACTCCAAGTAAGGTGAAAAACTTCACTTGGGTTGTGGATGTGCTGAGAAAGTGTCCCGTTGGGGATAAACTCATAAACAAATAGAGGAATTTCTGTCTCTAAGCAACAACCGAGTAATTTAACTGCATTCCTGTGATTGATTTGAGAAACGATGACCACCTCATTGATGAACTGCTCTAATTGGTCTTCATCAACTTGCTTGGACTTCTTAATCGCTACAATTCTCCCGTCCATCAGCATTCCTTTGTATACTGTGCCTTGGCCTCCATGACCAAGTACCCTGTTTTCGTTAAAGTCGTCAGTGGCTTTCTCTAGCTCATTAGTGGTGAAAATTCTCGTTCTCTCCACAACACCACCCTCATTAGATGACATTTGCTGCTATAATAACAAACTACCATTGCGCTTGAAATACTTTGCTTTCTGTCTCATCTCCTTTCTTTTCTTCACCACTCGATAGAACCAATAGCAACCAAGAACAATGAATAATGACCCTACACCTCCAGAAGCTCCTGCAATGTTACATTTATCAGCTCACGGCTCACTAGGCTAGTATTAGTAACTGTTATAGCATTGGTGAATGTTTGAAGCACAAGCAAAACTTTAATCTAAAAAGATTGAAAAGCAACATATTGTTAATCATGTTGAGGAAGAGAAGTTGTCCACTCTTGAACAAAGAATCAAGGAATCAAAAAAATCAATCCTTTGTCCTTAATATGATTTCAATTCTAAAAAATTTGAGTAAAAGAAACATTTAACAAAATATGAGAGAATTAATGCATGGAAATTAATGTTTTAAATTATTGAAATAATAAACAGTTGATTTGTATAATATTTTTAATATTTTTAATTATATTTTTATATAAAAATAAATTACCAGATTAATTGTGATAATTTTTTAACTATTTTAAAACTATTTGTGCACAAAATTTGTAGTTGAGATTAAAATTTGGGCTTGAATTATTTTGTTGGCCATATAAAATAATTTCAATCATTAGGCTTATTTTTGAGATAAAATTCTGAGATTATTTGGTGATAAATTTTTAATAAATTGATAAAATTAGATAACATATTGACTATATGAAAAACAAATACACATTTAATATTTGGATATAATAAATTAAAATATTTGGATCAATAGATTGAGTTTAAATATTTGAGCCATTAATTTAAATTTAGTGTAATCACTATATTTAATTGAATTATTTTAATTATAGGCATAACTAATTGAGTGAACCATTATATATTTAAATTAGATAAATTTTAATATATCTGTTGGGTCCCATGTCCCGGCCCATGAGACAGGTCCAGGCCCATAAAGCAAGTAACGGCCCACGAGAAAATCGAGAGCCCACGACGGAAGACCAGCCCAGTCCAACGGGAAATAGGCGCGAAGCCACACCAGTAGGAGCCAACGGAAACCTGCAGCGCATTAAATGCGTCGCCGGGAACAGGCGTGAAAGGCGGAAAGGCTAGCCAATAGAGGCATGGCTGGCGCCACGCCAACGCCACCAGCTGCCGTCTGCAGGCGGCCAACCAATCCTCTCTCAAGGAAAATCGGGCGCGATCGACAGCGCACAGCAGCGTGCCTAGCACAACAGCAGGACAGCCGGCGTGACCGGCGGTCAACGACTGCGACCAGCGGCACGACGACCTAGGCAACGGGCGTTTTGGCGCCCAAGAGCCCAAACAGGGGGAGGCATATAAGGGCCCTCACCCCACAGAGAAAAGGATTCCGATTTCGATTCCAACTCCTACTTCTGGTTCTGCGAGTCTGAAACTTAGAGCAACCTCTAATCTCAAGCTCTCAACCAGCTTCCAAAAAAGCTCCAATCTTCTGAACGGATTGGACAAAATCGCTCTCCTTCTTCTCAACCCGTGAAACGGGAAAGTTAGCCACTCATCGCAGTGCACAAAGGAAGCCAGGCCTTCCACCACCTGCTCACTGCATTTCTCTACATCACCGCATAAGTTTTTCTTACGCATCACAGCATCTCTCCGCGCACCCCTTTAGTGTGCGCATTTCCGTCTATTGCGGGAATTTGCTGACTTGAGCGTCGGAGTGGCCTTGGTGGGAGAAATCCTGCCAGACCCTTCACCTCTTGTTTGTTGTTTGTGTTGTGCAGGTCCAGGTTCTGAGAGACGGAGACCGGACCCTTCTTCCGGAGCCCCAGCGCGCTTAGGAATCCGAAGGCTCCCTAATCCGTACGACAACCTTGGGCCCGGGACGCAACATTGGCGCCGTCTGTGGGAAACTGACAGAAAGCCAAGTGTCTCTTTCCTACCCAGCAGCTGAACCACAAAGTATGGTAAACACCAGAGCACAAGCCAGTGCTCCTGCGGTGGAAACCACCGCCCAAGATGGAGTTCCCCCCACGGGGAACCCAGCAAACGACCAACCGGAGCCGGGCACCCGCCACCTGGCCGCGGAAATAGACGCCCTGAAGGAGATCCTCCTCGCCATATGCGCGAACACCGGGACCGCCGTGCCAGGGGCTGCCCCTCTAGCGGCTCAGGCCTCTACTTCCAAGAGAGAAAGGCGTCGAGAGGCCACTCGCAGGAGGCGAGCTAACCGACTCGACCGCGCCGCGGCCCCTGCCGCACCAAGTGGAGATGGCCAGAACGAGGCGGAAAGCCGCCTCGCCGACGACGACTTGGAGGACAGCCACGAAGGCCGCGACCCCAGAAACTCCCGTGGCAACAGGAGGCCACCAGCCGGAGGCTCCAATGGGGAGCGCGCCTCCCATGCAGAGAGCCGCCACCCCCGACAAGCTCAGACGAACCCCCAGGGGAACACGGAGCTCCGCGCCGTCCTCAATGCGCGGAGGGACTCTACGGATCCTTCGATGGAGGAGAAAGTCAAGGTGTTGTGGGACACCCTGCATAAGGAGAAACCCACACCCTCCTCCGCCGACCTCCGCAGATCGCCCTTCGCCATGGATTTGCGGACGCAGCCGTTGCCGAGCAAGTTCAGAATGCCGGTCCTGGAGGGATATGACGGAAGCAAGGACCCCATGGACCATCTCAATCGCTTCCGCACCCACCTCTCTCTACAAGGGGCAAGCGAGGCCCCCGATGTGTCGAGCTTCCGTCACCCTTAGGGGCGACGCGCTTGTCCGCTCCTTCCACGCCTCCCCGAACTCCATATGCTCGTTTGACGAGCTCGCAGACAGCCTTCCCGAGCGATTCGCCTCCAAAGAGGCGGGAGGAGAGGCAACCATGGCACCTAGTCCGCCTCCGCTGCAGGACGGATGAAAGCCTCGAAGCGGTTCTGGACTGTTTCATCAAGCACGGCGGATCCCGCACCTCTCCGACAGGTGAAGCTTAACGCCTCGTCGCCACTCGCGACGGGGACTTCTTCAAGCACTGCCGCACCCCGGCCTCCGACCTTCCGGGGGAGGCTGAGGCCATTGCACGGGCATACATCACGGCTGAAGAGGCCAATGAGGCGAAGCGCCCCGAGCGGGCGGATCGGCCCCTGGAAACCTCAAGAGCTTCTGGTGGGAGAAAGAGGGGCGGCGGCCCGCCGCTTCACGGAGCGCCCGCAAAGAGCTGAGCCCGGCCACGGGCCTAAGAAGGATTACAGCAGAGTCTCTTGACCCCGGCTGAATGATAGCCGCACGAACATCCTGATGCAAATCCAGGATGAAAAGTTATTCAAATGGCCAAAAGCGCCCAAGGGTCCTGCAGCGGCGGCTGAGCCACAATCTTGCCCGCCAAGACACCACCGCTATCGGGACATTCGATCGAGAACCGCCGCACTCGCAGCAGGAGATTGAAGATCTCGATCCGGCGAGGACACGGGCGATTCGTGAAAGGCTCGGGCAAGAACCCGCTCCCTCCGACGGAGAACCAACGAGCCCGCACGGCGGCCGGCATAGTCCACATGATCTCCTCCACCGACGCCGCAAACGAGGCGCGGATCACGGGAGATAGCTTCCCAGAGTGCGGGCGAAGTTGGGGTTAGAAATGATGTCATTAGCTTTAGCAAATAAGACATGGCACATGTAACCTCCCCATACTCGACCCCCTTGTTGTATCGGCCCTCGTTTCACCGGGTGGTGATGACTACCAACCTAAACGAGTCTTCATTGATAATGGAAGCTCACAAAATTCTTTGTATCTTACCGCGTTCACCAAATGGGACTAAAACGAGCCAAATGAAGGCAAAGAACGGACCATTATACGGCTTGGACAACGAGCTGTTCCAGTTGTAAGGGATTATACGACCGAAGTCACGATGGGGACCCACCCGCGCTCCATGACGCGCGAGTTGGCGTTCCTCGTCGTCGACCTTCCGTCTGTCTACAATGCCATACTCGGCAGACCATTCCTGACGGCCTTCGAAGCCGTCACGTCCATCCCGCACCTGAAGGTGAAATTTCCTACCCCTTGGGGAGTGGGAGAAGTTCTCGGAGACCAAGAAATGGGGCGGACGTGCTACTTGTCCCAAATCAGTCCTATGACGCCATGCGGATCAAGTGAAGACCTGGACCTCCGCGACGAGACGTTGCTCCAACAGGCCCAATCAGGGGAGGAAACTGAGGCGATTCCACTCGATCCCTCCGATCCAGAACGGTGCGTCAGCATAGGGAAATCCCTTCAACCCGCAAATCGCGACAGAGTAATTACCTTCCTACGGACCAACTCCAATGTGTTTGCATGAGGCTCACGACATGCCCGGATATCGGCCAAGTCATAGTCCACTGGTAGGCCTTGACGCGAGCCGAAAACCCGTCCGGCAGAAGCGGAGGAACCACTCCGTCGAGAAGTTGGTCGCCATCAGGGAAGAAGTGAAGAGGCTCCTGGACGCCGGATTCATCAGAGAAGTCCAGTACCCGGAGTGGCTATCCAACGTCGTCCTAGTGAAAAAGAGCAGCGGCAAGTGGCGGATGTGCGTCGACTTCACGGACGTGAATAAGGCCTGCCCCAAAGATAGCTTTCCGCTCCCAAGGATTGACCAGCTCGTGGACTCCACGTCCGGGCACGAACTGTTGAGCTTCATGGACGCGTACTCGGGATACAACCAGATCCGGATGGACCCAGAGGACGAGGAGCACACCTCGTTCATGACAGACCAAGGGACATATTGCTACAAAATGATGCCCTTTGGTCTCAAGAATGCAGGCGCAACGTACCAGCGCCTCGTAAACAAGATGTTTGCAGCTCAAATCGGGCGGAATGTGGAAGTGTACGTCGACGATATGCTCGTAAAAAGCAAGGCCGCGAACCACCACGTCAACGACCTCGACGAGACCTTCCAAATCTTCTCGACAAAGACGGATGAAGCTCAACCCGCCAAATGCGCGGCTCGTTGGTGACCTCGGAAAATTCTTAGGCTTCATTGTATCCCAGCGTGGAATAGAAGCCAATCCAGAGAAGATCAGGGCAATACTCGATTTGAACCCTCCGCGTACAATAAAGGAAGTCCAGAAGCTGACAGGGCGGATAGCCGCCCTCTCACGATTCCTGGCCAAGTCAGCCGAGAAATATTTGCCTTTCTTCAAGGCGCTAAGGGGCACCAAATCGCACGGATTCAAGTGGAGTGAAGAATGCGACGAGGCGTTCAGGGAACTGAAGACCTATCTCTCCAGCGCGCCACTGCTGAGCTCGCCGCGCGAAGGAGAAGATCTCTACCTTTACCTGGCAACGTCAGCTTCCGCCCTCAGCTCCGTGTTAGTGACGGAACATGAAGGCAAGCAGCAGCCGGTGTACTACGTGAGTCGGGTGCTGACGGACGTAGAGGCCCGTTATCCACACGCTGAAAAGATGGCGCTCGCGCTTGTCTATGCAGCGCGGAAGCTGCGACCCTACTTCCAGTCACACCGGATCATCGTGCTAACAGACCAGCCCTTGAAGACGATTTTGCAGAAGCCAGAGACGTCCGGCCGGCTGGTCAAGTGGGCTGTCGAGCTCGGGGAGTTCGACCTGGAGTTCCGGCCGCGACCGGCCGTGAAAGGACAGGCTCTGGCGGACTTCATAGTCGAAGCGGCAACGCCAGAGCAAGCAGAGGATAGCAATCCGGAGAAGATGACGGACGGCGACCTCGCCGTATGGACTCTCAACGTGGATGGATCGTCTACCCAGGCAGGCAGCGGAGCTGGTGTCGTGCTAAGGACGCCCGAAGGCATGGAGATCGCATACTCCGTTACCCTGGCCTTCCCGGCCACGAACAACATTGCAGAGTATGAAGCCCTCCTTGCGGGCCTGCGGCTGGCGAGGGAGTGTTCCGCGCGGTCGCTGGTCGTGCGTAGTGACTCTGAGCTCGTGGTCAATCAGGTGAAAGGGAACTTCGAGGCCACGAACCCACAACTGGTGGGGTATCTGGCGAAAGTAAGGACCCTGATCCCTGAGTTCTGTCGATTCGAGATCGAGCATATCCCAAGATCGGATAATGAACGTGCTGATCGGCTGGCCCGGGACGCGGCAGCCAGAACCGCGGTGCAGTACGCGAGGGAGCCCAGGGAAGTCCTGAACGCACCTAGCATCGACGCCGAGGACAAAGAAGTATTGCAGATCGACACAGGGGATAACTGGATGACGCCATACATGCGGTTCCTAGCTGAGGGAACCTTACCAGAAGACGCCAACGATGCCAAGCGGGTCAAGAAAACGGCAGGATGGTACACGATTCTGAATGGAAGGCTGTACAGGCGGGGATACTCAGCTCCCCTCCTGAAATGTCTTACTCCAGAGGAGGCCGACTACGCGTTGGCGGAAGTATACTTGGGGCTGTGCGGATCGCACATTGGCGGGAAGAACTTAGCATTCAATGTCATGCGGCAGGCTTCTCTTGCCCACCATGAAGCGAGACGCTATGGAGCTCGTCCCACAAGTGTGAAAGTTGCAGTCCACAAGAACATGACACACCGGCCCGCACACCGAGCCGCACTATCTCCGATCCCCATGGCCGTTCGCGCAATCGGGGCTCGACATACTTGGTCCACTTCCAATGGCTGCCGGACAAAGGAAATTTCTCATCGTCGGTATCGACTATTTTACAAAGTGGGTGGAAGCTGCCCCTCTCGCTAAGATCACTGAGCATAATGCGACGGAGTTCCTCCGTCAAGGCATCGTTTGCCGCTTTGGGATCCCTGAGGTTGTGGTGACTGACAACGGGACCCAATTCACCGGAAAACGCTTTACAAAGTACTGTCGTGACCTCCGCATCAAGCTGGTACACACGTCCGTGGCGCACCCTCAGGCCAACGGGCAGGTCGAAGTCACCAACCGCACGTTGCTGCATGGGATAAAGACCAGATTGGAAGACGCAGGGGGCTCCTGGGTTGAGGAGCTACCATCAGTGCTTTGGTCGTACCGGACAACTGCGAGGAAATCAACAAGGGAGACGCCTTTCAACCTTTGCTTCGGAGTTGAGGCAGTGGTTCCCGTCGAAGTGGGAATGCCAAGCCTGCGGGTCGAACACTTCGACCCAGCCACCAACGCGCAGAAGCTTCGGGAAAGTCTAGACTTGCTCTCAGAAGTTCGGGACGCCGCGCAGCTCCGAACCGCCGCCTACCAGCAGCGGGTCGCACGGTACTACAACAAGCGAGTGAAAGCACGCCCGCTAGAAGTTGGAGATCTGGTCCTCCGGAGCGTAGAGGCAGCGGGAAAGACCGCAAACAGGAACAAACTCTCCCCGGGATGGGAGGGGCCGTTCTTTGTCTCCGCAATCCTCCGGAGCGGAGCGTACAAGCTGTGCGCCCAGAACGGCAAACTGGTCCCACGGACCTGGAACGCCGCCAACTTAAGGAAATATTATCGATGATGCAACGACGACCCAGGTAAGTCGCACACGCATGCATCATAACGAGTGCTTGAGCATGATTTTTGCCTTTTAGCTAACATTATCACTCTTATTGTCATATTGCATATTCATCCGTGTGAATTGATGGCATGTATTGCATATCTAAATCAAACGACCTAGACTGCCCCTAAGTCGGGAGGACGAGCGTCCGTCCGTAAAATCAGTCCTTAGCTCAGCGCCAGGCAGTCCAGAGCAGACCGTCTCAGGACTCCGTCCTCACGCCAGGCGGCCTGGGGACGGCCTTACTCATCATGGCCCCGCGCCAGAAGGCCCTAGCGGCCACCCGGAATCTAAGCCCCGCGCTAGTCAGCCCGGAGGCGTCCAGCCGTAGGCTGAGACACGGGATCCAGGCGATCCATCACAGAGGCTATACGCCAACGACCCATGCGGTCAAAGCAAAAGGCCTGGGGGCTCCTTGGGACCCCACTCTATGGCCAACAAAACCTTAGGGGGCAAAGAATCGCAGGCGTGCGGCGACCTTCTTCAACAGAAGAGAGCACCCTCAGTCTACAATGGTCGTGGGCTAGGACTTCAACTTGGTGATTATAACGCTTTGAGCAGGAGCGACACACCTCCCGCAATTGTACGCGACCGAGTCCTAGACCCAGGAGTCCGGTTACCGCGGCCTGACCGCTGCGCTAGCCCTCGTGGAGGCTCCAGGGGCTTGGCGACGACATCCGCTTTACCGGATCGAGCTCCCCAAACGCGTGAGTTGTGACGACATCCTCTTACGAAGGACGAGCACCACGCAAGAAGGCGCCTGTATAGGGCCTTAACCAAAACGGATCCAAAGAGCCCAATACTCAAACACGAAGCATGGTCCAACAAGTAAAAGCAAAGCGAAAGGCGAGCAACACTGTATGATGAGGAAAGCATGGACACGAAGTGTAAACAAAAGCTTCTCATTTATACCAGCGACAAACATTGTGCAAGCGACAAACATTGTGCAAGCGACAGACATTGTACAAACGACAGACATGATACAAACCGCAGATATGGTGCAACTGCACAAGTCAATCTCAAAACTTAACGGCGGCAAAAGCTAATCAGCAAGACTCGACGGACCCGCTTCCTTAGGGAACGTCTTCAGGCGCGACGCTTCTCCTACCCCGGCGTTTCCTGGATGGAGGACGCCGGCTTGGACGTGAGGAGCCGCCAGAGAGACGATCCTGCGGCACAAGCGAATACCGTCCCAAAAACGAGTGTCCATCGCCGACCGCCACTCGAAAAGAGAATCTTTGACCAACCGCGTCTACGACCAATCCGGTGATCCTTCCCTCCGCAGCAGAAAGAAGGCCCTCCAACTGTGCAACTCTCCGCCGCAGCTGCCCAACCTCCTCGGTAAGGGATGCGATCTGAGCCAGACTGCCGCGGTCGAGATGATGCCCGTCGACGATGGTCCGCTCAAGGCTTCCGCGAAAAGAGTCAGCACGCACCTCGAGGGGGACCGTATCGTCAGGAGCCTGCGCGGAGGGAAAAGTTAGAGGCGTGACCAAAATGAACAACGAAGGAAGAAGTCCAGAAGGAAACAACCATACCAGAAGATGTTCAGCGCACAAGAAGCGTGCGAAGGCCGCCGAAGAGCCTCTCTCTGGGGCTCAACTTCCTCAACTACACGGGGAGGGCTGGCTGGAAGGCTGGCCGCCGAAGGAGCGCTCGCAGGCTCCTGCCGCGAGGACGTCCCGGCCGCCCCTTCGCTAGTCTGAACCACATCAGCCGCAGGAGCGTCGCCGACCACTGAGCATGCGACCCGCGCAAGCTCATCCAAAGAAGCCACTCCCTGGGGCTCGGTCTCCTCGACTGCATGAGGAGGGCTGACTGGAAGGCTAGCAGCCGCAGGAACACTCGGGGGCTCCTGCCACGAGGGCGACCCGGCTTCCCCTTCGTCGGCCTGTTCCGGAATAGCAGCGGGAGCGGTCCCAGCCCCTGAAGGAGCAGCCAGAACTTCAGGAGGCCCATATACTGAAATGGGCTCAACAAGAATAGCAGGCAACCTCGCAAAGCACTGAGCCTCTGGTGCCCGCTCAGACGCAGTAGCAAATGGACTCTCTAGGCTCTCAAGTACGACAACATCCCTCGACACCTCAGCGACTTCGCAAGTGGGCGGATCCCCAGCAGGTAGAGACTCGACCTCGCAGACTTCGCAAGCGGCTAGAGCCGCGGTCGAAGTCGACGAGGGTGCGGCAGTTTCCCTCTGGCGGCGAGCCCTGGACGATCTCTTCGGAGCCGGTTTTGCCGCAGTAGAAGGACCGGCGACTCGTCTCCTTGACCTCCTCTGGGAAGTCGCCTCAGCTTCCCGCAACCGTTTAAGGGCTGCAGCGTCCTCGTCACTACTTGAGGAACGCAGTAGAGAGCAGCTCTCCTCCTCAGTCCCGACTGGCGGCCGCGAAGCTCCTGAGTCCTCGGGACCTCCCTTGCCTGGCCCTGCCACCGCCCAGCCAGCAGGGGGTCCCCATCTGGCGATCTCGAGCATCACGAAGGTAAGATAGTGGCCCCGAATTTTGATGTTCTGTTCCTCAGCATGAATGGTGGAGATCAGCTTCGAGGCCTCGGTAATGTCCTCCTCGGTGGGTTTGTCGCGGAAGAACTCTGAGATCGGGCCCCACACCCTTGGAAGCTCATGTTCGAAAGGTTCTTCCAGAAAGAAGAAACGCTCTTTCCATCCCTTCACGGAGTCGGGGTTGGTGCCGCTCAAGTCGAACCCCGACCTAGGGGTGAGAGATATCCAGTCCTCTGACTCCGAGGCCCGAAAAACTACCCTAGCTGCCTTCGCGTCGAAGCTACACTCGTGCATGATAGCAAAGACACACAGAGAAACCAGATAGCGCAAGGCATTGGGGTGAAGCCTTGCCAAGGAAACGCCCAGCGCGTCAACTATCACGTACAGCAAACAGTGTACTGAAACACGGAGCCCCCCTTTAAATGATACTCGTAAACTGTGAAGAAACCGTCTGGAGGGGCGTGGGCTCTATCCTGAGGACCAGGAACACGAGAGATCAGCTCGCTGGGAATCGCGTAATCCACCCTAAGAGAGGCTATGTACGCCTCAGTCAGGATCGACTTGGTGTTGCGAACACCATGGCGCACCGCTCTGGAGAACTGAGAAGAGGAAGAAGTTCCTGCTGTCGAAGCCATTGGTATCTCAACAATCGCAAGTGTAAACCAGGAAGGAGAAATCAGAAGAAGGAGTGAGGGAGACCCACGTTTGGTTTAAATAGGCAACGCCAAACCAGGAGGCGGGAAACTGAAACGCCACCGCCTCAGGAGATGTAAACACGTGGTGGCATTTGGGCGCACCACAGACCCTCAATCGATGGCAATGATGGCTAGGCGCCAGGCTAACGGACGCAACCCTTCAGCAGCCAGGGTAGGGGACACGCTGGCGTCGCCGCATTAAATGCGGGATTACGACGGCAGAGCCGCCGACGACGTGCATGGTAAAAAAGAAAATTGAAGGAAAAAGAGAAATCGTCACGAAACGAGAAACTCAGTAGACGAGACAGTGAGACAATGCAAAAAGCCAATTCTCATTACGGCAAAACAATTCTGTTACAACGGCAAGAAAAGAAAAGAATACAACGGAAGCAAAATGGTCAGGCGATTCGGTGATCAGTAGAGGAACTTTGAACGGGATAATCCACCAATTGGTCGCGGGTCCTGGCGGACGAGTTACGAGGATCTATGACGCCTACACGGAAGCCTGGGTCCTTCAGTAAAGCAAGCCTCTTGCAAAGTCTAACGGCGTCGAAATATCTCTGATCCAGGTCCGGTCTCATATCCTCCAGACGGAACATCGTCCTCATCTCCGTCCGCAGCGCGGCGACTTCGGTCCGGTAGCGCTGCCCAAGTTGCTCCATCTCTTCCTCCAGCGCCAATATGCGGCCCTGTGCCGCCACGTTGGCGTTCGCCAGCCGTATGGCTCTGGCCTCAGACTCAGCCAGAGCGCCCTCCAAGTGTGCGGACGCGGCTCTCAACCACTCCCTTTCGATCGCCGCAGCGCCCCGACGCGGCGGGACACCCTCAAAGCCCGGAGGAACCCCCCGACTCCGAGAAGGGCCGGCAACCGTGGCTTCAGAGCGAGCCCCCCTGAGGCGTGGGCCCCAGAAGACACGGGAGCGTTAGAGCCGAACTCGGACTCGTGAGAGGAGGGCTCCGAGTCGCTAGAGGAGTCCCCCATCGATTTCGCAATGGAAAAATACGCCGGGAAAGATTGAACCGCCAGTGAATGCACAAGTGCAGAAATGTACCAGATTTCGGGAGAAAGTGGTGCACTAAATAGGCAAATCTTCTGGAAGAGCGCCAAACCCAAAGGGCGAAAAGTATTTAAGGAGGGGCCAATGGGAATCCTCCACGTGGGAGGCCCCTGAAAACTCGCGCGTTTTCAAAGGCGAAACGACGTCTCCTGACCACGCAGAGAGTAACTGCGCCTGCAGCCCAGGGGACGCGACAGTTGAAAAGAACCCCGCAGGCACCCAAGGGATGACACGTGGATCCTTAGGGAAAAACGTCCGGGAGCGGGAAAATGCATTCACGAAGGCAAAGACAAAAATTGAAGACAAAAAGGACTACTTCTGTTATTAATCAATGCTTTCTTACAAAGTACAAGATCTACAACCATGAAGTTGCGAGAAAGGTGAAAGAAGGCTGCAGGACGAAGCCTGGTATGCTCCCGTACCTCGCCCCAGGAGAGCCCGGCAAACGGAGGCTGAAACAGTTGAAGTTTCGCCCCGTGAATCAGGCGAAGCAAGGCAGCCCGGTGGAAGTCTCCGGATTGAGCCTGCCGTGCCAGAAGCACCGGGCTGCATTCCTAAGAAAGTCCAATGTCGAGCCCGACTTCCACAGAGGGCTACCTACCACGTAGCCCTTCCGGTATTGGCGCCCCCAGCGTGGCCCGCGGAGTGGACACCAGCGAAGCCCGACGCCTAACAGGCGAAGGGAGCCGCGGGAAGTCAAAGAATCCGCTGAGCCCGGGTGAGCCACCACCCAGAAGGAGCCACACGACGACAGCGGAATGGCCGAGCCATTCTCGTTAGCAAAGAAGGCAAGCCATGAGGCTTGGATTGCGACGGTCTTCATCAAGAGCTCCGAGCATGCGGCTGATCCACCCAACTCCCTCTCGAGGACCCGCCAAGGGAGGGCAAAGCCAGGATCCTCTCATCGTCTCCACCAATGGCTGCTAAGGCACGAGCTCAACTAGCTCGGGCGCCCAGCTATTTATAGGCGAAGTACGGGCTGCCCTCTCACCCGGCGCAACACGGCATCCAGCAAACGTCTTTCAGGCGATAGCAGCGACCACCGGTCAGACGCAACCCAAGGCGCGCAAATCTCGCCGGGCGAGGTGACGGGTCGCAGCGAAGACAGAAAAGCCCGCCAGCCCCGGGAAAGCGCGAATCGGGAAGACGACAAAAGTGGCGCGGCACGAGGAAGGCTACGAGGCCGTGGGAATGGGCCCAATGGACATGCCAGGCCCGACCACTGGCCAGCCCAGGCATGGGGGGCTAGTGTTGGGTCCCATGTCCCGGCCCATGAGACAGGTCCAGGCCCATAAAGCAAGTAACGGCCCACGAGAAAATCGGAAGCCCACGACGGAAGACCAGCCCAGTCCAACGGGAAATAGGTGCGAAGCCACACCAGCAGGAGCCAACGGAAACCTGCAGCGCATTAAATGCGTCGCCGGGAACAGGCGTGAAAGGCGGAAAGGCTAGCCAATAGAGGCATGGCTGGCGCCACGCCAACGCCACCAGCTGCCGTCTGTAGGCGGCCAACCAATCCTCTCTCAAGGAAAATCGGGCGCGATCGACAATAAGACAAAGAGCGTACCCTAGCACGACAATGGGACAGGTGGCGTGACCGTGGCCAACGATCGCAACCTGGCTGACGACGACCCAGCAACCCAAGGCGTTTGGCGCCCAAGAGCCCAAACAGGGGGAGGCATATAAGGGCCCTCACCCCACAGAGAAAAGGATTCCGATTTCGGTTCTGCGAGTCTGAAACTTAGAGCAACCTCTAATCTCAAGCTCTCAACCAGCTTCCAAAAAAGCTCCAATCCTCTGAACGGATTGGACAAAATCGCTCTCCTTCTTCTCAACCCGTGAAACGGGAAAGTTAGCCACTCATCGCAGTGCACAAAGGAAGCCAGGCCTTCCACCACCTGCTCACTGCATTTCTCTACATCACCGCATAAGCTTTTCTTACGCATCACAGCATCTCTCCGCGCACCCTTTAGTGTGCGTATTTCCGTCCTATTGCGGAATTTCTTGACTTGAGCGGGCTCGGAGTGGCCTTAGTGGGAGAAATCCGCCAGACCATTCACCTCTTGTTTGTTGTTTGTGTTGTGCAGGCCAGGAGTTCGGAGACAGAGACAGGACCTTCTTCCTGGGGCCCTGTGCTTAGGACCCGGGCGCTCCCTAATCCGTATGACAACCTTGGGCCCGGGACGCAACAATATCAAAATTTATTAATTGAAAATATGATAATAAATAAATAGATAATAAAATAAAAAATAGTTTATAATATAATATAATGTATCAAATATAATAATAATAATAATAACAACATTGAGGAAAGAAAGAGAAACGAAAGAAGGAAAGAGAAGACAGAAAGAAAGGGGGAAAGAAGAAGAATGAGAGAGAGAGAGAGAGAGGTGCGGCGACCGTTCGGCGAAGGAGGAAGAAAGGCAACGCGCAAAAATGGAAACGAAGTAATTCTAAGATGTGGCTTCCCTCCTTTATTTAAAGTATGGGATAGGGAAAGGAGAAAGGAAAAGGTGGAAGAACGAAGAGGGAGAGCGAAGGGTAAACTGCCGTCATCGCCATCACCAGAGGAAATGTATGAAATTGAGGCAAGTAAATCCTTCCCTTCTCATTGTTGATATTGATTATTTGCTTTCATTTCGTGATTTTGTGTCAATCGATTGAAATTTGTGGTGAAGTGGGAAATTAGGGAAACAGAGCCACGGCTTGTGTAATGTGAATTTTTAGGGTTTCTCTGAGTAATGGTGGGTGAAATGCTGTCAGTTAATAATACAAATCCTTGTTTTTTTGTGTGAAGAAGCAATTTGAAATTTTCTAATTCTTCGTATGAGAATGGAAAGTAGGTGCAAAAACAGAGTTCATGCTCTGTTTGTGATTCGAGCGATTACAGTACGAGGAGATGGTGAGAAAATTGATTTACAATCTGTTGCGTAAATGTGTAGCAAGGAAGCTTCGGTGCTAATCGAGGAAGAATGGCGGTATGTGCTAAGTTTGGGTATAATTTCCTGGAAGCCGATGGCTGCAGATTGCCTGCATCTAATTTTGTATATACGTATGAGTATATATATTTATATATATGAGTATACTGCGGGGTATATGGGTATACATATATGTATTACAATGTGTAGTAACGTGTGTATATATTTGTGTGTATAAGTTTATATATTACATGCATGAATTGGGAGTTGTTGATTTGCTGCAATATGTGTAAGAATATAGATATACATCCAGCAGGCATGTGTATGTGTATATATATATATACCTATGTGTGTGCGCTCGTGTGTATTTATATGAGTTGGATATGTGTATTGGTTAGTCGAAAATAGATCCATATATATTGAAATTATAAGTTGATTGAGGAAGAAATTAGTAGTAATTTTTATTTCAATTGAACCTTTGTGGAATTAGTTTGAATAATTAGATAAGATAAATAATCAAGCTATTTGTTCAGTTGTAATGAAATGGAATATATTTTATAGCCTTAAAAGTAAGATTTGGTACACCGAGAGAGTCAGTGAGGATCAGATAAGATATTAAACGGATCGATCGAACATTCAGGGCTTTTCTTGGAATTTTTTTCAATTCCCCGTGATAAATCGTTGTTTACAATTGGCGTAATTCGCAGATATTCCACACTATACGTATTATTTTATTGATGTCGGGTTGTGGGTTGTCGATTTAAAATTCATTAAAATTCATTCGGTCCCGCCTCCACGCGCCGGCCCGCCCAAAGGCCGCCCGCTTGATGCATGCTGTGGTGCCTCGAGCCTAAAAACCAGAATGGGGGCCGCTTGATGCATGCTCGCTGGCCGCTCGAGCGAAATCCTGTAATGGGGCCGCTCGCTGCGTGCTCGATCTCGGCTGAAGCGCCGCAGGTTTCCCACGAAACCCTACGGCCGCTCACAAGGCCGAGCCCCGGCCGCTCGGCGGCCCAACGGGCATTTTTGAACGCGATTTTTGGCTCCTCTATAAATATTGGCTTATGATTTTGAAACCCTAAGGACGCCATAAACATTCTTGAGAGATTATTTTGAGCCCCCATTTGAGAAGAAAGCCTTCATGCTTCAATCAACTTAGCTTCTCTTGAGAAAACCCAAAGACATATCTTTGTGCTCCATGTTCTAAAGAGGTTTCTCACCATTTTTCTTCTTCTTTTTCTATTCAAATTTCCATCCTTCTACCTGCGTTGGAAACATTGGTTCGTGAAGAAGGAGATCCGTTCGTGATTGGCAATTCAAGTGGCACGAGAGGGAAGAGTGGCTTGAAGACCGGAAGGTGTCGGTTCCGTTGCTGCGAAGGCAAATCCAAGGAGTTCCTTGGTAGGGATCACGTGTCGGGAGTAAGTCGGCTAGGTTAGCGCGCGTCGTTACCACCCGGCCGTAAGTTGATTTTCATAGTGCATTGCTTCCCGGCCGTTGAAGCCGGAGTGTTTTTCTCGATACCGTGGGTATCGAAGTTTTCACTTCGTCACCAAAAATCGGATCTTTATTCTTGCTGTTCTTTATTATATACATATTGTGCATGCTTATAGTTGCTTATACATCTAGAGTTAAATATCCCTTACGTGTATCGGATATTTAATTTAATTAATTTATTTTATTGCTTCCGCTATACTTGTAACGGGGTCGAAACACGTGAGCACCGAAACGTGCTTTTTCATAAATTATTCTTTGCATTGGCTTTGTCCGTTTTTATATGTTTTATTAATATTTTATAAATAAGTAAATGAGAGCGTGAATATTCTATAGAACTGGGTAAATGGGTGTCCGTAAAATCTTAGAATGCTATATACATTTTTAATACTTATTCCATTTTTTAGGTTAAGGTCGTTGATATTGATGATGTATACTTATAATTTAGTGATTATCGTAGAAAATAAAATTAAAAATATCGTTAGTGGGGGTATCATAAATAGTATGAGTATACTACGATACAGCCTCTAGAAGGACTTTAAAGATAATAATTATATTATAGATATCAGATAATATCGTGATATTTACCCAATCGTTGGAAGCGTAAATATGTGACATTTGGTTCATTATGACAGAATTAGGTTCACATAAATTATTATTATCTTGTATAGTGAAGATTATTATCATTATTTTGTACAATGGTAACCTTACATTAAGTTGATCGGATTTGATAGAATCTGTATTGTATTCCTGATATCTAATTGCTTATTTGACTTTTAGATAATGGATACGACATGTTATTAAGTCTCGAATAGTAATTTGTATATCGCATATTATTATTAATTTTATACATATAATATTATAATCTAATACACCTATTTGTATTCTTGTATTGTTAATTATGTTTACCTAATGGGTGTTCGGCTCACCTTGTATTTTTTTGACTCCAGATTAACGAGATATTGTAGGTATTAGTCAGAATTTGTGGGACTATCGTTGAGTGCTAGGTAGAGACAATCTGGAGTTTATGGTTTATGAGTAAAATTGAAAAATATTTCTTTTAATTTGAGTAATTTATGATTATTAATGTTATATTGGTTGATGCATTTATTATGATCATTTATGGTATGAAGATTTTTAGTGAATTGACAATTTTTAGTTTATTTATGTTGATGTATAGTTGAATTAATGATGAATAATTAATGATTTTAGTGATTTAAGATGTATTTGCATGAACGATCTGGGTCGCGTTTAGGACTCAAATCCAGGATGCCACAATTTTTTTATTTTTTCTTGATCTATAAAGCATCTACATACCATGGAAAATGGTGCATGTTATACATGTACTTGCATAGAGCCATTCTACTTTCAAAACTTTAGATTCTTAGGTGAGTATCCAAACATAAGTTGCATTGAATGGGCTACGTCCAAGTAAAGGTTTGCAGGTTTGCATTTTTCCAACTTAATAGCATTAAGATGTTAATGGTTTCCAATATCACGGGAAGAAGTCATTCATTCCAATATCCAAAGGTTACCATAGGAGAAGACCCAAGCATATACTTAAATTGTGCTATTCAGTAGTAAATTTGCATAACAAACTCGTAATACTTATCGAGAATCGGCGCGAGTGTTATCCATGAGTTTTTATGGCAATAATAACCACTATGATTTTCCGTGTCCCAAATGCAGTCCTGTGGCTTGCACTTCTCACAACCTTTGACAACTGAAAGAACATGCAACGAAAATACATGATATAGAGATGGACGTGAAATAAAATTCTAAGTTAAAGAATCAGAATTTAACAAATATTTGAATTCATTACTTTTAAATCCATTAGGAAGATAAGGATTTCCTTCATAAGAATCACTGCACCCACACCTTGTAAGGTCTTCCGTATCCTGAGGAGCCAAATTCCAATCCATTTCTCCATCTATGTAGGATAAGTCAAGCAAAGTAGAATAATAGAACCCGTTGGAAGGTGAGGACTGGATTGACCAATTTTTAATCATCCATTCCAAATTTGTTGAAAATGAGCTTCCACTTGAAATCCTTTCAACGTATTCTTGCTTTTTGTCTTGGCCTTACCATGCAGTAAATGTATCTGCCATCAAGGCAGCAGCCATGCATGTATAAGAATTGGGTATCGCTTCGTCATCGAAACCAATCTGATAAAAATCAAGAGAGTACTCAATCGGAATTGGGGTTTGACAACAGCTAACACCATAGCAATAATTTTGAACAATGCTATAATTTTTTGGGCAAATTGAAGCACATCCAGCCAAAATTTTATTTCTTCGATTCATCATAACAACGCCACCTGCACAACCCTTTACCATAAAAACATTGTAATCTCTTGAAAAGCGATAAGGGCTTCCACCTAAGTCGACACTAGTATTTCTTTGTGTTGAACTCGAATTGCCTACTACTCCACCGGTACATATATTCAGAGGTGAAGTGCCCACAGTCAGCATCTGATAATTGAATAGCCCTGATTTTAGTGTTATCTCCATCACCTCTAGGTTAAGCCTACGTAAGAAAGGTTTTGGTGGACTGAAATATTTATGGCAAACAATCTCATACCATGAATCATAGTAGCAATTAGCACCAATGCCAAATGGATAGGGAATGCTGACATTTCCACACTTTTCTTCACAACCAAGTAGTGCCATTGATGTCGAACTGTTGCTCCTGCCGTAGACACTGCAAGCCACATTGTAACTAAAATGAGCTTGAACGATAATTGACGAGTCATTATTTTCTTGAAAATACTTTAACAGAAAGGATATTTTTATAGTTAGATTTCAATATAAGCTCTCCTAGAACTAAGAATACATATAAATATGATGGCAACAACCCTTGAGCCTACTATAGGAGCAAAGACTAATAAGTCTTCCCTTGAACTTTTTACAGTCTTCCCTTGTATTTTTAGAAGTCTCCCCTTATACTTTTCAAGGTTCCCTCTCCCCATCTTCTTTTCTTAAACTAAATATAGAATATTGTTAATGTCCTACAAAGATTCTTCTATCAAGTAAAAAGAAAGCTGTAATCTTATAAGTTGATTGAAATTAAAAATTTTCCTAATCAAATAAAATAAATAAACAAGAATTATTTTTATTTGTTATATGGCATGATACTTTGTGTATCAATTAGAAAGAAATGTAAGAACGAGTTAAATTTTTCTAACTATCCAAAATAAATATATTGAATTTTAATTTTGTTAAATATTGGTTGTAATAAATGTAATATGATTTTTATTTGAAATATGGCATGATGCTTTGTGTACCAATTAGAAAGAAAGGTGAGAACGAGTTAAATTTTCCTAACTACCCAAAATAAATATATTGATTTTTAATTTTGTTAAATATTGGTTGTCATAAATGCAATGGTTGAGTCTCTACTTAACTACTCGTGACCCAAATCAGATTAGAAGAAGGCTTTTTATTCAATTATTTTTTGAAATTTATTATTTTTTGGGTGAGTGTTAAGGTAAAGAAAATTAATAAATTGATAATTTGTATAAATAAAGTAGAAAGTTATATATACGACAAGTGACCTGATCAAATTTTGGACACAATTTTTGCTAGGGACGATCAAATTTCAATATTTTTTTATTGCAACCTGAAATTAATTATCAAAAATAGTTAATTTGGATGAATAATTCCCACTATGAAGATTAATATAGTTTTATAAATAATTGAAAAAAATTATTTTTGATAAAATTAAATAATATATTTAGAAAAATAAAAAAAATTAAAATATGTGATAAGTTAACGGGAAACTAAACTTGACCAATAGTAATCCAAAATATAAGAAAGAAGAAGACATTACCTCATTAAAAGTCTTCTTCGAAACCCCACAACAACACCTGCCCATTTTTTTTCTTTCTATGAATTTGAACCATGAAAACTACTTTCATATTATAAAGCAATGAATCCGTGCATATCTGATAATCTTCAAATTGTATTTCATGAGAGTTGTATAATAATATTACGTCATACCGTCAGCAAAGACAAAAACATTGAAGAATTGTGAAAAAAGCTTATTGAAAGTGTTAGAGAAAATTTTAAACAAAAATCAACAAGAAAAATCTCCTTATGAAAATCAGGATACGGTTTGTTAATAATATACGGCTTTTCCTATTAATAATATAATATTCTTATTTATTATGAATATTATATTCTTTTAAATTAGAATATCACTATTTTTCATGTTAGGCTACTGATATATATATTTATCATGCAGATTCACGGGTTTTTTTGCTCAACAGTCCAATCTTTGCAGCTATGTCACACAGCCCAAGTTTGCAAGCATCTCTCCTCAATGGCCCCATTTCTTCTCAACAAAGCGGCCCAACCACCACTGACACCACTGTCACTGCCAACCATTAGCTGCCCACTGCCATCGATCTCCAACATCTTTCCGATGACTTTCCTGTAAATTTTGTGGTGACTCCTTCTTTCATTAGTGACTTTCTGCTTATACTCCGACATATTATCGGCACCTTTTTCAACAATTTTCCAACAACTGTCTGGCCTAATCTTTAGTACCGATTATCACTATCCAATCAGTATCATTATTATATTATTATGATTTTTTGAAATGATATTACTTGTTCTATTAAAACTATTTTGGATGAAACCAACTATCATGCCTAGGCCCAATAAATGTTTATTTTTCTCACTAGTCACTTACTAAAACCCATTAAAACTGACGAGAAGACATAAGAAGAATTCAACAAACATCTTAAGGAATGGAAAAAAAACTCACTTTAAGATACTTTCTTGATTTATTAATATATCAGCTCCTTTTATTTGAAACTTTATTTTTAAATTTTGAAATACTGAACTCATTTGAAATTTTCTTGCCAATAGATATAACTACTCCACTAATACCGATTTTTAATTTCAACTGAAAGTTAATTTTATCAGATGAGTCAAAAGCTTGATTAATTAATTATTAAATATTATTATCAATTCAATAGCCTTTGAGATAAACTTTTTTAAGTTGACCTAATATTTTCAAATACTTAATCTATTAAACCCTTTATCGAGTGCTAAGATCATCATAAATTTATTTATTTTACGATAAATATCCATGATGATTTCGAGCACTCCAAAACCTCATTGCTCTATCACTCTCCTCCGCCTATACTTGATATTACTCACACAAAATTTATTTTTGTGGAGACTCAACAAAATACTAGTTGCATTCCTCCACTGCTTCAATCATGGTGACATTTTAATTGTGGCTTCGTATACAAACTAGTTAGTATATTCAATCACATTTTTTATGCTGCTCACATTTTAAATGTGGCCACATGGACAAGTTAGTTATTCTCCAAAATAAAATATGCCCATGTTCTTATAGGATAAGTAATGTTGTTTTTTTTTTTTTCCTTAGTATGATTGTGCAATTGGGTTTGTATTATTTTTTGTTATATTCTTAGTGATGAAACAGGCAATAAATATACGTGATTGTAAAATTTGACATGTATTACTTTATCGTTGTATGTATTATAGAGGAAGTCAATAAATACTTAGTCTAATTACTCGAGAAAATAAAAATAAAAGCTTAGTTAAATTTGCTAAATTTATTTTTTCCAAGTGAATTGGTAGTTTGCTCTATAGAGATAAGGTTATTTTATTGTAATTTAAGATTCAAGGATTTAAACTATAAGAGTAATGCCTTTGTATTGTAGTGAAAAAAATTGTGTATTTGATCAATTTTGCAGCATATGATGTCGGAATGATTTTGTATTTCACCATTTTTTCTATATTCATGTCTATATTTGTGACAAATACATAATATCTAAATTATTTATTTTCATAAATTTTTGAAACCAATGATTATTTTCATTCCTTCAAATTAACATAATCTAGTTCTCCCACATATTAAAAGATTAATATTAGCTCGTCAAATATTGTGGTTTAACTAAAAGAATATCTGCAACTTAGATAACAAGATTTATGGTTAAATAAATAATATAATATGACTTGAGTAGTTAAACTTTTGGGTGATTTATTTGTTACTGATGGGTTCGGTGACCATGTGGGCCAACCCGAATTTCAACCCACCAAGAACGTGCTTAGAAAGTAGAAGCCTAGGGAGACTTTACGAGACCCAGGGCCCATGCGGTTTTTGAATTGCCCATCAAGATATGAGTCGAAGGAGCCAGGCACCGAGTAGACCTGCACCGTAGCCCAGTGGCTTTCGCTTGGCAATTGGCAGCTGGCGCAACTCACCAAATATCCTCAAAATATTGCCCATGATCGCATGTCGTTCCCATGATGGCAGTTATGATTCAGTAAATCTCCCACAAATGGCATTGACTAGGCAGCGATTTCCAGAATCTCTCTAACAAAAGAAAGAAGATTCGCGAACAGCAATGGTTGCCATAACAAGCTCTTATAATCACTGGGACAACTCAACAAATCGGCGTGAGTAATGACCGCTAGCACTGCAAGCTTCGCAGCCCCCACTCTATATATATCGCCTTCCCTCTACGGGGAAAGAGACGGCTTTCTTGCAAACGAAGCGAGGGACTTTTCCCACTTTCTAACCAAGACGGGAGATCTTCTCTCCTTCAGACAAAATAGGAGTCATTTCCATAGGAGGAGGCGATCAGAGAGCAGCATCCGAGCGGGAGCAAATACATTCCCACGAGAAAATGAAGAGGCAAAAATTTAAGCCAGAAAAGACTCAAAGGACCCGCCCATCTCATATGTTCTCCAAAGAAGCCTCACTCTTCTGCCGGTGGTTGCGTCGGCCTCACGCCAACTCTAAGTCTTTTCACTGCAACATCGGTAAAAGGACTCGTTGAGTTGGCACAGAGTGCCCTTTCATGTAAAGCCAGAGAAGTGATCGGCGAACGTTCCTCTCTTCATTAGCAATGCCCATAAGTTCCCTCCTCCTCCTCCGGTGAACCACTCTCCTATGAGTGCATTCTTCAACTAGCCGCCTTCTAAGCGGATGCACCTCTCAAAGCTGCCCCTAGTTGGGCGTACCTCATTGGAGTCCAATCCTTCATCTCTTGAAACCACCCCCTAATCGAACGACCTCCAAAAGTTGCCCCCTACTGACTGCACCTCCTAAGAGCCTAGTCCTCCATCTCTCAAAGTCGCCCCTGATTTAGCGCATCTCCTCAAAGCCCAATCCTTCATCTCTCTAAGCCGCCCTCTATCCAAATGCACCTCCCAAAGCCATTTTCTGTCGAGCGCACCTTCTCGGAGCTCAATCATCCATCTTTCTAAGCCGCCCTTGGCGGGACGCACATCTCAAAGTCGCTCTATGGCCGAGTGCATCTCCTCGGAGTCCAATCCTCCATCTTTCTAAGCCACTCCCTACGGAGCGTACCTCCTTAAAGCCCACTCCTCTATCTTTCAAAGTCGCCCTTTGGCCGGACGCACCTCTCAAAGCCGCCCTTGGCTGGGCGCACCTCTTCGGTGCCTTGTTCTCCATTTTAAAGCCGCTCCTTGACCGAACACACTCCTCAGAATTCAGTCATCCATCTCTCTAAACCTCTCTAACCAAATGCACCTCTCAAAACCGCCCCTAGTTGGGTGCAAATCTTCGAAGCCTTATCCTCCACCTTAAAGTCGCTGTCTGGTTGAGCGCACTACCCGAAGCTTAATCTTCCTTCTCTCTAAGTCGCCCCCTAGTCGGCGTACACCTCAAAACCGCCCCTGACTGGCCGCACCCCATTGGAGCATAATCCTCCATCTCTCTAAGTCGCCTCCTGACTAAGTACGTCTCTTAAAGCTGCCCCATGGCCAGGTGCACCTCCTCGGAGCTCAATCATCCATCCCTCTAATTCGCCCTTAGTCAAGGGCACCAAAATACTCAATCCCCAATATATGCATCCACGTACACTTTCAGTATTCATCTATCTTTTTCTCATTGTAGAAAAGTTACTAATTTGAATATCGGAGGATAAATCAGAAAACGAGTCCCGTCAATCCTCTGATCCCTCGTTTATTAATTGTTATGTGTAAGATTCAAATTTAAAATGACGAAAAGCAGACCTGCTTTAATTCGACCCGTCAGAAAAGATTAAGTGGTTCCCTAATGTATGAAAATTTAAATATCGGTACGCATCAATTACTTTGAAAAGAAAAAAAAAAGAAGAAGATTCATGTCAATTTAGAGATACTAATATATATATAACTCAACCTGATACCATTTTACTGTGAATTAAAAGAATGGATTCAATAAAATATAATAACTATTATTAAATCAAAAAATAACAAATAATATGCAATATAATATTCTTCTATCTTGAAACCGATTGATAAGTGTTAACTACATGTAACATTATCTTTATGTTTCATAATTCTTTTATATGACTTATAATTATTAACAAAATAAATAAATAAATGAAATCACAGTTAAATGAACCAACAAATCAAGGTATCACTAAATATTGATTGTTGGAGGATAATATTTCACACTTGATAAAATAAAATAATCTTAATCACCGATTTTAATGTTCTCAACAAAATATCTCATTGTTATACATATACTTGATTAAACAATTGGTGTAAAATGGGAAAATGACTATACTCAATCACGCGGAAGGACTCACATTTCCTTGTTGTGGCGTCAAAAATGACGACAGGAGAGAGAAAACCTGAATTTTGTCTCATATATTGACTTTAATTATGGATAAATTTTAGATATTTTTAGGCTTTTATAAGTTAATTATGTCTTAAAATAAAAAATTTAAGAAGTTTAAAAAAATTAAAATTGTTGGAAGCTAATTGGTGAATTAGCTGTATTGTTGAACATGTCATCGAAAAGGTTAATAGAACTACCCCACTTGGGTAGGGAAAGTCTAAATGTATAACTGTAGCTAATTATTTTGATATTTTTATGAATGAGCTAGACCTCATATATAGGTGGCGCACCTTATTCAATTAATCTCAGCTGTCAATTTAAAAATAGGTAACTTTGACTTAATAATTTTAAATTTTAATTATTTTAAAATAATTAATTAATAAATTTTCACTTGAAAATAGATATTCAATATTTAAAAATATGGAGGCTCCGTCTCTATGAAAGATGCAGCCCATTCAATCTAACAATGTAATAAAAAAGAAAAATTAGAAAACTTGTGGAAAGATACCACTAACAATTATGATCTGTATAGTTAGAAGTAAATATGAATTAGTTCAATACGGACTGTAAGATAATCCGTAATTTAATCATATATCTTGGATTGAATTTTTATATAATTAAACAATAAAGTCAAGTAAAACAAATATTTTAAGTAATTAAGTTGCAAATACAATGTGCATATTCTAAAATACACACACACATATAATAATTTTTTTCAATGCCTGAACGTATACAACCCTAGCGTTGTTGATCTTTTCATTACAAATAAGAATACAATGGCAAGTTAAAATGATCAATACAAAAATCAATTTCTCCACTTGTTGTGATAAAAAAAATTCAATATTAGCCTTCCCATATCCCTATTGAGTACTAAGAAAATTCAACTTTGCAATGGAATATAATAATTCTTCTGTGAAAATTTCTTTCAACAATGACACGTACTGCATTGGAATGTAGAGGCTCTTCTGTGTGGGTCATGATTAGGTGATCCTGTCATTACCCCAAGACTTATCTACACTACTAATAACAAACCTCTCTCTTATGCCATCTCTTATAGTCAACTGATTGGGAGCCTTATATATATCAATGTTACCACGCGTGATATTACCTATGTCATACATCTTGTTGGTCAATTTATATCATTTTCATACACTATTTACTACTCAACTTTTCTCTTTATATGTTAAAGGCACTAGATATTACCATATCCCGCTTATACTCAGCAAAAATGGAATTGCGGTAGCATCATGAGTGGTTGACCAATTGCACATTATAAACAAGTTTATACTCATAAGGCTTATACTCAGACGCTCAAGTCAAGAAACCTTCTAAATAGGGAAGGTAAACTGGAAAGCAAGAGAGGGAGAGAGCGAATTGATCGATCGGGAGTGTTGGCTTATCATGAACGTGAGCTATTGCTTCCTACTCACAGAAAGCGTAAGGAAGTGGAGTCCCAAAGGCGTGGAAGCTTTAGGAAACGATTCTCGGAAAGTCGAATGGGGCTCCAGGAATCTGGAGGCCTTTGGTGGGATTAGAGGATGAAAGCTTGAGTAGAGAAGAAGAGATGGTAGGCCTCTGTCCAATACTCTGTAAGCGTTCGTGGGCGTTGTGTCGGTCAGAGCTTGGGTTGTCTGAGTGAGAGTTTTTTATTGTCTGAGTGAGAGTTTGCCTTGTGTGAATCAGAGTATGCATACACTGAGTGAGAGGTTTAGGATTTACTTAAAGGATGGCAGGGTGATCTTTCTTGGTTGGAAGGCGTAATCTCCTACGTTATTCTGGTTGGCCCTCCTTCCACAGACGGCACCGGTTGCCAAACTGGCTGAGATTGCTTTCTTTCACGGCGGTCAGCGACTTTGAAAATTACAATGGATGACTTTGAAAAATACAAGGGAAGACTTGTTTGTCTTGGCTCCTTGTATAGACTCAAAGATTGGTGCTAACACATATCTTTATATGTTCTTAATTTTAAGAGAAACACTAGTTTGTATATGAATCCAAAATGTTAGCGCAATTAAAACATTGTTATTCACCAAAATGTCGCCACAATTAAAATGTTGCTCACTTTTTTGAAGCGACAATCAAAAATAAAATGCAATTATTATAAAGAAAAAGGACACTATATCGCTCACTGTCTTAAAAGGAAGGCCACAAATGTCATGGATACTAAGAAGGGCAAGATCTTTCAAAAACCTATGGCTACCTGTTCCACAACTTTGATAATGGCTCCTCCTGCTATGTCATCGTCTCTTTCTATAACCGATTTAGAAACAATTGTAAATTAAATTTTATTTCATACTTCTACTTTGGTGTTCATTTATTTAAAAATTTCTTCCCCCTAGTTTATCAGCTCCACCAATTTATATTGCTTACAGTTTTAAAAGGAAGGCCACAAATGCCAGGGATACTACGAAGGGTTAGATCTTTCAAAAACCTACGACTACTAGTTCTACAACTTTGATAAACCCTTCTGCTATACCCTTGTCTTTTTCTATAACCGATTTAGAAACAATTATCAATCAAATTTTATTTTATACTTTCACTGTGCTGTTCGTCTATTTAAAAACTTCCTCCCCCTGGTTAATCAGCTCTGCTATTTACAATTATACGGCATCCTAATGCCTTGTTAATATCTTATGAGTTATTATTAGTAAATATTCCTATTATCTATAGTACTAATAGTTCTCATATGTTTGTTAATTATGTTAGCCATGTAGATCGATTATGTTAGCTATTATCTACATGAGACTTTTATATTCCAAATATTTATTATATTCTAAACTTATCTCTCAATCTAGTTATTATATTCTAATAACAAGATATACTTGAAGAGTTTAATACTCTCTACAAAACTCACACTTAAAATCTAGTTGCTCTTTCACCTGGTAAGACTATAGTAGAAAATTAATATGTGTACAAATGAAAAATAAGTTTTGATGGTTCAAAAATATGTTACAAAACTCATTTTATGGTTAAAGGCTTCACCCAAAAATATGACATTAATTATGAGAAGACTTTCGTATTTATTGCCTGTGTTACTTCTATTTAAACTCTATTGACTGTTAGAATTACACACCAATGATCCTTATTTTGAATGGTGTAAAGAATATGGTTCTACATAACAACTTAATTGAGAAAGTTTATATAAAGCCTCCTCTTGGCTATTCTCTTTCTCTTGGACAAATTTGTCATCTTCGTTGCTCATTATATGATCTTAAAAAAGGTTTTTTGTACTTAATTTGTTAAATTTAGTTCTACTATTTTACAGCTTAAATTTACTTTAAATTCTCATGATTCTATCCTTTCTAGACATCATATTGATATCAGTATCGCTATTCTCTAATTCTATATTAATGATATGATTATTATTGTTGATGATAGTTTTAGCATCTTTAAACTCAAATACTTTCAACCAGCGATTTGAAACAAAGGATTTCATTTTTTTCACTACTTTTTTTAAACTTGAGGGAACTACCATATTTGATGGATGCCATTTGGCACAGGCTAATTATGCTTTTGATCTTTCTCTTCATATTAGGGCTCATTAACTATAAAATGACTACTAGTTCTCTTAAATATAATGTCAAACTCTATACTACTAATAACAAACCTCTCTCTTATGCCATCTCTTATAGCCAATTGGTTGGAAGTCTTATATATATCAATGTTACCACGCGTGATATTACCTATGTCATACATCTTGTTGGTCAATTTATGTCATTTTTACGCTCTATTCACTACTCAACTTTTCTCCTTATATGTTAAAGGCAATATTTTTCATGGGTTAGGCTTTTCCTCTAACTCTTTATTAGAGCTTGGACTATATTCTAATACTAATTGAACAAACAATCCTACTGTTTGACGATCCAATATTAATTTTTTTTGTCTATTAAATAATTCTATCATCTCATAGTACAATAAAAAGTAAACTATTTTTATTCATTTTAAAATTAAATATCAAGCTCTTACTGATACTACATTTGAGTTTTTTCAATTTTGTTAGCTTTTACTAAATATCAGTATTCCTCAATCTAGTAAAACTCCCCATTTATTGCGACAATTATAATGCTATTCAAATTATTTATATTTCTATTTTATAAATACATAAATATATTTAGATTAATTGCCATTTTACACGTCATCTTAAGAAATATACTCATTGCTTTTTCTCAATTTCTTCAATTGATTAGTTGGCTGAAATATTTACAAAAAATCATCTACCTAGTGAGATTGATATTGTATATATATAATTTTAATTTGCAAAGTATTTTTTGTCTGATAGTGTATATATATAATTTTAATTTGTAAAGTATTTTTTTTTAAAAAAAATCTCTTAACCTAAAAGCATCCGAGTATTCCCGCTGATCTCTTAAGTTCTGTGATTAATTGGGATTTAAATCTCAGTCCCTATTACGTTTATTATTTATTAGCATTTTTAAATCGTAAAATTATTATTATTATTGAAAAGAAAAATAAATTATATTTATTTTTGAAAATAAAATAACAAAGAAAAAAAGTTGAACGAAAAATTTTTATAAAGTGCTGGCCACTTATAAAAATAAAACCGAAGCAGAAGGACAAAAAACATGTTTTCATTGCGATCGACTTTTATTTGACAATTTTACTGAGAAAATGTATTCACACGCTGTTCTAGTTAGCATGACGAAAGGCCGTACGTCATCTGTCTTATATTTCGTCACAAGGATATATACTGTAAATGTGAAAATATGGGACAGAGGGCCCGCATAATAAATTAGGATCATACTAATCAAACGTCTTGATAGCGAAGGGACTGCTGCGAAAATTAAAAAAAAAAAAAAAAGGCTTGCTTGACGGTGTGAAGCGAAGGATTAATTCAGTCAGTCGTGATGGGACTGGAGGGCTCTGTAATTGTGTTTTTCGTTTACTCAGTCAGCAGCCTGCCTTCCTTGGTTTTTTTATATACACGTATTGGAGGTCTGTGCCAGAGAGAAGAGGGCAGGTTTTGGTTAGGTGTTCAACAACGAAATGAGAATCTTTCATTCATCAACAGCGTTTAATTAGGTCTAATCCCAGGCGGCTGATTTTATTTAATTCCCTATCAAATTAATATAATTGAAAAAAATTATAACCCCCTCTCTCTCTCTCTCTCTCTCTCAACGTAGACGCTAGCTCTTTGAGCTGTTAATCGTCGTAAGTGCTTTTGAAAATGGTGGTTGAGTTCACAATCTGGGTATGCTTGTGGATGACAGCATCAATATCAAAGGCAACGGCTCAATCCGTAGCAAAACCCAATTGCCAAGATTCTTGTGGGAATATCAGCATTCCTTATCCCTTCGGAATCGGAGAAAATTGCTACCACGACAACTGGTACGAGATCTTTTGCAACACGTCCTCGAGCCCTCCACGGCCTTTCCTGCGTCGATTCAGCCTCGAGGTCGAGCAGATAAACTTCGAGGTTAATCAGACACTCACAGTCCGCATCCCCATGCAGCTAAGGGAAGCTTGGTCGGGAACCGGATATGATGTGATGCAGGGAAACAGTCCTAACTTGACAGGAAGCCCTTTCCTCTTCTCAAGCAAGGATAATGTTTTCTTGGTTGGGGGTTGCACAGGCAGCGCCCTCTTGTTAGACAGCCGCAATCAAATCTTGGCTGGCTGTGCTACCATTTGCCCGCAGCAAGGCTCTTCAATGCCGAGCTCAGAGAATTGTTACGGTGTCCTCTGTTGCCAGACTATAATCCCCTCGTCTCTGGTCTTCTACCGGACAAATTTCACCACAAGCTCAAACTCCTACGAGAATAACTCGAATATCCCCAATTCGGCGGCCTTGATAGAAAGCAATTCGGTGAGCAAGTTTATTCAGAATCCAACTGAACAAAACTTTAAGCCATACCCGACTGTTTTCCAGTGGACAATCATGGACCTCAGAACAGACTCGCCTGGCTACGAGAACTCGACTTGTGAAACGGATGAGAGGGGAGGACATAATTGTAGATGCAAAGCTCTTTTCTTCAAAGGGAATCCTTACCTTCCCCATGGCTGCCAAGGTAATTTATAATACCAGCATCAGTTAGTATCATTTTTAATGTGCAGAACTAAGCAAAAAGGATGAAAAATTTGAGTAGATCCCATCAAAAGATTGAGTTTTTTTTTTTTTTTTCTATTTCCAATATTTTTGTTTTCCCATGTCCCACGAAGTTTGAGCAATGCAGCTCATTAAAATTTTCCTTGCAGTTGTGCAAGATTGCGAGGATTGCATACAGGGGTGCGTTGTGCTGGGGATTGACTCTTACAGATGTCCCATAGTCGACCCAACATGCCAAACATCAAGAGCACCGTCTCTTGGCGTTGGTAAGAATCCCTATTGTTACGAACAATTAAAATCCTGTCTTCATCAAGAAAATCATATTTATATGTTCCAAACCAATAAAAAGAAAAAACAGATTATTTCTTATCTTCAAATGGAGCACAAAACTTGGGGTTTTTCCCTTTTAGTTTAAGAACATGGCAAACCAACACCCCCCTCAAACCTTTCATTTTTCATGATAATTTGCAGGGTTTATCATAGCCGCTGTACATATACTTCTCATCCTTTTTGGTTTCTGTATATACAAAATGATGAAGAAAAGGAGAGAGAATAGAATCAAAGCCAAATTCTTTAAACAAAATGGTGGTTTACTCCTAAAGCGGCAAATGTCTTCCAACGGAGGTGTTGTTGACAAAACCAGAGTTTTTACTTCAGAAGAGTTGGAAAAGGCCACCGACCATTATAATAAGGACCGAATACTTGGCCAAGGAGGCCAAGGTACCGTCTATAAAGGCATGTTAACTGATGGGAGGATTGTTGCCATAAAGAAGTCCAAACTCATGGAGGAAAGCCAGTTGGAGCAATTCATCAATGAGCTCGTCATTTTGTCAAACATCAATCATAGAAACATAGTTAAGCTATTGGGATGCTGTTTGGAAACAGAAGTTCCTTTGCTAGTTTATGAATTCATCCCTAATGGAACTCTTTTTCAGCACATCCACGATCCAATAGAAGAATTCCCACTTACATGGAAAAAGCGCTTACAGATCAGTACCGATGTGGCGGCTGCCCTTGCTTACCTACACTCGGCCTCTTCAATACCAATCTATCACAGGGACGTCAAGTCGTCCAATATACTTCTAGATAGTAGATTTAGAGCAAAAGTGTCTGATTTTGGGACTTCGAGATCCATCACTATTGACCAAACTCATCTAACCGCTTAATGTTGGAGGTACATTTGGTTATCGGACCACAGTATTTTCAATCACACCGGTTCGCGAGATAAGAGTGATGTTTGTTGACTTGGGGTAGTTGTCGTAGAGCTTTTAACGGGGCAAAGGGCTATCTGTTTATCTGAGCCGGAAGAAAATAGAAGTTTGGTGAGTTGGTTTATTTCATATATGGAAAAATCTGATCTGTTTGACATTGTGGAAGGTCGGGTCCTAATGGAAGGCAAAAAAGAGGATATTCTCGCTGTTGCTAACCTTGCAAGACGGTGTTTACACTTCGATGGGAAGCATAGGCCTTCATCTAAAAGGGAGGCAGTTGGAGCATCATACATGCCGCCTTCATCTAAAAAATATTTGCAACAGAATGAACAGTCACCAATTAAAATAGTAGAGATTTTAACTTACACTCCCTCAACTTCAAGCATGTCCGAGCGCTCCACTTCATTCTCAATTGATGTCCACCCCCTATTATCCGACACTGCATAGGTATATATCAAAGCTGCAATTATAATTCCAGACGATGCATATGCTTTTGAAATCTTTAGGTTCGGCGGAGCTTATTGAAATTCTTTCCTCATTGTGGCTTCATGGTTTGCATTATATATTCTGCTAATTCAGATAAAAATAATTAGTTTGGATTACGGATTCAAATGCAATCCCCTATAAACTAAAGAGAAAAGTGAAATTAATTAATACTAGCTCTAACCATATTTCCAAATTTTAATTTTTAGATCATTTTTAACATGGTAAGGATATCCATTGGCAATGTGTTATACTTATTCCTACAAGATTTCTAGCCTAATCTATACCCCTAGAACGATTATTTCATTTGCACTTTATTCAAGGAAAAGTTTCCAGAAACTAATCTATAAATTTTTCTTTCTAATTATAATTATGTCATCCAAGTTGCTGAAAGATGAATTAAATGGAAGAAAAAAAAACTAGTACACAAAGGCTCCCACCGTCGCACATTAATAAAAATATTAATCAATATATATATATTAAAAAAATCTCAATATATTATTATATATATAAATATTATAATATATTGGTCAATATTTATCAAACTTTTTCTTTTCTTTGATCATAAAAAATTAAATTTATGCATTTTAAATATATCCAGATATACTTTAATAAAATCAAATTCGTGCTTTTACTAATGCATAAAAATATAAATAGATTACAAATTTTGAGATATTTTTTAATGGCTTTCAAAGGGATAGAAAGACTAATTTTAGAAAAATTAATTAAAATTTATCAAATAAAAAAATAATGATGAAAGATAATCAAATTAATTTGACTACATAAAAAAATATCTCCCTATCCACTATTTATTCTTATAACGCGATACAATAGATATCAATAATGTTACATTTAATCTTAGTACGATTATTTTTCCACGTGAAACATCAGAGACAATGGCCTATGCCACATGCATGCTATAAGCAAGCTATGCCGAGGCCCCTGTATTTAATCCAAAGGCCAATGAGCTAATCCTTCCCCCCTTTTGTTCTTTTAAAAAAAACAAAAAAGTTTTATATTTTTAATTTGTATAATTTTTTAAATTTTTTAAAAGATACTAACTCATAAAAAATAAAAAAATAATAATAAATAAATTTAGTTATAAATTAGATCAATTTTTATTATTTATTAAATAAATATATTTATATTTATATTTATATTTTATAAACTTATAAAATAATAACTTTATAATTATACATTCTAAAATATTATTAAGTATAATTATATTTTATAAATTTATAAAATAATAATTATATAATCATATATTTTTAACATATTATTATATAAATCGGATTTGAAAAACTAAACAGTGCTCCAACGATACTTACTAGCAATCAAGCAATGCATGACAATATGTGGCGTATAAGCTTGAGTAGGAGAAGGTTGAATGTGACATGTGAGCTTAACTTCAATTATCTGTTGCCAACACTTTTGCAAAATTCTCTTTTTCAGTTTCTACATACGGAAGTCTTCTATGCGCCTCTTGAGAAAACTATTGAACTGCAAAGGGAGGAAAAAAATATTTTTTTTCTTTAGAAAGCACAAAATTTGTGAGTTTAACTCTTAACGCTTGGGTTTTTTCAACACTATAACTGTTAAACACTTGATCCTGAATGATAATCTTCAGAGGTTTATCAGTAATATTGATATAACATCACGTTTGGTTGGAAGGAATAAGGTCGAAATAGAATTTCTATTCTTAGGGATTAAATATTTCTCTATTTGATTGTAAATTTAACCGAAAATAAATATTTTTATGAAAGTATTTATTCACACATATAGGAGAATAAATAATCCCACAATTTATGTGGGAATGGTTATTTTCACATAATAATAATATTATTATTATAAATAAATATTTCCGTTAGAATATTTATTCTCATATATATGATAATAAATAATCCCATAATTTATGTAAAAATAGTTATTCTCATATAATAATAATAATAATATTATTATTATTATTATTATTATTATATAACAGTGATAATAGTAATAATAATAATAAAAATAATAATATATAATAATAATAATAATAATAATAATATTATTATTATTATTATTATTATTATCACTATTTTTACTTTATTTATTATACTATTTCACAAATCAAATAATGGAATACTAATTTTATCTTATTCTATTCCAACAATCAAATATGAAAATAATAATTTCAACTCTATTATTATCCTATTCTATTACCTGGGAATAACTATTATATTCTTACGTTATTCTATTCTAACAATCAAACGTATCATAAGAGTTTCAATGGTAGTATAAGGGCTCAAGTTAGGAAAGACAAGCCACAAGAAGAGATCTAAACGCAATCGAAATCTATGTTGGTGAACCAAAAAGAAAGCATTCTACAGTAAGGACCACATGTTAGAAATAAATTGACTAATGATCAACACGTCTGTACCAACTAGTCAATAATTGATTTTCTATAGGTGATTTGTCATTTACTAGATAGACAACCCTGTACGTCTCGCTCCATTCATCTCACCGTTTCGTCGAGGACCGACAACTTTAAGATATATTGATTTGTTGATATTCGTTATTTCCACTCCACTTGTTTCAAAGTCGAGTATTTCTTGGTTTAAAAATTTTAAAATGTAGCACTCAAAATAGCAAATTCAGGCTTATACTTGGGGAATTCTGTTCAACATCAGATAACATAATCCCTTCCAGAGCCACTGTAACTTTCTTTCATTATAGGCCTTTGTTTTACATTGATATGTAACCACCGAGGCGCAAGTTCACCGAAGGCCACATTCCCTTTTGCTTGACCTCGAAGCCATCCAAAATATCAAATAGATGAGCATTTTGCATCCACATAGGGAACTCTGGCAGTAAATTTCTACATTACTTTGCTTTGATGCATGAGTTGGCTTTCTTCTCTTCACTACACATACCACCAATAGCAACCATAGTGTCAGGTAATGGTCCCATGCTTGCACTAACTTCTACAAGGCTCAACATTTTGTGTTATGGAGATACAAAGTTTAAGGCATAGCTAATTGTTAATTCTTTTATCAACAAAAAAAATTAAAAATGTAAACAAAGAGTAACGGGAACAATCAGGCTTAGAAAAAAATAATAACAATGAGGAAAACAAAACAACTCTTGGTCCTTAATGCTCTATTTGGATCTCTGAGAATTATAAAAATAACAACAATGCAATAAATATATTACCTAATTGTGAAATTAAAAAAATATATATATTTTTTTTCCCATTGCATATCCAATTTATAATATATAAAACACATCTGAAAGAAGTTTGTCCAAGGTAAAGCATAAAAAATGAACTAAATACACTGTACCTTTCTACCTTATTTTGAATGAATATATTATTTTTTTTCATAATAAAAATTTACACTCTAAACTATTCCATCAAAGAATCTTTAATATCATGCCAAGGAACTAACTATTATTTGCAAAAGTTTAACAGCTTTATAAGGACCTAATGACATTTTTTTGTACTCTAAACAATGGGCAAGCTTTGTACGGATTGATGAAAATGAAAATAAATAAATAAAGGATTGTCATTTTTATAAGTCATGAATTTGCATAAGTACCCAGAAGCATGATCAACACCCAAAAAAAATTCAGTGATTAGCCAATGGTGGTAGAAGATTCTCCATCTTGTTTATTCCCACTCTCTAATATAAAGTCCATTCATCCCATAGGTAGTAAAAGAGCAAATAGAGGAAGTTTGTGTCCCAAATATCATACATAATAATAAACAATCCACAAAGTGCACATCAGAATGTGAATTGAATTTCAAGTCATTTCTCTGTTCATTGCATGTCAAAGTACCAAAATAACTATAAATATTTAAAATAAAGAAATAAATAAATTGTACTTGCCTAGAATTAGCACTAGCATTGCCTGCAGTTTATTATGGTAATAATAAGAACTATTCGAGCTTCTATGGTAATATCCTTCAGATTTCTCACATCCTTACTTAACTAAAAGATAGACAACATAAAAGAAAGAGAGAATATAATGAACATAAACTTAATATTATGCTAATAAATATCTATTTAAAGAGAAAATTTTAACAATTAACCTTCGAGTTTATCCATTACTGTTACCTACAAGGATTCCCACATTGAAATTGTTTGCAAGAACAGCCGGCATATCCCGCTTATACTCACCAAAAGTGGAATTGTGGTAGCTTCATGGGTGGTTGACCAATTATACATCATCTACAAGTTTATACTCATAAGGCCCTAGATTCCCCATCAAGCTTAAGCACCAATCAGCTGACTTTTTATTTCTTGCTCTCCTTCAAAGCTGAACCATCCAAAATGTCAAAAAAAAAAAAAAGGGTATTTGAAACAGTGATAAAACAAATGTCGGCACCAAAGTGCATTCTCTTAATCCTACAAAAGTGGGTTCCTACCTATTTAAAGCCAAACACAAGCACCCAAAAACCATAAATATCACCCTACCCTCCATCTTTTGGAGATGCTTGTCCTCAAAGTTCTAGTCACCCACAGAGGGAGGAGGGAAGGAGGACCAATCTTCTTCATACATGGTTCTCAAAATTCCTCGTTCTGCAAAACTGAAGGCAAATGCCCATAGCATTGGTACATGTACAAATAGGATGCCAAAGATGATTATTTAAAGACCCATATACCATTAGAATGTGTGGGTGATGTCTTTCTTGTCAAGGAAGAGATATCTCATGCATTATCGAAAAATGCAGCTATTGAGGTATTGTTGCAAACATAGTAAAGATTTTTTTTGTTTTTCTTACAAAAATAACTTTTTTTTTCAGTAAAAGATCAAAAAATTTATAGAAAATGTGCTATAAAAGCTCCAAAGATATAGAATACGACTAATTATCCAATGATAGGCTATTCAAGCCGTTAGAAATGGCGTACTACAAAAAAATAGAAGAAAATTTAACCAGACACCTAAAAGTCAAACAGATGCATCCAAAGAAATGATCAAGGCCTCACATATAAAAAGCCAAATACATGCACCAAAAAGCGATATCGATTAACCCCTTCCTCCAACTTTCTGGACTCCAGGTAATGCTTCGGTCTGTTTGAATTTTGTAAAAAAATTAAATGATACCATAAAGTGCATACTAATAATTAATAGTTATCATAAGCCTTCCCCATGTGGAAGGGTGACAACATCAATCTGCTTTATATATGATTCTCAAAAAATTATTGTTTCTTTGCATTGCCTCTCTCAACACCAGACGCTATTTGGATGGTAATTTTTCTCTTGTCAAGGAAAAGGAATTTCAAGTTTGTGAAGAATAGACATGAAACAGTTTAAAAGTTTTCAAGATTAAATAATATGTGATTTTCTTATTGGTCCTTAATACAGTTGCTCAAGAAGTAAGCCACGGCCAAAAGAGTATCCGAAGGCATTTTGCACAAATCATGTTTGATGCACACAGGATACATAATTCCAACAGTTCAAAACAGATTCCAAGTTCAACTCATAGGATTTTTATGCAAGCATAAAAGAATAAAAATAAATAAATAAGAACTGTCAATTTCTTTTACAAGAATTTAACTCTATTAAAATGATTGTTTGATAACAATTTTCAACAAGAATCTAGAGATATTTTACATATAGCTATATGATTCTTGAACAATATCAATTATGTAATTGAAATATGTGTGTTGTGTGTTTTAATGAATGATAGGGTTACAAAATATCTATGAAAGGAAAAAGATAGGCATTATATACAAAAACTTTCTAAGGATAGCGATTATCCATAGCTGTAATAGTTATTCTTATACTTGAAGATCGCAATTCACTGTATTAGATTGACTGAGCCCTGGTTGTAGGGATTATGATTTCTTGTAAACAGAGAAATTGGTTAAAGAAGTGAATTAGTTTGAAAAAAATATCAAGTGTATCAACTGTCAAAATAACCATTAGTTCTAGTCACATTTGTTAGTTGATATAGGCACAAATAGGAAACGATATTTATTTTCTAATATAAAAACCAATCAAGCAAGCGTCAGCGACTGCTCCAATGTTCCTGCAGAACACAACCATAAAAAATTATTAATACCATACAAATATACTTGTAAAATCAATTGATAAAGAAATATAAGTCCTATGAAAGATAGCCCAAATTATTTGTAGTGAATCATTAATATCATTTAGATATTACTTAAACTGTTTCTTTGTGTTCTATTTTTTCTCCATTTCATTGAATGAAAAATCAAGCCCCAGCAAAGAAAGATCCTGACGCAATAATTCTGCATTTTTAAAATGTATTCCAACAATGCTAGCATCCCTTGCCGCTTCCATGTTGACCAAGTGAGCGAAACTCTCTCCTTTTCCCTTCCCCACAATATTGACACAAAGACGGAAGCCATTTCACATCAACAGGTTCCAGCCCAAACATTTTTGTGCATTTAGAACATGAACCATATCAATTGTGGTCAAGTCAATGCACAATTAAAACATGTTTTCCCCATGGCAAAGTATTGTTTCTGTCTTAGGATAACTTCTACAAAAAGTAGTCCATTAATATATGATTCGATGATGAGAAAAATTGTATAAGTTGCAGCATATAGCTATATTATCCGAAATAATGGCAACCTGTCTCTACAAAGAAACAACTTGCTGGTGCAACGTCAAGGTGTTGCAAGAGTTTAGCATAAAAATCAAGTCAATGTTAGACATTAATGTGGCTAAAACAACCACTAAAGCGGAATATAGAATCGGGTTTTGTACCTCTGGCCATTTGATGCCCTGTTTTTTGAACTTCGGATTCGGACGGACTCCGTGCTTCTGGACACTCCTTCACTCCTTTAGATGGTGTAATGTTTGAGTTGGGTGCCAGGGATAAAGCCAAAATGCTCAATTTATAGGCGAAACCATCACTCGCCTCAACCGAACGTTTTGTAATCAAACAGGCCAAAATTGATTAATTGATTTAATGGGAGAGTTATCACCGCTTAATAGACCACTAATATTTCAGCAATTAACTAAGTAAAACGGCAAATGGTAATGAACCGATCGAGGAAGACGAAACGAGCATGAAACCCTAGCGGCTCGGAAACGGCTTCAGGGAATCCGTTCGTGGCTCGGCTCGACTCACAGCTTGGCGGCTCGGTCTGCTCATGAGCCGGCTCAGTTAAATATGGGCTGAAGCCCATAGTCCAGGGTTATGCTTTCCTGTGTGACAAAGAGAAGAGCAGAAAAACAACATATATATGTGACCTCAAAATATATAAATATATATATAAACAACTAATTGTGTCAGCATCAGCAATGCAATGCAAGGGGTAAGGCAATGCACATCCTACCTGTTGGGCTTTGGTCACTTCCTTATGGGTAATTTAACAAATAGAAATTCATCAAAGATTTGCACAAGACTCGTGTAAGGATCGGAGTGTTCGCACACGCGGCGAAGGGATAGGAGGTGAGATCAAGTCGGGCTCCGCTCAAGCGCTGATTCCAGATTGATGAAGGATTATTGGCATTCGACTCACGCTCAGCAGTAAAAAGACATAACTTAGGATCCTCGCACTATCCTATAAATTAACAATATGAAGTTACTATTCTAATATCACCCAATTTATATTTCTCGACATGTATTGGAATCTTGTTTTTCTCACGCTTCATCATTCATGAGTTCTGGTTGGAGGGATGCGGTAACCCATAGATGCAGTCAACCTTTGGGGGCATTTTCATAATTATTTTTTAATAATATTAATTATTTATATTTTATAGGGGATTCATTTTACATCGAAAACTAAATAAATTGTTGTCGGTGAATTGCCATTCAAATAAAAAAAGAATCAATTGTATCATTGAATTGTTATTTAAATTTATGTAATGTAAAAATATTATTTATTTCTCAAAACAAATAAACATAACAAATGAGTTTATCAATTTTATCTTTCTTCAATAAATATTGTCACTGCTTCAAATTCATCACATACAGTTTAATCTAATATCAACTCACCTTTTCACTCATATTTTGTCATTGTTCTAATGGCCTTCTGAAAAGAATGATCATCCATTGAGAAGATAATATAATCAATATCAATAATAATGGTACTAACTGCAAAGGTGATTGTATGAATTTTTTAAAGGTAAGGGGAAGATCAAACTTTAACAAACTAATAGAAAGTATTGAAAAATAAATAAATTTAAATTCTTCTAAATAAATTTTCAAATTTATATACAAATATCTAGAATCTTTTCAAATTTTTGGTCATTTGATATCACAAATGATAATGACATAAATTTATGCTTGAAGCATTTCATAATATAATTGCATGTAAAGTTGCGGATCGAAAGCTAGGATGAAGGAGACGAAGGAGACGAAGGAGACGAAGGAAGAGGGAGACGGACGCCAGTCATGCTCTTCATTGTGGTTAAAGTCCGAATTGAATATTGCTGAAAAAGGGGCGCCTCCAATATATGGAGGATCAGTCGAAAACCAAAAAAGGAAAAAACAAAAAGGAGAAAAGAAGGAAATACAACGGGAAAAAGGAAAAAGGAAAATATACAATATTTCCTATGCATATATACACCCTATATATTTACTTGCCATATTCTAATACCCCCCCGCAAGGTGGAGCATATATATTTAGGATGCCCAGCTTGGATAAGTGAAGTTGTAACCGGTGGGCCGGTAAAATCTTGGTGAACATATCGGCAAGTTGATTATGAGTGGTCACGTAATGAGTTCGAACACTCCCGTCTTGAATCTTATCACGAACCAGATGACAGTCCAGTTCAATGTGCTTGGTCCTTTCGTGGAAAACTGGATTGGCAGCAATGTGCAGAGCAGCTTGGTTGTCACAGTAGAGATCAGCAGCGTGAGAGTGAAGGATCCGCAAATCGCGTAAGATATAACGAAGCCAAGTGAGTTCGCAGCAAGTAGTAGCCATGGATCGATATTCCAGCCTGCTGCTGACCGGGAAATAACGGATTGTTTCTTGCATTTCCAGGAGATAAGGGAGTTGCCAATGAAGGTGCAGTAGCCAGTGATAGATCTTCGAGTGTCCGGACAGGAAGCCCAATCTGCATCACAAAAAGCTCGAAGTTGAATGTTAGAAGTGGAAGAGAATAATATACCTTGCCCTGGATTCTGTTTGAGGTAGCGCAAGACTTGATGGGCTGCAGCCAGATGACTAGAGGTGGGTTGAGTCATGAATTGACTCAAAATATGGACAGCGTAACAGAGATCAGGTCTAGTAACGGTGAGATAAAGGAGTCTGCCAATCAGTCTGCGGTAAACACTAGGATCTTGTAAAACAGTCCCAGTGTCTTGACTAAGTTTTACATTCTGATCCATTGGAAGCTTAAGAGGTTTAGAACCAAGGGATCCGAAATCGGCTAAAATATCAAGGGCATATTTTCGTTGACATATATGGATGCCCGTTGATGAGCGCGCAACTTCTATTCCAAGAAAGTATCGCAAAACACCGAGATCTTTAATTTTGAAAGCATGATTGAGATATGACTTAACAGAGTGAATAGAAGTCAAAGTACTACTAGCTACGATGATATCATCAACATACACAAGAAGTACAGTAAAGGATTGATCATCTTGTTTGGTAAAAAGACTGTAATCGGCTTTAGATTGAGTGAAGCCAAAGGTGATCAAGGATGTCGACAGCTTGGAGTACCACTGTCTAGAGGCTTGTTTAAGACCATAGATGCTTTTTAAAAGTCTACAAACTTGGTTCGATTTTCCTTTGGTGTATCCAGGGGGTTTCTGCATATAGATCTCTTCAGTTAAACTACCATGAAGAAAGGCATTATTAACGTCAAAATGATACAGGTGCCATCCTTGGATAGCTGCTATGGCTAAGAGACATCGAACTGTGGTTAGTTTTGCAACAGGAGAAAAGGTTTCATGATAGTCAATCCCTTCTTGTTGCGTATATCCTTTGGCGACTAATCTACATTTATATCTCTCAATACTTCCATCACTGTTGAATTTCAATTTAAAGACATATCGGCAGCCTATGGTCTTCTTACCGATGGGTAAGTCAGTGAGAATCCAGGTCTTGTTTTGTTCTAATGCGTGCAATTCCTTTTGGATGGCGTCACACCAATTTTTATCACGAATGGCTTGAGCATACGTTCGTGGTTCACTGTGGGATGTTATAGTTGCAGAAAAGTGACCAAATGAGGGAGATAATTTTTGGTATGATATGTGATTTTCAATGGGATACGGTCTTCCAGGAAGAGTTTGTATGTTCGATTTGGTGTGTGGAGTTTGAGATACTTGGTGACAGTGAAATTCTTTCGAGGGTATTCGGGTGCCTTGCGGGCAGGTGGTTCTCGAGCAATTATTTGACTAATGGCAAGTGGTTTGTGTATCATTTAGTTCATTTTGTTCGGAGTGATTATTCATGAGGCGTTCCTGGTCTTGATTGTGAATGGAGACCGTAGGAATATCTTCATCATCAGCAGTCATAGGTTCAACTTCAGGGTTAGATGGCAGAGGTTGTGTAGGCCATAATTGTTCGTGATAGGTAGGAGATGGTTCTAATGAGAGTGCGTCGGGTTGAGTGTTGGGACTTTGGTCAAGGCCGTCATTTTGAAAAGGGAATATATTTTCATGGAAAATCACGTCTCTTGAATAAAAGGTAGTGTGGCTATCTAAATCAATTAGTTTGTAGCCCTTGACACCAAAAGGGTAACCTAAGAAGGCACATTTTCTACTTCTGGGATCGAACTTGGTACGGCCTTGGGAGATGGTGGTGGCGTAACACAAGCAACCAAAGACACGGAGGTTGGCATAGTTAGGTTTGACTCCAAATAAAATTTCATATGGAGTCTTGTTTTCAAGTATAGGAGTGGGAATCCTATTGATGATGTGTGCAGCGGTAAGAACACAATCACTCCAGAATTTCAAAGGGAGTCCCGATTGAAATCTAATGGCCCTAGCGACATTTAATAAATGTTGGTGTTTGCGTTCAACAACACCGTTTTGCTGTGGTGTTTCCACACAACTACGTTGGTGAATAACACCGGTTTTTCTGTAAAAATCTCCCAGTTTGAATTCTGTTCCATTATCGCTACGAATTACTTTGATTTTGACATTAAATTGTGCGGCAACCAGATTGTAAAAGGCTTCCAGGCACAATTTTGTATCCGATTTTTGTTTCAGCAGGTAAATCCAGGTACTTCTGGATGCATCATCAACAATAGTCAAAAAATATTTATATCCATCATAGGATACCTCTGAACAAGGTCCCCATAAGTCACAATGCACCACGTCGAATAAGGTGTGTGACTTATGAGTACTGGGAGAAAAGGGGAGGCGACGTTGCTTGGCCATGTGGCAGAAAGTGCACGGATTATTATTAATAGAATATACGGCACCTTTTACAAGAGGGTCGTTTATTAATTTCATCCTAGAGTACGAAGTATGACCTAATCTAGAATGCCATAAATCAAGGCAAACGAAGCAAAATTAACGGATGGTCCCTTGCTATATTTGAGGAGAAGGCTCGCAACGCAATTGGAATCAAGCTGTCTCATCCATCAAACAATACGATCCATTTTTTTTCTTTACCCATTCCAATCGTCGTCCAAGTAGCAAGGTCCTGAATCAAGCAAACGTTAGGAAGGAAAAACATACAGCAATTAAGTGTATCAGTTAGACGTTTTACAGAAATCAAATTAAAGGTAAATGAAGGGACGCAGAGGGCATTTTGCAATATCAACTTATCAGTGAGTTTAATATTTCCAATATGTGAAACAGATGCTCTACTTCCATCAGGAAGTTTCACAGAGCATGAAATCTGAACCGTATAATCACAGTATAACGAGGGATCACATATCATATGATCGGTGGCCCCGGTGTCCAGAATCCATACATACTGATTATTTTTGCGATGCTTATATGAGGAAGAAACAGTAAGGATATTACCAGTCATGTTGGCAGCCTTGGGCTGCTCAATCATTGGGTCGAACACGGGTTGAGCAGCGTCTTTTGGTTGAATCAGATCCAGGAGCCGTTTGAATTGGCTTTTAGTCAGGCCAATTCTGTCATCATGGTTTCCTTCATTCTCGGTACAGGGTTTAAAACTGGACAGATTGGCTGAGGGATTTGTATTCCCAGTTTTGCCATGAAACTTGTGATTGGAAGGAAATCCATGTAAGAGGTAGCATTTCTCAACAACATGCCCGATTTTGTTACAGTGCGTACACACAGGTGCATCAGAATTTCCAATTTTAAAGCACTGTTGAATTGAGTGCCCAGCAATCTTACAATGAACACAGAACAACCTCTCTTTCTTGGCATGATGATTTATTTTCGTATTACCTTTAAAGGGGCGGGGTTGCCTTTTGCGGTTAAAGCCATTGAGTTCAGATTCTGGGCAGCAGCAGACAGCATTTGATCTTTGTTGCTCTTCTTCTGAATAGTAGAAAATACCCGATTAACAGAGGGAAGGGGATCCATCATCATGATTTGGTCCCGGGCATTTGAGTAGGAATCATTTAATCCCATCGAAATTGTATAACACAATCACGTTGGTATTTGGCGGCAAATATTTTCATCGCCACAATTGCAATTTGGAAGGGGATCATAAATCAAAAGTTCGTCCCACAAAGTTTTAAGCTTACCATAATAGATACTTCTTGGATCGTGTTCTTGAAGCGAGGCTTGCCAAGCGATTTCTTCAAATTGAAAATCCGTGGCCCATTCCGCTGAGTGAAGCGGATCACGAAGCTCATTCGGATCTCGAATGCATCCTCATGAAGACAACACTCGATTTAATTGATGGGCTAACCGAGTTTTGGATCCGTGAGACGACCATGTCGTTCTGGCGCCCAGATCTCAAAAATGGGTCTTTTGGGTCACTCGGTTTATGGATGGTGCCCTCGATGAACTGGAGCTTGTTTTTGGCCCTCAAAGCGCGGTGCATGGCCCTAGACCATGTCGCGTAGTTGTCCCCGGTAAGCAAGTCGGTGACGAGGGTAATAGCAGGGTTGTCACCGATTTCCAGCCGGTAGGGATTTGTAAGATCGGTGAGGGTTTGAGGATGCATGTGTTCGTGTGAGTGGACGGTAGGTGATTTGGCTGGGTTTGATGCGGTTTCAAGTAACGTAGATGGAGGTTCCATCTCTGATACCATGTAAAGTTGCGGATCGAAAGCTAGGATGAAGGAGACGAAGGAGACGAAGGAAGAGGGAGACGGACGCCAGTCATGCTCTTCATTGTGGTTAAAGTCCGAATTGAATATTGCTGAAAAAGGGGCGCCTCCAATATATGGAGGATCAGCCGAAAACCAAAAAAGGAAAATACAAAAAGGAGAAAAGAAGGAAATACAACGGGAAAAAGGAAAAAGGAAAATATACAATATTTCCTATGCATATATACACCCTATATATTTACTTGCCATATTCTAATATTGCATTAGATCCATTGCTCTTCCTGTTGCCCTTCTCAAAGAAAGCAAACAAGGCCATTTCTCTTCACCTAAATCCTTTCCCTTCCCTCCCCTTGCCCTCACAAACCCACTGGAGCATGAAGTTGGAACGTACCTAAAAATTCATATAGTCAACTCAATCAGTTGAGAAAATAAGTTTAGTCTGGTGAGGTTTATTTTTAAAAAAATAATAAAATATCAAACATGGTCAGAGTTTAAAAAAATAGCAATTACTTGCCTATATTGCTTCTACCAATAATGAAAAAAAAAGTAATTATCTATATTACCTTCTTTAATTAGAAAAAATACTTTCTTATTTTTTAAAAAATTAGAAGTATTGAAATGACGGAGATACTTACTGTGTAAATCATCATCTATAAGAAAATCTAGCTCCTCAACCTGTATACCCAGTACATTGACATTGTTCAAAAAAATCAAGAATAGCATGATATGATCAATGATCACCAAACCAAAAGTAGCAAAGTAATGGAAAGCAATTCAAGCTATAGAAATATATTTAACGTCTAACTAATTCACTGATATTGTAGAAAGTGTAATGTTTTAGATCACTTTCTTTTGAGTTCTACACTCAATTGATGGGTTATCTGCAAATCATGTGATATTTAAGTAGGGGCTGCTTGGGTGATAGTATACATTGAAGGTCGCATGAGATTCATTTGAACGAAATTAGCGGTCCGTTCGAATTTTTAAAGCATCCAAAATTATTTTTAACGAAAATGAGTACTACACAATGAGAGAAAAGATAGAAAAGAGAGAGTAGAAAGAGTTTCTGCATCTTTTTAAAGTCTGACCCAAGTTTCATTCTCCGTCAATATTAAATACATTGTTTTACTCTCGTTACTAGGACATATTATAGTTTTATTGTTTATTTTTTCAGTTTATCTTCTCTAATAAGTTATTAGGTGTATTGAGATTGTACTTAACCGGTCATTTATTAGGATTGTAGTTAAGAGATTTTTAAAAAGGTTATATTTATAACTAGATACTATTATAATAGATTCTTTTTTACAATTTATTCCATAATTTTTTTTAATTGAAAAAGATTTTTTATATTAAATATTATTTTATTACTTTTAAATAAGATGTTACGAGTGAGAAATTAAGAAACTATATCTATAAAAGGTGTAGCCTCATGAATTAAAAGCAATGCAAACTGTTGGGCCAGCAAGTCATGGGCTACAGGGCTTCCAACTTTTGCTGGTCTTGCATAAGATAGATGCTTCCCCTAACAATGACTTTTTGGGTACTTTGGGGAAGGAGAGCGTCATTCTTGATACTTCACAACTAGCCTTCTCTCATGTTGGCAAGGTAGTTAATGTTAGGTTCCAGTTATCAGAAATTTGTTAGCAAAGTGAAGAATTAGTCTTTATAATGATCATTTTTGAACCCTTTATTTAAATTTATAGAAAGATAATAAGATAATTTGTAATAAAAAATAATTATCATAATAATAAAATATAATATTTTACGTAAAAAACTTCTTTTAAGAATGAGAAAAAATTATCAAATTGTAAGTTCAAAAATATATACTATACAGTGAGCTAAATTATAAGAACCTCTGATAATATAAAGATACAATATATTATAATAAAAAATCTGAGTAATAGAGAATACAAGAATAAATGAGAAAAAATAATTGTTAAAATATTATTATGAATACAAGAATAATGTATCAATGCCTGAAATACAATTCGAAACTCAACTAATAAATGAATCTTCCATTTTTCTTTCCCTCTAAAATTGCTTTTTGTCTTAGGCAGACCAAGCAGGGTCGATCGTGGTAAAAGTATTTGCCATCAAGGCAGCAGCCATGAATGTAAAAGAACTGGGTATTGCTTTGTCATCAAAACCAATCTGATAAAAACCAAGAGAGTACTTAATCAAAACTGTGGTTTGGCAACAGCCAACACCATAGCAATAATTTTAAGCAGTGCCATAATTTTTCGAGCAAATTGAAGCACATCTAGCCAAAATTTTATTTCTCCGATTCATCATAATAGCACCACCAACACCACCCTCTACCATGAAAACATTGTAATCTCTTGAAAAGCAATAAGGGCTTCCACCTAAGTCGACACTAGTATTTCTTTATGTAGAACTCAAATTGCCAATTACTCCACCGGTACATATATTTAGAGGTAGAGTGCCCTGATCGAGATCGGGACGATTTGAATAGCCAGTGAATCAAGTGTTATCTCCATCACCTCTAGGTTAAGCCTACATAAGAAAGGTTTTGGTGGACTGAAATACTTATGGCAAATAATCTCACACCACGACTTATGGTAGCAATTAGCACTAATGCCAAATGGACAGGGAATGCTGACATTTCCATAATTTTCTTCATAACCAAGCATTGACATAGATGTCGAATCTGTTGCTCCTGCCATGGACACTGCAAGCCACATTGCAACTAAAATAAGATTGAATGATAATTGACGAATCGTTGTTTTCTTGGAAATAATTTAATGGGAAGAATATTTTTGTGATTAGATTCCAATATAAGTGTTAATCCCTCCTAGAACTAAAAATGCATAAAAATATGATAGCAATAACCTTTGAGTCTGCTCAATGAGCAAAGACTAACAAGTCTTCCCTTGAATCTTCCGAAGTCTTCCATTATATTTTTACAAGTCTCCCCTTTTACTTTTCAAGGTGTCCTCTCCCCATCTTCTCTTAAACTAAATAAAGAAATCCTATCAATGACCTACAAAGATTCTTTTGTCAAACAGAAAGAATGCTATAATCTTATAAGTTGATTGAAATTAAAAATTCTCCTAATCAAATAGAATAAATAAACAAGAATTATTTTTATTTGTTATATGGCATGATACTTTGTGCACCAATTTGAAAGAAAGGTGAGAATGAGTTAAATTTTTCTAACTATCCAAAATAAATATATTGAATTCTAATGTTGTTAAATATTGGTTGTCATAGATGCAATGGTTGAGTCTCTTCCTAACTACTCGTGACCCAAATCAATGGAGACGAAGACTTTTTATTTAATTATTTTTTAAAATTTATTATTTTTTGGATGAGTGTTAAAATTAAAAAAATTAATAAATTGATAATTTGTATAAACAAAGTAGAAAGTTATATATATGACAAGTGACCTAATCAAATTTTTGACGCAGTCTTTGCTAGGGACAATCAAATTTCATTATTTTATATTACAACCACAAATTAATTTTCAAAAACAATTAATTTGGATGAATAATTCCAACTATGAAGATTAATGCGGTTTTATAAAGAATTGAACAAAAATATTTTTCATAAAATAAAATAAAATAAAAGTTTTTAATAATAATAATATTTAAAATATGTGACAAGTTAACACGAAACTAAACTTGACCAGTAGCAATCCAAGGTATAAGAAAGAAGAATACATTACCACATTAAAAGTCCTGATTGAAACCCCACGACAGCAATTGCCCGTTTTTTTCTACAAATTTGAACCATAAAAACTAATTTTATATTATAGAGCAATGAATCCGTGTATATCTAGTAATCTTCAAATTGTATTTCATGAGAGCAGTATAATAATATTACGTTGTGCCGTCATGCAAAGACAAAAATATTGCGGAATTGTGAGAAGAATAGCTTATTGAAAGTGTTTAAGAAAATTTTAAACAAAAAACGATAAGAAAAATCTCCTTGTGGAAATTGAGACACAATTTGTCAATAATACACGGCTCTTCCTATTAATAATATAATATCCTTATTTATTATGAATATTATATTCTTTTAAATTAGAATATCACTATTTTTTGAGTTAGGCTACTGATATATGTTTATCATGCAGATTTACGGGTTTCTTAGCTCAATAGCCTAATCTTCACAACCGTGTCACATAGTCCAAATTCACGAGCATCTCTCCTCGATGGACGCATTTCTCCTCAACAAAGCCGCCCAAACACCGTTGACACCACCTTTGCCGCCAACCACCGGTTGCCCCTTGCTATCGATTTTCAGCATCTTTCTGATGATTTTCCTATAAATTTTGCGGTAACTCCTATATTCATTAGTGACTTCTGCTTATACTCTGACATATTATCGGCTCCTTTTTATACGATTTTCCAACAACTATCTGGTCCAATCTTCTCTATCGATTATCATTATCCAATCAACATCATTATTCTATTATTGTATTTTTTGAGACGATATTACTTGTCCTATTAAAACTATTTTGGACAAAACCTACTATCATGCCAGGGCCCAACAAATGCCTATTTTTCTCATTGGTCACTGACTTTAACATTTTATTACGGGGATAAAACTAAAACTCATTAAAACTGAGGAGGAGACATAAGAAGAATTCAACAAATATCTTAAGGAATGGAAAAAAACTCACTTGAAGATATTTTCTTGATTTATTAATACATTAGTTTCTTTCATTCAAAACTTCCTTTTTAAATTTTGAAACGTTAAACTCATTTGAAATTTTCTTCCTTTCACGGCGGTCAGCGGCTTTGAAAATTACAATGGGTGACTTTGAAAAATACGAGGGAAAACTTGTTTGTATTGGCTCCTTGTATAGACTCAAAGATTGGTACTAACACATATCCTTATATGTTCTTAATTTTAAGAGAAACACTAGTTTGTATATGAATCCAAAATGTTAGCACAATTAAAACATTGTTATTCACAAAAATATCGTCACAATTAAAATGTTGCTCACTTTTTTGAAGCGACAATCAAAAATAAAATGCAATTATTATAAAGAAAAAGGACACTATATCACTTACTATCTTAAAAGGAAGGCCACAAACGTCATGGATACTAAGAAGGGCAAGATCTTTCAAAAACCTATGGCAACCTGTTCCACAACTTTGATAATGGCTCCTCCTGCTATGTCATCGTCTCTTTCTATAACTAATTTAGAAACAATTGTCAATTAAATTTTATTTCGTACTTCTACTTTGGCGTTCGTTTATTTAAAAATTTCTTCCCCCTAGTTTATCAGCTCCCCCAATTTATATTGCTTACCGTTTTAAAAGGAAGGCCACAAATGTCACGGATACTACGAAGGGTTAGATCTTTCAAAAACCTACGACTGCTAGTTCTACAACTTTGATAAACCCTTCTGCTATACCCTTGTCTTTTTTTGTAACCGATTTAGAAACAATTGTCAATCAAATTTTATTTTGTACTTTCACTGTGCTGTTCGTCTATTTAAAAACTTCCTCCCCCAGGTTAATCAACTCTGCCATTAACAATTATATGGCATCCAAATGCCTTGTTAATATCTTATAAGTTATCAACAACCAATATTCCTATTATCTATAGTATTAATAGTTCTTATATGTTTGTCAATTATGTTAGCCATGTAGATCGGTTATGTTAGCTATATATTTACATGAGACTTTTATATTCCAAATATTTATTATATTCTAAATTTATCTCTCAATCTAGTTATTATATTCTAATAACAAGTTATATTTGAAGAGTTTAATACTCTTTACAAAACTCACACTTAAAATCTAGTTGCTCTTTCACCGGGTAAGGCTATAGTAGAAAATTAATATGTGTACAAATGAAAAATAAGTTTTGATGGTTCAAAAATATGTTACAAAACTCATTTTATGGTTAAAGGCTTCACCCAAAAATATGACATTAATTATGAGAAGACTTTCGCATTTATTACCTGTGTTACTTCTATTTAAACTCTGTTGACTGTTAGAATTACACAACAATGATCCTTATTTTGAATGGATGTAAAGAATATGGTGCTACATAATAACTTAATTGAGAAAGTTTATATAAAGCCTCTTCTTGGCTATTCTCTTTCTCTTGGACAAATTTGTCATCTTCATTGCTCATTATATGATCTTAAAAAGGTTCTTTGTATTTAATTTGTTAAATTTAGTTCTACTATTTCATAGCTTAAATTTACTTTAAATCCTCATGATTCTATCCTTTCTAGACATCATATTGATATCAGTATCGCTATTCTCTAATTCTATATTAATGATATTATTATTATTGTTGATGATAGTTTTAGCATCCTTAAACTCAAATACTTTCAACCAGCGATTTGAAACAAAGGATTTTATTTTTTTCACTACTTTTTTTAAACTTGAGGGAACTACCATATTTGATGGATGCCATTTGGCACAAGCTAATTATGCTTTTGATCTTTCTCTTCATATTAGGGCTCATTAACTATAAAATGACTACTAGTTCTCTTAAATATAATGTCAAACTCTACAGTACTAATAGCAAACCTCTCTCTTATGCCATCTCTTATAGCCAATTGATTGGGAGCCTTATATATATAAACGTTACAACGCGTGATATTACCTATGTCATACATCTTGTTGGTCAATTTATGTCATTTTCACGCTCTATTTACTATTCAACTTTTCTCTTTATATGTTCAAGGCACTATTTTTTATGGGCTAGGCTTTTCATCTAACTCTTTATTAGAGCTTGGACTATATTCTAATCCTAATTGAACAAACAATCTTTCTGTTCGACGATTCATTATTAATTTTTTCTGTCTATTAAAGAAATCTATCATTTCATGGTACAATAAAAAGTAAACTATTTTTATTCATTTTAATTGTAAGATTGAATATCAAGCTCTTACTAATACTACATTTGAGTTTTTTTAATTTAGTTACCTTTTATTAGATATCAATGTTCCTCAATCTAGTATAACTTCTTATTTATTGAGATAATTATAATGCTATTCAAATTATTTGCAATTATGTTTCATAAATGCATAAATATGTATAGATTAATTGTCATTTTATATGTCATCTTAGGAAATATACTCATTGCCTTTTCTCAATTTCTTCAATTGAGTAGTTGGCTGATATTTTTATAAAAACTCATCTACCTGATGAGATTGATAGTGTACATGTACAATTTTAATTTGTAAAGTGTTTTTTTTTTAAAAAAAAATCTCTTAAGCTAAAAGCGTCCGAATATTTCCGCTGATCCCTTAAGTTCTGTGATTAATTGGGATTTGAATCTCAGTTCCTATTACGTTTACTATTTATTAGCATTTTTAAATCACAATATTATTATTATTATTATTATTGAAAAAAAAAATAAATTATATTTATTTTTGAAAATAAAAAAGACAAAGAAAAAAAGTTGAACGAAAAATTTTTATAAAGTGCTGGCCACTTATAAAAATAAAACCGAAGCAGAAGGACAAAAAACATGTTTTCATTGCGATCGACTTTTATTTGACAATTTTACTGAGAAAATGTATTCACACGCTGTTCTAGTTAGCATGACGAAAGGCCGTACGTCATCTGTCTTATATTTCGTCACAAGGATATATACTGTAAATGTGAAAATATGGGACAGAGGGCCCGCATAATAAATTAGGATCATACTAATCAAACGTCTTGATAGCGAAGGGACTGCTGCGAAAATTAAAATAAAAAAAAAAAAGGCTTGCTTGACGGTGTGAAGCGAAGGATTAATTCAGTCAGTCGTGATGGGACTGGAGGGCTCTGTAATTGTGTTTTTCGTTTACTCAGTCAGCAGCCTTCCTTCCATGGTTTTTCTATATACATGTATTGGAGGTCTGTGCCAGTAGAGAAGGGGCAGGTTTTCGTTAGGTGTTCAACAACGAAATGAGAATCTTTCATTCATCAACAGCGTTTAATTAGGTCTAATCCCACCCAGGCGGCTGATTTTATTTAATTACCTATCAAATTAATATAATTGAAAAAATTATACCCCCCTCTCTCTCTCTCTCTCTCTCTCTCAACGTAGACGCTAGCTCTTTGAGCTGTTAATCGTCGTAAGTGCTTTCGAAAATGGTGGTTGAGCTCACAATCTGGGTATGCTTGTGGATGACAGCATCAATATCAAAGGCAACAACAGCTCAATCCATAGCAAGACCCGGATGCAACACTACTTGTGGGAACATCAGCATTCCTTATCCCTTCGGAATCGGAGAAAATTGCTACCACGACATCTGGTACGAGATCTTTTGCAACACGTCCTTGAGCCCTCCACGGCCTTTCCTGCGTCGATTCAGCCTCGAGGTCGAGCAGATAAACTTCGAGGTTAATCAGACACTCACAGTCCGCATCCCCATGCAGCTAAGGAAAGTTTCGTCGGGAACCGGATATGACGTGATACAGGGAAACAGTCCTAACTTGACAGGAAGCCCTTTCCTCTTCTCAAGCAAATATAATGTTTTCTTGGTTGGGGGTTGCACAGGCAGCGCCCTCTTGTTAGACAGCCGCAACCGAATGTTGGCTGGGTGTGCTACCATTTGCCCGCAGGAGGGCTATTCGATGCCGAGTACAGAGAATTGTTACGGTGTCCCCTGTTGCCAGACTATAATCCCCTCGTCTCTTGTCTTCTTCCGGACAAATTTCACCACAAACATAAACTCCTACGCGAATAGCTCTAATATCCCCAATTCGGCGGCCTTGATAGAAAGCAATTCGGTGAGCAAGTTTATTCAGAATCCAACTCAACAATACTTTCAGCCGTACCCGACTGTTTTCCAGTGGACAATCATGGGCCTCGGAACAGACTCCCCCGGCTACAGGAACTCGACTTGTGAAACGGATGAGTGGAGGGGATATAATTGTACGTGCAAAAATGTTTTCTTTCAAGGGAATCCTTACCTTCCATATGGCTGCCAAGGTAATTTATAATACCAGCATCAGTTAGTACCATTTTTAATGTGCAGAACTGGGCAAAAAGTACGAAAAAATTGAGTAGATCTATCTAAAGGTTTTAGTTTTTTTTTATTTCCAATATTTTGTTTTCCCATGCCCCATGAAGTTTGAGCAAAGCATTAATTGGTTTTTTTTTATTTCTAATTTTTCTTTTATTTTCCTCACAGTTGTGAAAGAATGCGAGCAATGCATTAATGACTGCTACGTTTTGCGGAATAACTCTTACGTATGTGACGATGACGGACCAGATGAAACACGTTTCGACATGCCGGGTATCCTGGGTAAGTATTGCTACTCTTACGGACAATTAAAACCTTGTCTTTGTTAGGGGAATTATATTTAAATGTTCTAAACCAATAAAAAGAAAAAAACATAATATTTATTATCTTCAAATGGAACCCAAAACTTGGGGCTTTTCCCTTTTAGTTTAAGAACATAGCAAACCAACACCCACCTCAAACCTTCATTTTTCATGATAATTTGCAGGGATTGTCATAGCTGCTATAATAATAGTTCTCTTCCTTTTTGGTTTCTGTACGCACAAAATGATGAAGAAAAGGAGAGAGAATAGAATCAAAGCCAAATTCTTTAAACAAAATGGTGGTTTACTCCTAAAGCAGCAAATGTCTTCCAGCAGAGGTGTTGTTGACAAAACCAGAGTTTTTACTTCAGGAGAGTTGGAAAAGGCTACCGACCATTATAATAAGGACCGAATACTTGGCCAAGGAGGCCAAGGTACTGTCTATAAAGGCATGTTAACTGATGGGAGGATCGTTGCCATAAAGAAGTCCAAACTCATGGAGGAAAGCCAGTTGGAGCAATTCATCAATGAGCTCATCATTTTGTCAAACATCAATCATAGAAACATAGTTATGCTATTGGGATGCTGTTTGGAGACCGAAGTTCCTTTGCTAGTCTATGAATTCATCCCTAATGGAACTCTTTTTCAACACATCCACCATCCAATAGAAGAATTCCCACTTACATGGGAAAAGCGCTTACAGATCTGTACCGACGTGGCGACTGCCCTTGCTTATCTACACTCGGCCTCTTCAATACCCATCTATCACAGGGACATCAAGTCGTCCAATATACTTCTAGACAGCAGATTTAGAGCAAAAGTATCTGATTTTGGGACATCAAGATCCATCACTATCGACCAAACTCATCTGACCGCCACCAACGTTAAAGGTACATTTGGTTATCTGGATCCTGAGTACTTCCAATCACACCGGTTTACAGATAAGAGTGATGTTTACAGCTTCGGGGTAGTTATCGTTGAGCTTTTAACAGGCCAAAGGGCTATCCGTTTAACTGAGCCGGAAGGAAATACAAGTTTGGTGAGTTGGTTTTTTTCATATATGGAAAAATCTCGTCTATTTGACATTGTGGATGGTCGGGTCCTAATGGAAGGCAAAAAAGAGGATATCCTTGCTGTTGCTAACCTTGCAAGACAGTGTTTAAACTTTGATGGGAAGCGTAGGCCCACCATGAAAGAAGCTGCAAAGGAATTGGAGGCAGTCGGAGTATCATACATGCCACCATCTGAAAAATATTTGCAACAGAATGAACAGTCACCAACTGAAACTGTAGAGATTTTAACTTACACTCTCTCAACTTCAAGCATGCCCGGGCGCTCCACTTCATTCTCAATTGATGTCCACCCCCTAATATTCGACACTGCATAGAAATACATCAAAGCTGCAATTACAATTTCAGACTGTGCATATGCTTTTGAGATCTTAAGGTTCAGCTGAGCTTATGGAAATTCTTTTCTCATTGTGGTTTCATGGTTTGTATTATATGTTCTGCGAATTCAGATAAAAGTAATTAGTTTGCATTATGAATTCAAATGCAGTGCTTTGAAACTAAAGAGAAAAGTAAAATTAATTATAGCTATCTCCAACCATATTTCTAAAATTTAATTTTTAGATCTTTTTATCATGGTAAGAATAGCCATTACTAATATGTAATATTGATTCCTACTAGATTTTCAGCCTAATCCATACCCCAAGAATGATTGTTTTATTTGCACTTTATTCAATGGAAAATGTTTCCAAAAAATAATCTATAAATTTGCCTTTGTAATTATAAATATGTCATCCAAGCTGCTGAAAGGTGAATTAAAAGGAATAAAAATGTCAGTACACAAGCTCCCACCGTCGGGCATTAATATATATATATATTATTACATATATAAATATTGTAATATATTGACCAATATTCATTGGACTTTTTGCTTTGCTTTGATCATAGAAAGTTAAATTTATGCTTTTTGAATATATTTTGATGTACTTTAATAAGACTAAATTCACATGCTTTTGCAAATACATAAAATATAAATAGATTACAAATTTTAAGATATTTTTTAATGACTTCCAAAAGGATAGAAAGACTAATTTTAGTACAATTAATTAAAAATCATCAAATAAAAAAATAATAATGAAAAATAATTAAATTTATTTGACTACCGAAAAAAAAAATGTCTCCATATCCACTGTCTATTCTTATAGTGCAATACAATAAATACTAATAAGACTACATCTAATATTAGTATCAATATTTTTCCGCATGAAATATCAAGGACAATGGGCTATGCCACAAGCACGCTACAAGCGAGCTATGCCGAGGCAACTATATTTAATCCAACGGCCAATGAGCTGATCCTTCCCCCTTCTCTTTTTTTTTTTTTATGTTTCATATTTTTAATATGTATATTTTTTAAAATTTCTTAGAAGATACTAACTTATAAAAAATAATAAATAATAAATAAATTTAGTTATAAATTAAATCATTTTTTATTATTTATTAGATAAACATATTTATATTTATATTTTATAAACTTATAAAATAATATCTTTGTAATTATACATTCTAAAATATTATTAAATATAATTATATTTTATAAACTAATAAAATAATAATTATATAATCATATATTTTTAAAATATTATTATATAATTAAAATTTAAAAAACTAAACGGCGCTCGAAAGATACTTACTAGCAATCAAGCAATGCTTGACAGTATGGCGTACATGCTTGAACAGGAGAAGGTTGAATGCAACATGCGAGCTTAACTTCAATTATCTGTTGCCAACACTTTGCGAAATTCTCTTTTTCAATGCGCCTCCTAAAAAAAATATTGGACAGCAAAGGGAGAGAGAAAACAATAGATAAAATTTTCTTCTAAGAGCACAAAATTTGTAAAGTGAACCCTTAACGTTTAGGTTTTTCCGAGTCTATAACTATTAAACATTTGATCCTATATGACAGCCTTCAGAGTTTTGTTAGTAATATAGATATAAGAACTCCCATGGTAGTAAAAGGGCTCAAGTTAGGAAAGACAAGCCACGAGAAGAGATTTAAACATAGTTGAAATCTATGCTGGTGAACAAGACAGATGGCATTCTACTGTAAGAACCACATGTTAGAAGTAAATTGACTAATGATCAATACGTCTGTACCACCTAGTCCATAATTAAATTTTTAAAGAGAATTTGTCATTTACTAGATAGACAACCCTATACGTCTCGCTCCATTCATTTCACCGTTTCATTGCGGACCGACTACTTCTTATGTATATTGATTTGTTGGTATTTGTTATTTCCACTTCACTTGTTTCAAAGCCGAGTATTTTTCGGTTTAACAAAATTTAAAATATAGCACTCAAAGCAGCAAATTAAGGCATACACTTGGAAAATTCTGTTCTACATTAGATAACCTAATCCCTTCCAGAGCCACTGCAACTTTCTTTTGTCACAGGCCTCTGTTTCACACTGATATATAACCACTGAGGGGCAAATTCACCGAAGGCCACAGTCCCTTTTGCCTGACCACCTAGCCATCCAAAATATCAAATAAATGAGCATTTTACATCCAAATAAGGAACTCAGGCAATAAACTTCTACATTACTTTGCATTCGATGCATGAGTTGGCTTTCTTCTCTTCACTTCACATACCACCAATAGCAACAAGGGTGTAAGGTAATGGTTCCATGCTTGCACTAACTTCTGCGAGGCTCAAATTTTATATTGTAGAGATTTGTCTATAAAGTTTAAGACACGATTAATTGTTAATTCTTTTTTCAATAAAAAAAATTAAGAACATATACAATGAATAAGGGAAACAATCGGGCTTAGGAAAAAAATAATAACAACAATGAAGGAAACAACACAACTCTTAGTCCTTATTGCTCTATTTGGATCTCTGAGAAGTATGAAAACAACAGCAATGCAATCTAATTGTTAAATTAAAAAATATAAATATTTTTTCTATTGCATATCCAATTTATAGTATACGAAACATGTCTAAAATAAGTCTGTCCAAGGTAAAGTATAATAAATAAACTAAGCACAGTGTGCCTTTCTACCTTATTTTGAATGAATATATTACTTTCTTTCACAATGAAAATTTACACTCTAAACTATTTAGTCAAATGGTCTTTAATATCATGTCAGAGAACTAACTATTCTTCTCAAAAGTTTAACAGCTATATAAGGACCTAATGACAGTTTTTTTGTACTCTTAACAATGGACATGCTTTATACAGATTGATAAAAATAAAAATAAATAAATAAATATCTGCTATCTATCTTATAGCGCGATATAAAAGATATCAATAAAATTATGTCTAATATTAGTACTGATATTTTTTCGCATTAAATGTAAGGAACAATGGGCTATGCCACATGCACACTACAAGCGAGCTATATCGAGGCCCCTATATTTAATCCAACGGCCAATGAACTAATCCTTCCCCCCTTCTCTTCCTTTTTTTTTGAAAAAAGAATTCATATTTTTAATATGTATATTTTTTAAAATTTCTTAGAAAATACTAACTCATAAAAAATAAAAAAATAATAAATAAATTTAGTTATAAATTGGATTACTTTTTATTATTTATTAAATAAATATATTTATATTTATATTTTATAAACTTATAAAATAATAACTTTGTAATTATACATTCTAAAATATTATTAAATATAATTATATTTTATAAACTTATAAAATAATAATTATATAATCATATATTTTTAAAATATTATTATATAAGTAGAATTTAAAAAATTAAATAGCGCTCGAACGAAACTTATTAGCAACCAAACAATGCTTGACAGTATGTGGCGTACATGCTTGAACACGAGAAGGTCGAATGAAACATGTGAGCTTAACTTCAATTATCTGTTGCCAACACTTCGCAAAATTCTCTTTTTCAACTTTTGCATACATAGATCTTCTATGCACCTCCTGAGAAAAATATTGTACTGCAAAGGGAGGAAAAAAATCAAGAAAATTTTCTCTTAAGAGCACAAAATTTGTATGGTGAACTCTTAACGCTTGGATTTTCTCAAGTCTATAACTATTAAACACTTGATCCTATATGACAACATTCAGAGTTTTGTTAGTAATATGGATATAAGAACTCCCATGGTAGTAAAAGGGCTCAAGTTAGGAAAGACAAGCCACGAGAAGAGATCTAAACATAGTTAAAATTTATGCCGGTGAACAAGACAGAAGGCATTCTACTGTAAGAACCACATGTTAGAAGTAAATTGACTAATGATCAATACGTCTGTACCACCTAGACCATAATTAAATTTTTAAAGGGAATTTATCATTTACTAGATAGACAACCCTATACGTCTCGCTCCATTCATTTCGCCGTTTCATTGAGGACCGACTACTTCTTATATATATTGATTTGTTGGTATTTGTTATTTCAACTTCACTTGTTTCAAAGCCGAGTATTTTTCGATTTAACAAAATTTAAAATATAGCACTCAAAGCAGCAAATTAAGGCATACACTTGGAAAATTTTGTTCTACATTAGATAACCTAATCCCTTCCAGAGCCACTGCAACTTTCTTTTGTCACAAGCCTCTGTTTCACACTGATATGTAACCACTGAGGTGCAAATTCATCGAAGGCCACAGTCCCTTTTGCCTGACCACCTAGCCATCCAAAATATCAAATAAATGAGCATTTTACATCCAAATAAGGAAGTCAGGCAATAAACTTCTACATTACTTTGCATTCGATGCATGAGTTGGCTTTCTTCTCTCCACTTCACAAACCACCAATAGCAACAAGAGTGTAAGGTAATGGTCCCATGCTTGCACTAACTTCTGCGATGCTCAAATTTTATATTATAGAGATTTATCTATAAAATTTAAGACACGACTAATTGTTAATTCTTTTATCAGTAAAAAAAATTAAGAACATAAACAATGAATAAGGGGAACAATCGGGGTTAGGAAAAAATAATAACAACAATGAAGGAAACAGCACAACTCTTGGTCCTTATTACTCTATTTGGATCTCTGAGAAGTATAAAAACAACAGCAATGCAATTTAATTATGAAATTAAAAAATATAAATATTTTTTCTATTGCATATCCAATTTATAGTATACAAAACACGTCTAAAATAAGTCTGTCCTAAGTAAAGTATAATAAATAAACTAAACACAGTGTGCCCTTCTACCTTATTTTGAATGAATATATTACTTTCTTTCACAATGAAAATTTGCACTCTAAACTATTTAGTCAAAAGGTCTTTAATATCATGTCATAGAACTAACTATTTTTCTCAAAAGTTTAACAGCTATATAAGGATCTAATGACAATTTTTTGTGCTCTTAACAATGGGCATGCTTTATACAGATTGATAAAAATGAAAACAAATAAATAAATGATTATCATTTTAATAAGTCATGGATTTACATAGGTACCCAGAAACACCCAAAAGCCGTAAATATCACCCTACCCTCCTCCATCTTTTGGAGATGCTTCTGCTGCCTCGAAATTTGTAATCAAAATTAGGACACCACAACGTGCGTGCCACTCATCAATTGTAGGGGTTCATGCCCCTTGTCCTCAAAGTTCTAGTCACCCATAGAGGGAGGAGGGAAGGAGGACCAATCTTCTTCATACATGGATCTCAAAAATCATTGTTCTGCAAAACTGAAGGCAAATGCCCATAGCATCGGTATATGTACAAACAGGATCCCAAAGATGATTATTCAAAGAGCCATATACCATTAGAATGGGTGGGTGACATCTTTCTTGTCTAGGAAGAGATATCTCATGGCATCATCAAAAAATGCAGCTATTGAGGTATTGTTGCAAATATGGTAAATGTTTTTTTTTTTGTTTTTCCTACAAAAATGACTTTTCTTTTTTCTGTAAAAAATAAAAAAAAAAATTATATAAAAGGTACTAAAAAGACACCAACAATATAGAATACAACTAACTGTTCAATGATAGGCTATTAAAGCCGTCAGAAATGAAGTCCTACGAAAAAATAAAAGAAAATTTAACCAAGCACCCAAAAGCCAAACATAAGCACCCAAAGAAATGATCAAATCCTCACATATTAAAAACCAAATACATAACCGCTTCTTCAAACTTTTTGGACTTCGAGTGATGCTTCAGTCTGCTTGAATTTTATAACAAATTAAATGATGTCACAAAGTGCGTACTAATAATTAATAGTTGTCACCTCAGGTGGAAGGGTGACAGCATCAATCTTCTTTATATATGATTCTCAAAAAATCATTGTTTCTTTGCATTATCACCCTCAGCACTAGACGCCATTTGGATGGTAATTTTTCTCTTGTCAAGGAAAAGGTATTTCAAGTTTGTGAAGAATTTATGTGAACCAGTTCTACAGTTTTCAATATTAAATAATTTTAGATTTTTTTATTGGTCCTTAATACAGTTGCTCAATAAGCATGCCATAGCCAAAAGAGTCTCTAGAGGCATTCTACACAAATTATGTTCAATACACACAGGATGCAGAATTCCAACAGCTCAAAGCAGATTCCAAGTTCAACTCACAGGATTTCTACGCAAGTGTACAAGAATAAAAAAAAAAAAAAAACAAGAACAGCCAATTTCTTTTAGAAAAATTTAACTCTGCTAAAATGATAGTTTGATAACAATTTCCAACAAGAATCTAGAAATATTTTACTTACAGGTATACGATTCTTGAACAATATCAATTATGTAACTGAAATATGTGTCTTGTGTGTTTCAATAAATGATAGGGTTACAAAATATCTATGAAAGGAAAAAGATAGACATTATATACAAAAAATTTCTAAAAATAGAAACTATCCATAGTTGTAATAGTTATTCTTATACTTGCAAATTGCAGTTCACAACTGTGTTAGCTTGATTGAGCCCTGATTGCAAGGATTATGATTTTCTGTCAACAAAGAAATTAATTAAAGAAGTGAATTGATTTGAAAAAAGTATCTAGTGTAGCAACTGTTAAAACAATCATTAGTTCTAGTCACATTTGTTGGTTGATATAGGCACAAACAGGAAACGTTATTTATTTTCTAATATAAAGACCAATAAAGCAAACGTCAGCGACTACTCCAATATTCCTGTAGCCACAAAACCGTAAAAAATCATTAATACCATACAAATATACTTGTAAAATCAATTGATAAAGAAATATTAATAATTCATAATTTTATAAAAGATTATTTAAATTACCTATAATGAATTATTAATGCCATTTAGATATTACTTGAACCGTATCTTTGTATGCTATTTTTTCCCCATTTCATTGAATGAAAAATCAAGCCCCAGCAAAAAAAAGATCCTGACGCAATGATTTCGCATTTTTAAAATGAATGCCAACCATGCCAGCATCCCTGGCCACTTTAACATTTTTCATCCTGTCAAGTACCAAAAAACAATCATACAACAAATCCATGTTGACCAAGTACGCAGGACTCTCTCATTTCCCTTCTCTCATATTGACACAAAGAGGAAAGCCATTTCACATCAACAGGTTCCACCCCAAACAATTTTGTGCTTTTAGAACTTGAACCATATCAATTGAGGTCAAGTCAATGCACAATCAAGACATGTTTTCCCCATGCCAAAGCATTGTTTCTGCCTTGGGATAACTTCTAGAAAAAGTTGTCTATTAATATATGATTCAAAGATGAAAAAACTTGTATAAGTTGCAGCATACATCTATATTATCAGATAAATTAGAAATAATGACGACCTATCGTCTACAAAGAAACAATTTTTCGGTGCAACGTCAAGGTGTTACAAGACTTTAGCGTAAAAATCAGATTCAGGCTTACGTTTTCCTGTGTGATAGAGAGAAGAGCAGAAAAACGACAATAACATCCAAGAGTTCTTTATTTCATATATCATTTACAACATAATTTGTCGCTTAAGTAACATATGAAAGATAATTGATACATGCATCTAATCACAATCCTCGACTAACAAGAAACAAATATCAGATCATCTAGTTTGTTAGATCTCGATCTCTCATGGATGATACCGCGATATTGTGAGAGCATTTGTGAAATATACCAGTTATACAGGAACAAAATGTCCACGATAAGTAGGCTGAGAGTTTCAACTTGTCCTCAATCAATTCGTACCTGTGATAGAATCAATGAAAATGACTAGAAACTAATTCACAAGCACACAGATCAAATACATTGCATTAGAAATAGTGTATCAATACCAAAAGGGAAAAATTTGTGACAGCAACACAGCATGCATTTCACTCTTGTTAAAGTAATCCTTCAACAACATGAAAGCAACATACCAGACAGGATAATTCGTGAAAGCATGTATTTCATAGTTGTTTTGCTTTAATGCATGGAGTAATCTTTCCACACCATCTACGTAGAAATATCCTCTTTCCATGCAAAGCGTGAGGCCTATGAAAACAAATGCTCATATCAATTATTTAATGAACTAGGAACGACGACAAATTGCATACAGTCACTATGGTGTATATAAGAGGCACATTTTCTAGAGTCCAATAACTTTTATTTTGTGGGACATAGGGATATATCTGATGAGGAGGTACTATTAATACCAATTACACAGAGAACTAGCAATAGTGAAATAAATTCCAAGAGAAGCATTAGTCACTTAATCATGACTACCAACCAGTTTGGATAATAATTAAATATAAAAGAAAAGGCAACTATCATGACAAACACACAACCAGACTTACACCTAGTCTCACTAAATAAACTGTGTCAGCATCAGCAATGCAATGCAAGAGTAAGGCCATGCACATCTCATCCTCCCCAGAGCACGTATTACATAAATGGCATATTTAGTTTGTGGATATAGAAATTCTATTCTTACCATATTACCAGTAGAATATTTATTTCTACATTTAGTTCCTTTGTTATTCCAAATAATTATTATCGGAGGAATAATATTCTTCCAACTCAAGAAATAAAAAATACCAAGTTTTCTTCGGTATTATTTATTTCTTATATCTAAGGAATAATTATTCCGGCAATTATTACCGTTTTGCCCCTCGTCCTTTTATCCTTCATTCGAACACATAATATTATTTTTCATTTTTTATTTTTCTCTTTGTTTAATATTTAATTTATTTATATTTTCAAATTGCTCCTTTTTTATTTTTCTCCTTTCTAATTTTTAAATTTATAATTTTTCATGTTAAATTTATACAATTTTTATATTTTTGATGCGTTTTGAATCCAAACTTCGAATAGATTCGAGTAAAATTGTCCGTCTGAATTCGGCTTCATCTACTGAGTCTGGATCTTACACACCACAATTATGAATGAAAGGTCAGATAACGGCGGGACGCTGTCTTACGAAAAATACTCCGACGCTGACGCTCAAGTCAGTAAATAACCTTCAAAGTAAGAAGGTGGTGTAATGAGATGCAAGACGTACGCGGTGAGTGTTTGTTACGTGGTGGTGCTCTCGTAAGTACAGAGACTTTGGTTGCCCGTGAGGAGCGAAATATCTAAGTACTGTGTTCCCTGGAAACATAGTTGCAAAGAGAGTGAGAGAAAGAGAGAGAGCCAGATATTGAAAGCGTAAGAGCTTTGCAAGAGAAGGCTTTTGCAGGCCAGTGAGAATGTACCTCGAAGTGAGAATTCCAAGGCCTTTAATAGTTGCTGTGCTGGGCTGCCATCCTTGTGTAGAAGGGCTTGATACCCCCGCTCTATTGAGACAGTTGCCTTTTCTGGCGTACTGTCTTCATGGCTATAACGATTGTTGGATTGATTACTTTCCTTCTGCCTTTATGGCTGACCTTTTTCCTCTTTTTTTTTGTTTATTAGTTTTTATATGGGATGTTCGAATGCTCTCTGGCCTCCATAATTTTTTTTCCTTAAATAAGGGTGAAAAAGTCATTAATACAAATTCTCACCATATTCCTTATACTATTACTACATACGAAATATTAGAATAATAATTTTCAGCTTATTCTATTTCCGTAACCAAATATGAGAATAGAAATTCCTAACTCTATTCCCATTTTATTCTATTCCTAAAAAATAATTTTTTTATTTCTAACTTATTCCATTCTAGTAACCAAACATACCAAAAGTCTCGGGCACTAGACCACCATTGTAGCATCAACATCCCATGAAAAGTCAAGTCTACAATTTAAGGCCGTGGTATAGGCAGTAATAGGCATAAACAACTATGTGAAACAACTAGTTGATATTTTTGTACTTGCCTTCAACATAAAATTATGATATCAACCACCCCTTCCAGATTCCAAAAGGGTTCTCAACACTACCAACAGATTGCCACCATCCTAGATATTAAAAAAAGCAAGAATCTAACAGCAACTTTTGTAACATCCATGATGTTTCCTACTTGAGTTATTTGAATGCATGATTTAATAATATTTAATTAATAAATTTTTGAGGTAATCAAATTGTTGAAAATATTTATTGCAGTGATATATTTATAATTGGTCCTATTAGGCTTAGAAATTTGGGGATCACTGAATTGGGCTTCAATTATTGGGATTGATTTATTTATTTTGGAGGGCCAATTTACTTGTAAATTGGTAGGACCCCTTTGGAGATAAGAACCACTATGATATCAGAGATAAAAATAAAAATTATTAGATTGTGGGTCCCTATATCTCAGCTGATTGGAAGATGCAAGGAATGTGTGATGTTTAATTTATGGATCCAACAAAGTGGCAATAACTCAAATTAGTATACCTCATATCTTGTAATATTTTGTAAAGCTTTGGCTTGTTAATTTCCCTGGTTAGCTTGGCTCTTTCAGCAGATTAGGCAAGCATAATTGGGTTTTGAGGCAATATGATAAGGATTCAACTAACTAGAAATTGGAAGGGGAAAGGAAAATTTAAAAACCCTAGCCACCTAGATTTAAGTCAAAATAAAATTCTTAGCCAATTTTGAGAATCTTAAAAACTGATTTTGGGCTAACATATTCTGACTTTGACTTTGATTGTTTGGAGGGAAATTCAAACCCTACTGCCACCCTAATCTTTTTTTCAAGCCCTAGGGTTTCCCCTTCCATTATTTATAAATCGTGTGTGTTGAGAGGAGAGTTAGAAGAAAACTTTGGAGAGGCTGTCGTTGGAGTTTGAGGAGGAGAACCAAAAAGAGAAAGGGGCAGGGAAAGCTCTTGAGGCAAGTAACTTATGATTCACTTGCAGGTATCTATGAACTTCTTGCAAACTTTCTTCTTGATCATTCTTAAAATCCTTCTCATGTTGATTATTCCTGTTTTATTTATGAGGAATCGTAGAATTTGTAGGAGTGTATTTATGCTTGTTGGATTAGTCATTTATGCTAATTATTCAAGTTTTATAGCAGCATTTGAGTGATATTCAAACTAAGCATTTAAATACCATTCGAACACTAGGCAGAGTTATGTACATATTCGAGTTGCATGCTTCATGTACAATACTAGAACAATAATATTCTAATGATATGTTATGTTATATTCCTAATAATAGATAGAGTAGACCAATGGGTGAGTCATGCTATTTTTTTGCATGCTTTCATGCTTAAAGTAGAAATCTTGAACCTTGCATATGAGTACCTTCTTTGAACACCCAAGCAATCCCTTGAGGAGATTCTTAAATCTGTTGGATTCCAAGTCGTCTTATTGATGTATGGCATGATACTATATTGTTAGGAAGCCTGAGTACAGTGATTAACAACTCATGTGACATTAAGTTTTGTGCCTGCAAAGGTTAGTGTTCAGCATTGTACGTGACTTCCAAATGCCCACCTAAATTTCAAGAATTTTGGGAATCATGGAGATTCCGATGAGTTAAAGGATAAGTGGCATTGTCTTATATCATTATAAGACATTAGTGGTAGATATAGCGCCATTTAGATGAGCTCAGCATCGTTTTCAAGAGCAATGGTGATCGACATTTGATGTTCGTTCAAAGCGCTATTCAAGCGCCACTGAGGCAATTTCGAGAATGTAGGTAAAATTGTAGGTTTTGAGACTTAGGATAGTGATTCCAAAGTTGTGACAAGTTTAGAGAAATTTAGTGAGCTCTAGTGAAAGGTGACCCTATGGGGTAACTAGGTACTCAAGTCGATTCTTTTATTTCTTTCCTTACATGAGTTTCTCGGCATTTTCTTTGATTGCGTTGGGTATGATATATTATGATATGTCTTAATTTATTAGAGCGGTAAATCGAGATTCAAACCTATCATTCGCGGGTGAAAGAGGCGTTCAGCCCGTTCTATAGGGTCATATATACAACGGCTTATCTACGGGTCTTAAATAGTAGTGTACAGCCTTTGGTTGTGTGGAAACAAACATAACCTAAGTTTCTAGCTAACTCCTTACTTTTGTTTTACTAACCACTTCAAATGAAAGGCTCGGGTACATGCAAGACAAATAGGACTGAAGGATGAGCTGTTATTTATGAATTCTGATGTTATATTTTGATTCCAGACAGTAGTTCAATGCTGTATTGTGGTTTCAAATAGTAGCTAATGCATTTGTGTTAGCTTTCAGACAATAGTCAGTGCATGTGTGCTTAAGAAAAAGTGTTTGTGGACTGTAAACTGCAAGATGGTTTAATTAAGATCACGTAGATGTAGTTCATGATGCTTATGATTAGTAGTTGTGGGATATCGGTGGTCCAATAATTAGTTTTCGATTATCAGTTGTCAGTTATGGGTTTTGATTTTTGTAATTTACAAATTGTATACTCTGATTATGTATTAGCAGGCATAACTCCTTATACAAGATCCGATGTCACGGTTTTTGGGTTGATATCGGAGCTACATGAGACGTGGCATGTTTTCGATCATGTGTATGGTTTATATTACCTTATTTCGGTCAGTTAAAGCGTCGAGGTGAAATCCGTGTCTAATGATAATAGATGACTAATTGGATAATTAATTAAAGTATAGTTGTTAATAATGAGATCAGGATTTGGGACAAAACTTGAAAATGCCAGAGTCTCAGAGGATTTTATTATTGTAGTTTGAGTATTTCATTCCAGTGTTATGGTTATGAGGTTTTGAGTGGCTGTGTCCCCATTGGAGTATTTTTCTTTTGAATATGGTTTTACATCGTCGTTTTTTTATGATTTATCATGATAATTATTTATGTTTTATGTTGTCAATGTTTGATTTTGGAGTCAGCATCACAGGATTTGGAAGATCCAGCATCGTTGTTTATAAGGGGCTGGGCCAGGTCACAATAGTTCTGCTTTTGTAACAAGCACATGGCTTATTGTCATGTGAAGAGTTACCAGATTCACAGTACCACTATGAATACAGTACATGTGATCAAGTACAAAGTTTGTTATACATAAAGGGTTGTCACTGCAAATCAAATTTCCACACACTTCCAAGGTAGTTGTCCGCATGAGGGTTATAAATTAGATAACTAGGTTACTGCTATTAACGAATTCAAAAGCAATGTGGACATGGCTAATAAATAGTTCCCAACCATAGAGCACTTGTACACACAACTAGAAGTAGTTCTGTTGCTTTCTTATCTCTTGAATTTCTCATTTTTTTTGATTGGAAGAGTATAAGCTTTATCTGGAGGGTAAAGGCAGGCTTTGCAATAGCTATTCTGGTGGTTTGGTATCCCATTCAGTTCATTACTGCAGCAAAACTTACAAACTATTTAGTGCTTTGTTTGTTCACATATAAGCCCACCATCCAAAATCTGAAATTACAAAAATATTCTAAACAAAATTCGATTTCATTTGAGATAGGTACATGCTCCTAGCATTCAGTTTCCTCATAAAAAACTTTCAATTTCCATTAACACGTGAGCAATACTAGCAACGCTCACTCTAGAAACAGTATCGCTAATACTCTGTGCAACCAAGCACTATAATTCACTCACCATAGGACCCACAAATGAGGGTATTATACTGGCTATCAAAAAGTGATTGCTAACAACACCTACCCAAAATCTGTATAATTTACTCACCATGGGACCCAAAATTAGAGTATTTAAACGTTAGATCAAAAAAGTGAGCTAACAACACCCGCCCTAGGAAAAATCTTAGTGCCAGCATTCTTAAAAGGTTCCTAAGTCACGGACCATTTTTATACACAGTTATTACGTTAGTTCTATTGTATCTGTTTTCATTTGAAATTATTTCATCATAAACCTTGTGCGGGGAAGATAAGAAGTATCTCCAAAACTAAAAATTGTCTTGAAAGAGCCTGTGTTGAGAAATTGGCCGCACACCTTTCAAATCAAATGGTCTTCCATATTTAAAGAATTTTCTGGCTAATTCAACCTGTGATGGAAAATATAACTACTCAAACAGAATCAAAAGTCCCAAAATCATAAAAACATCTCTTGACTCTAAGCAAAGAACACCAAGCAATTTATACTTCTTTTCACAAGCATTTGAAAACTTGGGGGGAGGGGGGTTGTTATGAGGAAGCTACACAAAATGAGGTTGTTATTTATAAGGTCGAATCCAGCCACAAGTGGGAAAGGCACCAAAGGCTACTTCTTGCATCAATATAGTAAATACATTTGGATGAGTGTGCAGTGCGCATACAGCTTTACTGGTCAATGAAAGATGTGGCAAGACAAGGGCATACTGTCAAAACCATTATAAGCATTGATATAATGAGGGTTCCACAGTTATGATTCTTAGAACTGAACAGGATTGGAGGGGCATATCCAAATTTCCTATATTATCTTGAGTTTTTCATTTTTTTAAGGGACAGAGGAATGTTCTATTACCTGTACTTCTCAATTCTCAAAAGGACAGAGAAACAAATCATATTTTTAATAAGGAATGCTTGGTTTAGCGGTGTCGAGGAGATTGATAATTTCAAAATCAACTCTCGAAGCGGGATTAACAAGGTAAGAATTGCTCCAACACTCTCTTCTGATCATTTTATATATACAAGCAAATGTGTGTGTGTGTATTTACATGATAACAAGGGATACAGACGATAGTCCAGATGGCCATCAAGTCATCCAATTATACGTTTTAGTATGGTAGAAAATTTTATTACTTTTCATAGTGACACCCAAGCATACCTCGTTAATCAAACCCCTTTCAAACTCACTCCAGGCAGTTGGATGCTTGCATTCCATCAATTCCTTCAAAGACGTGCTGAACAAGAAATGCAATGACCACATAGGCATATATTGAAATAGAACATAAAACAGGAAATTCAAAAGGTGTAACTTGAAAAAGAAATGAAAACCTCGCAGGTATAAAGACAAATGGACCATAGAAACAGTAGACACTAGTACATTAAAACAAATTAGGAAAAAAAAATTTCGACATTGTACAGCATTTAACGCTCGATCGCTTACTATACCGTTCGGGCATTGCAATCCGTCCAATTAGTCCTAAAATCTTTACGGTACGTTTGGTTATTGAAATGGAATAAGGTGAAAATAGAATAGTCATTCCTAGAGTTGGAATTATTATTCTCATGTTTGGTTCTTAGAATAGAATAAGGTAAAAATTAGTATTCCTTTGTTTGGTTTGTAGAATAATATGAGGAATAATGTGAGAATAGTGATAATAATAATAGTAATAATAATTATTATTATTATAATAGTAGTAATAATAATAAAACCTAATAATAATAATAATAAGGGCAATTTTGGAATATTACAAAAGTGGTGCGGGAATAATAATTCCCAATTCACTGGGAATCAATAATACCATGTTCCACGCAAGAATAAGTTTTCCTTTGAATTCGGGTTATTCCCTGCTTATTTTTTAACTAAACACGAAAATTGTAATTCCCGTGGGAATTAGCCCGGAATAGAATTTCTATTTTAGGCTACCAAACGCCACCTTAAACCGTGACGGTACGTTTGGTTGCTGGAATAGAATAAGGTGGGAATAGAATAGTTATTCCAAGGAATAGAAATGGATGGGAATAGAGTTGGAATTGTTATTCTTATGTTTGGTTGTTGGAATAGAATAATGTGGGAATTAGTATTCCATTGTTTGGTTTGGAGAATAGTATGAAGAATAAGGTGGGAATAGTAATAATAATAATAATAATGATAATAATACCAAATAATAATAATAATGATAATAATACCAAATAATAATAATACCTAATAATAATAATAATATAAAATAATAACACATAATAATAATAATAATACAAAATAATAATAATTATAATACATAATAATAATAATACAAAATAATAATAATAATAATAATATAAAATAATGATAATAATAATAATAATACCTAATAATAATAATAATACAAAATAATAATAATAATACCTAATAATAATAATAATAATAATACCTAATAATAATAATACAAAATAATAATATTACATAATAATAATAATAATACAAAATAATAATTATAATAATAATAATACCTAATAATAATAATAATACAAAATAATAATAATACAAAATAATAATAATACATAATAATAATAATAATACATAATAATAATTATTATTATTATTATTATAATAACTAATAATAATAATAATACCTAATAATAATACAAAATAATAATAAAATACCTAATAATAAAAATAATACAAAATAATAATACCTAATAATAATAATAATATAAAATAATAATAATAATAATACCTAATAAATAATAATAATAATAATAATAATACAATATATATATATATATATATATATATGTGTGTGGGAATTGTTATTCCCACATTTGTGGGAATAGCAATTTCCGGAGAATTGCAATTCCCGGGGAATTGCCAACCAAACGGAGGAATTGCAATTCCCGCGGGAATTGCAATTCTTTTCCCCCCTATTCCCCCAACCAAACATGTAGTCAGTTTCTACCAAATTCCTAATAGAACATCATGGTTTCTTCCCCTCCATTCCCTTGGTTGGAAGGATATAATATAATGTACAGCACAATAGAAAATGCAGTGTTTCTATAATGTTTCTTCATTTGATTGCATTATTTTACATCCTACAAAACACATGTTCAACGGAATCGGCAAAGGACAAACAAAAAACACCATTATAAGACGACGCAAAAATCCTTTTCTGTTTTCCCCACCAGATCCTGTAGAGGCTTACAGATTTATATTAGGACATTCTAAACTGATTAGAAACTAAGCTAGACTTTCTATTTATCTTTTCCTCTCAACAATAAGAAGCTCCATTTGAATCTCGTTCGTTATGTTCGGATAATGCCGCCGAATTGGCGAGATATTCTACATCCCAATCAGACTTATATGCAAACACATAAAACAAGGCCAACAGATTACGAGAACCCCGACTGAGATTCTTAGCTCGTTCACTTCTCTGAACAAACAGATAAATTATATCAAATTTTCTTACCCCGAATGGAAGTGTAGAATGGTACCCGAAGAAAGCAGGGATGTCCTCGTAGAAAGGATCCCGAACAATGGTATCCATCACATCAAATAACAGCACTGGAAGCTTTTCGCCCCATTCGGCATCGATTGACCCATGAGTAACTACTTCTACTGGTGCTGGTGCTATAACTATTCATATTTGTAGGAAAACGTTTTGGGGATTTTGATGAGATTTTTAGGGAGAATGAAGAGATTGGTCTTAAAAGAAGGGCCATCTATTGACAGATCGTGAGGGTCATCGATCGACAGATCATGGCTTTCGTCTCTGTTCTCCTTGTGTACAGCAGATTCAACTGACGGGGAGGAGAGCAAGCCGCGCAAATACTAGTCAACTGGTCAAATTTAGGGTTGATGAACAAGAGAAGACGAGGAAAAGACGAAGAAAATAAAATCTATAAAAACTAAAAACTAATAATAAGTCGGAAAATGGTAGAAATTAGCAGAATTGATATCAATTCTTAATAGATTTAATTCATTAATTTGTAATATTATTTTAATTGTCATTTTTATTTAATATTTTCCCTAACTTGGTTTTCAACTTATTATTTAAAAATTAAATGATAGAAAAACAATTATGGAATTTTAAATATTTTTTTTAAAAAAGATAATTTTTAATTTATAATATTAATAATCAAAAAATAAGAATACATGATTAAGTAAATGAAGTTTCAACTATGCTATATTTATATCTCAAAAATAAATAATTAATATTATTTTTTAATTTATAAGATTAATAATTAAGAAATAAAAAAATATCTAATTTAAATATTTATAAATTACGAATTAGTATATGTTAAACGTGCTATTATTATGTTTCAAACTTAAATAATTAAAATTTTATAAATACTGTATTTAATTATTTATTTTATTTTATATTAAATAATTTTTTTAGAATAATACACTGGTAGGCTCTAATTAAACTCAATACTTACCTAAAAAAAAATTAGGATAAAAAATATATTATAAAAAGGGGGGAATATAGCCTCAAAACTAAGAGGAGTCAATCTCCTTTACTATAAATAATAACATATTTTCTTACCAAATTAAAAAATTAGTAATTTCTTCTAGTCTATAAACTAATACGGTTTGATATTATCCTATGGTGATGCCTTAAAATTATATAATTGAAATTTCATGAGTATTATATTATGAAGCTTATCCACCACCCACATTTTGTAATTTATTTATTTATTTTTTTGAATAATCGATTGGTGGCTTTAAATCAACCCAATGTTTACCCAAAAAGCAAGTTAGGAGTATAAATATTTTGAGCAAAATATTAAAAAAACAAAGATCACCTTAAAAATAAGTATCATCAATCACTTTATTATTACAAATAAAAATATATTTGCTTACTATATCAAAAATAATGTAACTTTTTGGCTTCAAACACTAATAATCACCAAATAAAAATAGGTATGATTTAAAATCATATCAGATATAAATTCATATGAAATAAAAGATAATTATGTTATATCTGAAAAATAAAAGTAGTCAGCCGCATTATTACTACAAACAACAGTATATTTTTCTCTCTAACTTTAAAAATATAACATTTTAATTTATAAGACTAATTATCAACAAATAAAAAGATGTGCGATTTAAATTCGCATTAGGTATGAATTAATATAGATTAAATATTAACTATATTATTCTTATATCTCAAAATGACGTAGTTAAATTCCTATGAGTAATATGTTATAGTTTGTCCCACCGCTTATGATTTATAATATTAATTAATGTTTTTAGAATAAGGCATAGGTGCACCGTTTAAATACTCATTAAGTATGAATTGGTACATATTAAATGGCAATTGTGCTATTATGGTTCAAATTTTTGTAATTAAAATCCTTTGAATTTGTTCCACCACACATCGTTTGTAATGTTAAATATTAATTTTAGGATCGGGGGCTATTATGTAAGCATGAGTGACAACCCCTTTTTTGTCATCCGTTAATTGGATTAAAATTCAACGAGTGTGATTTAATGTTAATAAAATATTACAAAAAAATAAATATAGTGTTTTGTTATTATTTATATTATAACTATTTCAATATTTAAATATTTTTACAGAAAAATAATTGAAAAACTTTTATATTATATACTTTTTAAAATATTAAATTTCATATGTTAAATCTTTATAAATCAATGGATAAAATGTGAAAAAAAAGATATTGCTATATACACTCACGTAAGTGCCCATTTTTTTTTTGGAGACTTGGAGGCTATATTTTTATTAGAGAGATAGAGTTCTACCATCATCTTAACCGTTTATTTTTAAATAAATAGTAATCATATAAGCCATTTAGAATAATTAATTTTAATAAAATTTTATTTTTTTAATGAAATACTTAAATAATAATCAATCCTTTTTTATTGAATACCCATAAATGATATTTCTTACAAATTAGCATTATTGCTTATTTCAATAATCTTTTATATAACTTTAATTTATTTAATACTCGGCTTAATTTAAAAAAATAAAAAATGATAGCCAAAGTAACTTATTTGGAAAGTCTTCTAAAATTTATAGAAAAGGAACTATAAAAGTTTTAAAGATATAGAATATAACTAACTGTGCAATGATAGGCTATTCGAGCCGTTAGAAATGAAGTCCTACAAACAAATAGAAGAAAATTTAACTAGGCACCCAAAAGCCAAACAGAAACATCCAAAGAAATGATCGAATCCTCACATATAGAAAGCCAAATACATGCACCAAAAGGCTGTATCGATTAACCCCTTCCTCGAACTTTTTGGACTTTGGGTGATGCTTCAATCTATTTGAATTTCGTAAAAAAATTAAATGATAGAAAACAATTATGGAATTTTTAAATATTTTTTTAAAAGATAATTTTTTTAATTTATAATATTAATAATCAAAAATAAGAATACATGATTAAGTAAATGAAGTTTCAACTATGCTATATTTATATTCCCAAAAAATAAATAATTAATATTATTTTTTAATTTATAAGATTAATAATTAATAGAAAATAAAAAAATATCTAATTTAAATATTTATAAATTACGAATTAGTATATGTTAAACGTGCTATTATTATGTTTCAAAACTTAAATAATTAAAATTTTATAAATATTGTATTTCTATTATTTATTTTATTTTATATTAAATAATTTTTAGAATAATAATACACTGGTAGGCTCTAACTAAACTCAATACTTACCTAAAAAAAAAAATTAGGATAAAAAATATATTATAAAAAAGGGGGGAATATAGCCTCAAAACTAAGAGTGAGTCAATCTCCTTTACTATAAATAATAACATATTTTCTTACCAAATTAAAAATTATGTTCTTTCTAGTCTATAAACTAATGCAGTTTGATATTATCCTATGGTGATGCCTTAAAATTATATAATTGAAATTTCATGAGTATTATATTATGAAGCTTATCCACCACCCACATTTTGTAATTTATTTATTTATTTTTTTGAATAATCGGACAGGCTTTAAATCAACCCAATGTTTACCAAAAAAAAGCAAGTTAGGGAGTATAAATATTTTTGGGCAAATATTAAAAAAACAAAGATCACCTTAAAAATATATCATCAATCCTTTATTATTACAAATAAAAATATATTTGCTTACTATATCAAAAATAATAACTTTTGGCTTCAAACACCAATAATCACCAAATAAAAATAGGTATGATTTAAAATCATATCGGATATAAATTCATATGAAATAAAGATAATTATGTTATATCTAAAATAAAAGTAGTCAGCCGCATTATTACTTACAAACAACGGTATATTTTTCTCTCTAACTTTAAAAAATATAACATTTTAATTTATAAGACTAATTATCAACAAATAAAAAGATGTGCGTTTTAAATTCGCATTAGGTATGAATTAATATAGATTAAATATTAACTATATTATTCTTATATCTCAAAAATGACGTAGTTAAATTCCTATGAGTAATATGTTATAGTTTGTCCCATCGCTTATGATTTATAATATTAATTAATGTTTTTAGAATAAGGCATAGGTGCACCGTTTAAATACTCATTAAAAGCATGAATTGGTACATATTAAATGGCAATTTGTGCTATTATGGAGGCACCCAAAAGCCAAAGAATTGCTATTTCATAAAGAAATGATCGAATCCTCTCATATAAAAAGCCAAATACATGCACCAAAAAGCCATATCGATTAACCCCTTCCTCCAACTTTTTAAACTTTAGGTGATGCTTCGATCTGTTTGAATTTTGTAAAAAAATTAAATGATGCCATAAAGTCCATACTAATAATTAATAGTTATCATAAGCCTTCCTCAGGTGAAAGGGTGACAACATCAATCTGCTTTATATATGATTTTCAAAAAATCATTGTTTCTTTGCATTGCCTCTCTTAGCACCGAACACCATTTGGATGGTAATTTTTCTCTTGTCAAGGAAAAGGAATTTCGAGTTTGTGAAGAATTGACGTGAAATAGTTCAAAAGTTTTCAAGATTAAATAATATCTGATTTTCTTATTGGTCCTTAATACAGTTGCTCAAGAAGTAATCCACGGCTAAAAGAGTATCCGAAGGCATTTTGCACAAATCATGTTCGATGCACACAGGATACATAATTCCAACAGTTCAAAGTAGATTCCAAGTTCAACTCACAGGATTTCTATGCAAGTATACAAGAATAAAAATAATAATAAACAAGAATAACCAATTTCTTCTACAAGAATTTAACTTTGTTGAAATGATTATTAGATAACAATTTCCAACTAGAATCTGGAAATATTTTACTTATAACTATACGATTCTTGAACAATATCAATTATGTAATTAAAATATGTGTGTTGTGTATTTCAATGAATGATAGGGTTACAAAGTATCTATAAAAGAAAAAAGATAGACATTATATACAAAAACTTTCTCAGGATAGAGACTATCCATAGTTGTAAAAGTTATTCTTATACTTGTAGACCGCAATTGGTTGTGTTAGATTGATTGAGGCCTAATTGTAGGGATTATGATTTCCTGTAAACAGAGAAATTGGTTAAAGAAGTGAATTAGTTTGAAAAAAGTATCAAGTGTAGCAACTGTCAAAATAATCATTAGTTCTAGTCACATTTATAGGTTGATATAGGCACAAATAGGAAACAATATTTATTTTCTAATATAAAAACCAATCAAGCAAGCGTTAGCGACTGCTCCAATGTTCCTACAGCAACACAACCATAAAAAATCATTAATACGATACTGATATACTTATAAAATCAATTGATGAAGAAATTTAAGTCCTGTGAAAGATAGCCCAAATTATTTGTAGTGAATCATTAATGCCATTTAGATATTACTTAAACTGTTTCTTTGGGTGTTATTTTTTCTCCATTTCATTAAATGAAAAATCAAGCCCTAGCAAAGAAAGATCCTGACGCAATAATTCTGCATTTTTAAAATGTATTCCAACAATGCTAGCATCCCTTGCCGCTTTCATGTTGACCAAGTGAGCAAAACTCTCTCCTTTTCCCTTCCCCCACAATATTGACACAATGACGGAAGCCATTTCACATCAACAGGTTCCAGCCCAAACATTTTTGTGCATTTAGAACATGAACCCTATCGATTGTGGTCAAGTCAATGCACAATTAAAACATGTTTTCCCCATGGCAAAGTATTGTTTCTATCTTAGGATAACTTCTACAAAAAGTAGTCCATTAATATATGATTCGATGATGAGAAAAATTGTATAAGTTGCAGCATACACCTATATTATCAAAAATAATGGCAACCTGTCTCTACAAAGAAACAACTTGCTGGCGCAACGTCAAGGTGTTGCAAGAGTTCAGCATAAAAATCAAGTCCAGGGTTATGCTTTCCTGTGTGACAAAGAGAAGAGCAGAAAAACAACATATATATGTGACCTCAAAATATATAAATATATATATAAACAACTAATTGTGTCAGCATCAGCAATGCAATGCAAGGGGTAAGGCTATGCACATCCCACCTGTTGGGCTTTGGTCACTTTCTTGTGGGTAATTTAACAAATAGAAAGTCATCGAAGATTTGCACAAGACTCGTGTAAGGATCGGAGTGTTCGCACACGCGGCGAAGGGATAGGAGGTGAGATCAAGTCGGGCTCCTCTCAAGCGCCGATTCCAGATTGATGAAGGATTATTGGCATTCGACTCATGCTCAGCGGTAAAAAGACATAACTTAGGATCCTCGCACTATCCTATAAATTAACAATATGAAGTTACTATTCTAATATCACCCAATTTATATTTCTCAACATGTATTGGAATCTTGTTTTTCTCACGCTTCATCATTCATGAGTTCTAGTTGGAGGGATGCGGTAACCCATAGATGCTGTCAACCTTTGGGGGTGTTTTCATAATAATTTTTTAATTTTTAATAATATTAATTATTTATATTTTATAGGGGATTCATTTTACATCGAAAACTAAATAAATTGTTGTCCGTGAAATGCCATTCAAATAAAAAATGAATCAATTATATCATTGAATTGTTATTTAAATTTATGTAATGTAAAAATATTATTTATTTCTCAAAACAAATAAACATAACAAATGAGTTTATCAATTTTATCTTTCTTCAATAAATATTGTCACTGCTTCAAATTCATCACATACAGTTTAATCTAATATCAACTCACCTTTTCACTCATATTTTGTCATTGTTCTAATGGCCTTCTGAAAAGAATGATCATCCCTCGAGAAGATAATATAATCAATATCAATAATAATGGTACTAACTGCAAAGGTGATTGTATCAATTTTTTAAAGGTAAGGGGATGATCAAACTTTAACAAACTAATAGAAATATTGGAAAAAAAATAAATTTAAATTCTTCTAAATAAATTTTCAAATTTATATACAAATATCTAGAATCTTTTCAAATTTTTGGTCATTTGATATCACAAATGATAATGACATAAATTTATGCTTGAAGCATTTGATAATATAATTGCATTAGATCCATTGCTCTTCCTGTTGCCCTTCTCAAAGAAAGCAAACAAGGCCATTTCTCTTCACCTAAATCCTTTCCCTTCCCTCCCCTTGCTCTCACAAACCCACCGGAGCATGAAGTTGGAAGGTACCTAGAAATTCATATAGTCAATTCAATCAGTTGAGAAAATAAGTTTAGTCTGGTGAGGTTTATTTTTAAAAAAATAATAAAATATCAAACATGGTCAGAGTTTAAAAAAATAACAATTACTTGCCTATACTGCTTCTACCAATAATAAAAAAAGTAATTATCTATATTACCTCCTTTAATTAGAAAAAATACTTTCTTATTTTTAAAAAATTAGAAGTATTGAAATGACCGAAATACTTGCTGTGTAAATCATCATCTATAAGAAAATCTAGCTCCTCAACCTGTATACCCAGTACATTGACATTGTTCAAAAAAATCAAGAATAGCATGATATGATCAATGATTACCAAACCAAAAGTAGCAAAGTAATGGAAAGCAATTCAAGCTATAGAAATATATTTAATATCTAACTAATTCACTGATATTGTAGAAAGTGTAATGTTTTAGATCACTTTCTTTTGAGTTCTATACTCAATTGATGGGTTATCTGTAAATCTCGTGATATTTAAGTAGGGCTGCTTGGGTGATAGTATAATAGATGAGGTCATTGGGTGATAGTATATGAAGGTCGCACTTTAGTGTTGAGATTCATTTGAACGAAATTAGCGGTCCGTTCGAATTTTTAAAGCATCCAAAATTATTTTTAACGAAAATGAGTACTACACAATGAGAGAAAAGATAGAAAAGAGAGAGTAGAAAGAGATTCTGCATCTTTTTAAAGTCTGACCCAAGTTTCATTCTTCGTCAATATTAAATACATTGTTTTACTCTCATTACTAGGACATATTATAGTTTTATTGCTTATTTTTTCAGTTTATCTTCTCTAATAAGTTATTTGGTGTATTGAGATTGTACTTAACCGGTCATTTATTAGGATTGTAGTTAAGAGATTTTTAAAAAGGTTATATTTATAACTAGATACTATTATAGTAGATTCTTTTTTACAATTTATTTCGTAATTTTTTTTTAATTGAAAAAGATTTTTCGTATTAAATATTATTTTATAACTTTTAAATAAGATGTTACGATTGAGAAATTAAGAAATTATATCTATAAAAGGTGTAGCCTCATGAATTAAAAGCAATGCAAACTGTTGGGCCAGCAAGTCATGGGCTACAGGGCTTCCAACTTTTGCTGGTCTTGCATAAGATAGAGGCTTCCCCTAGCAATGATTTTTTGGGTACTTTGGGGAAGGAGAGCGTCATTCTTGATACTTCACAACTAGCCTTCTCTCATGCTGGCAAGGTAGTTAATGTTAGGTTCCGGTTATCAGAAATTTGTTAGCAAAGTGAAGAATTAGTCTTTATAATGATCGTTTTTGAACCCTTTATTTAAATTTATAGAGAGATAATAAGATAGTTTGTAATAACAAATAATTATCTAATAATAAAATATAATATTTTACGTTAAAAATTTCTTTTAAGAATGAAAAAAATTATCAGATTGTAAGTTCAAAAATATATACTATACGGTGAGTTAAATTATAAGAATCTCTGATAATATAAAGATACAATATATTATAATAAAAAATCTGAGAAATAGAGAATATAAGAATAAATGAGAAAAAAATAATTGTTAAAATATTATTATGAATACAAGAATAATGTATCAATGCCTGAAATACAATTCGAAACTCAACTAATAAATGAATCTTCCATTTTTCTTTCCCTCTAAAATTGCTTTTTGTCTTAGGCAGACCAAGCAGGGTCGATCGTGGTAAAGGTATTTGCCATCAAGGCAGCAGCCATGAATGTATAAGAACTGGGTATTGCTTTGTCATCAAAAACAATCTGATAAAAACCAAGAGAGTACTTAATCAAAACTGTGGTTTGGCAACAGCCAACACCACAGCAATAATTTTAAGCAGTGCTATAATTTTTCGAGCAAATTGAAGCACATCTAGCCAAAATTTTATTTCTCCGATTCATCATAATAGCACCACCAACACGACCCTCTACCATGAAAACATTGTAATCTCTTGAAAAGCAATAAGGGCTTCCACCTAAGTCGACACTAGTATTTCTTTATGTTGAACTCAAATCGCCTATTACTCCACCGGTACATATATTTAGAGGTGGAGTACCCACGGTCAGCATCCGACGACTGAATAGCCCAGGTGAATCAAGTGTTATCTCCATCACCTCTAGGTTAAGCCTACGTAAGAAAGGTTTTGGTGTACTGAAATACTTATGGCAAATAATCTCACACCACGACTCATGGTAGCAATTAGCACCAATGCCAAATCAACAGGGAATGCTGACATTTCCATAATTTTCTTCATAACCAAGCATTGCCATAGATGTCGAATCTGTTGCTCCTGCCATGGACACTGCAAGCCACATTGCAACTAAAATAAGATTGAACGATAATTGACAAATCGTTGTTTTCTTGGGAATAATTTAATGGGAAGAATATTTTTGTGATTAGATTCCAATATAAGTAAGTGTTAATCCCTCCTAGAACTAAAATTGCATAAAAATATGATAGCAACAACCTTTGAGTCTACTCAAGGAGCAAAGCAAGTCTTCCCTTGAATCTTTCAAAATCTTCCATTAAAATTTTAAAATTCTCTCCTTTTACTTTTCAAGGTCCCCTCTCCCCAACTTCTCTTAAACTAAATAAAGAAATCATATCAATGTCCTACAAAGATTCTTCTATCAAACAGAAAGAAACCTGTAATCTTATAAACTGATTGAAATTAAAAATTCTCCTAATCAAATAGAATAAATAAATAAGAATTATTTTTATTTGTTATATGGCATAGTGCTTTATGCACCAATTAGAAAGAAATGTGAGAACGAGTTAAATTTTTTTAACTACCTAAAATAAATATATTGAATTCTAATTTTGTTAAATATTGGTTGTCATGGATGCAATGGTCGAGTCTCTTCCTAACTACTTGTGACCCAAATCAAAGGAGACAAAGACTTTTTATTCAATTATTTTTTAAAATTTATTATTTTCTGGATGAGTGTTAAAATAAAAAAAAAATCAATAAATTGATAATTTGTATAAATAAAGTAGAAAGTTATATATACGACAAGTGACCTAATCAAATTTTTGACACAACATTTGCTAGGGACAATCAAATTTCATTATTTTATATTGCAACCTGAAATTAATTTTCAAAAACAGTTAATTTGGATGAATAATTCCAACTATGAAGATTAATATGGTTTTATAAGTAATTGAACAAAATATTTTTGATAAAATTAAATTATATTATATTTTTTTAAAAATAATAATAATAAAATTTAAAATATGTGACAAGTTAACAGGAAACTAAACTTGACCAGTAGCAATCCAAGGTATAAGAAAGAAGAATATATTACCACATTAAAAGTCCTGATTGAAACCCCCACGACAGCACTTGCCCATTTTTTTCTACGAATTTGAACCATAAAAACTACTTTTATATTATAGAGCAATGAATCCGTGCATATCTGATAATCTTCAAACTGTATTTCATGCGAGCAGTATAATAATGTTACGTTGTGCCGTCATGCAAAGCCAAAAACATTGCGGAATTGTGAGAAGAATAGCTTATTGAAAGTGTTTCAGAAAATTTTAAACAAAAATCGACAAGAAAAATCTCCTTGTGGAAATTGAGATACGGTTTGTCAATAATACATAACTCTTCCTATTAATAATATAATGTCATTATTTATTATGAATATTATATTCTTTTAAATTACAATATCACTATTTTTTAAGTTAGGCTACTGATATATACTTATCATGCAAATTCACGGGTTTCTTTGCTCAATAGCCTAATCTTCGCAACCGTGTCACACAGTCCAAATTCATGAGCATCTCTCCTCAATGGCCGCATTTCTCCTCAACAAAGTGGCCCAAACACCGTTGACACCACCTTTGCCGCCAACCACCGGTTGCCCATTGCCATCGATTTCCAGCATCTTTCTGATGACTTTCCTATAAATTTTGCGATAACTCCTATATTGATTAGTGACTTTCTGCTTACACTCTGACATATTATCGGCACCTTTTCATATGATTTTCCAACAACTATCCGGTCCAATCTTTTGTACTGATTATTACTATCCAATCAACATCATTATTCTATTATTGTATTTTTTTGAAATGGTATTACTTGTCCTATTAAAACTATTTTGGACGGAACCTACTATCATGCCAGGGCCCGACAAATGCCTATTTCTCTCACTGGTCACTGACTTTAACATTTTATAACGGGGATAAAACTAAAACCCGTTAAAATTGACAAGGAGACATAAGAAAAATTCAACAAATATCTTAAGGAATTGAAAAAAACTAACTTGAAGATACTTTCTTGAGTTATTAATACATTAGTTCCTTTCATTAAGAACTTCCTTTTAAATTTTGAAATGCTAAACTCATTTGAAATTTTCTTGCCAATAGATATAACCACTCCACTGATACTGATTTTTAGTTTCAACTGGAATTTAAATTTTATTAGATGAGTCAGGACCCTAACTAATTAATTATTAAATTTTACTATCAATTCAATAGCCTTTGATATCAACTTTTTCAAGTTGACCCAATATTTTCAAATACTTAGTCTATTAAACTCTTTGTAGAGTGCTAGATCGTTGTAAATTTATTTATTTTACGATAAATATCCATAATGATTTCAAGCACTCTAGAGCCTCACTGGTCTATCGCTCTCCTCCATTGACACTTGATATTACTCACACAGAATTTATTTTTGTGGAGACTCAACGGAAGACTGATTGCATTCCTCCTCTAATGCAATTATGGCGACATTTTAATTGTGCTTCATATACAAGCTAGTTAGTATATTCAATCACATTTTTTATGTTGCCCACATTTTAAATTTAGCCACATGGACAAGTTAGTTATTCTCCAAAATAAAATATGTACATGTTCTTATAGGACAAGTAATGTTGTTTTTCTTTTTCCTTAGTATGATTGTGCAATTTGGTTTGTATTATTTTTTTGTTATATTCTTAGTAATGAAACAGGCAATAAATTCATGTGATTGTGAAATTTGACATATATTACTTCATCGTTCTATGTATTCTAGAGACAGTTAATAAATGCTTAGTCTAATTACCTAAAAAAATAAAAATAAAAGATTAATTAAATTTCCTAAATTTATTTTTGCCAAGTGAATTGGTGGTTTGCTCTATAGGGATAACGTTATTTTATTGTAATTTAAGAGTCAAGGATTTAAATTATAAGAGTAATGCCCTTGTTTTGTAGTGAAAAAAGTTGTGTATTTGATCATTTTTTCAGCATATGATGTCGAAATGATTTTGTATTTGCCCATTTTTTTTCAATATTCATGTCTATATTTGTAACAAATACATGATGTCTAAATTATTTATTTTCATAAATTTTTGACACCAATGATTATTTTCCTACCTTCAAATTAACATAATCTAATTCTCTCACATATTAAAAGATTAATATTAGCTCGTCAAATATTGTGGTTTAACTAAAATAATATTTGCAACTTAGATAACTAGATTTATGGTTAAATAAATAATATAATATGATTTGGGTGGTTAAACTTTTGGGTGATTTATTTGTTACTGATAGGTCCGGTGACCATGTGGGCCGACCTGAATTTCAACCCACCAGTAAACGTGCTCGGAAAGTAGAAGTTTAAGGAGACTTTGCGAGACCTAGGGCCCAGGCAGTTCCTGAATTGCTCATCAAGATATGAGCCAAAGGAGCCAGGCATCGAGTAGACCTGCACTGTAGCCCAGCGGCTCTAGCTTGGCAATTGGCAGCTGGTGCAACTCACCGAATATCCTCAGAATATTTCCCACGATAGCGTATCGTCCCCATAATAGCAGTTATGATTCAGAAAATCTCCCAAGAAGACAGTGACCAGGTGACGATCTCCAGAATCGCTCTAACAAAGGAAAGAAGATTCATGAACAGCCATGGTTGCCATAACAAGCTCTTATAATCACTGGGACAACTCCACAAATCGGCGTGAGTAACGGCCGCCGGCACTGCAAGCTTCGCAGCCCCCACTCTATATATATCGCCTTCCCTCTACAGGGAAAGGGACGGCTCTCTTGCAAACAAAGAGAGGGACTTTTCTCACTTTCTAACAAAGATGGAAAATCTTCTCTCCTTCCGACCAAACAAGAGTCATTTCCACAGGAGGAGGAGGTAAGAGAGCAATATCCAAGTGGGAACAAATACATTCCCACGAGCAAATGAAGAGGCAAAATTTCAAGCCAAAGAAGAGCCAAAGGACACGCCACTCTCATTTGTTCTCCAAAGAAGCCTCACTCTTCGGCCGGTGGTTGCGTCGGCCTCATGCCAACTCCGAGTCTTTTCACTGCAAGACCGGTAAAAAGGACTCATTGAGCATGGCACAGAGTGCCCTTCCATGTAAAGCTAGGGAAGTGATCGACGAACATTCCTTTCTTCATCGGCAATGCCCAAAAGTTCCTTCCTCCTCCGGTGAGCCACTTTCTTATGAGTTCATTCTTCAACTAATGCCTCCTAATCGGGTGCACCTTTCAAACCCGCCCCCTAGCTGGGCGCATCTCCTTGGAGCCCAATCCTCCATCTCTCTAAGCCGCCCCCTAACCGAATACAGAATGCACCTCCTAGGAGCCTAGTCCTCCATCTCTCAAAGCCACCCCTAACTTGGCGCATCTCTTCGGAGCCCAATCCTTCATCTCTCTAAGCCTCTCCATATCCAAGTACACCTCCTAAAGCCATTTCTTGTCAAGTGCACCTCCTCGTAGCCCAATCATCCATCTTTCTAAGCCGCTCATGGCGGGGCACACATTTCAAAGTCACATTATAGCTGGGCACATCTCCCGAAGTCCAATCCTCAATCTCTCTAAGCCACTCCCTACCGAGCGCACCTCTTTAGAGCCCAGTCCTCTATCTTTCAAAGTCGCCCCTTGGCTAGACGCACCTCTTAAAGCCGCCCATGTCCGGGTGCACCTCTTCGGTGACTTGTCCTCTATCTTACAGCCGCTCCCTCGTTGAGCACACTCCTCAAAGTCCAGTCCTCCATCTCTCTAAGATGCCCTAACCAAACGCACCTTTAGAAATCGCCCCTAACTAGGCACACCTCTTCGAAGCCTTATCCTCCGCCTTAAAGTCGCTCTCTGATCGTGAACACTACTCGAAGCTTAATCTTCCTTCTCTCTATGTCGCCCCCTAGTTGGTGCACACCTCAAAGCCGCCACTGACTCCGTGCGCATCCCTCGAGCTCAATCCTCCATCGCTTTAAACTTCCTCCAGATCGAGCACACCTCTCAAAGCTGCCCCATGGCCAGGTGCACCTCCTCGGAGCTCAATCATCCATCCCTCTAATTCGTCCCAAGTCAGGCGCACAAAAACACTCAATCCCCAATATATGCATCTACATACACTTTCAGTATTCATCTATCTTTCTCTCATTGTAGAAAGGTTACTGACTTAAATATCGGAGAATAAATCAGAA